>CM077267.1:9595000-9962500 GCA_039654775.1 Spinibarbus caldwelli
GGCACTCGTGAAACAGGTGTAAGCTGACAGAACAGCTGAAGCGTAAGATCATTCGTGGCTGGAGAAGTGAATCCCTTCAGGAGTAGCTGCTGCAGACCGGAAAAGCCACTCCACCTCAGCTGGGCCTGGAGCTTCTCTAGTCTCTCCCTATTCTCCTGCAGATCCAACGGAACCCGCGCAAGCAGTTTGTGAACCAGCCTCAATGACATCTGGTACTCGAATTCAAAGTCTGACTCCATGAGTGACACCGCCACCCAGAAGATGGTGGCAAGCAGGTTGGCAGGGTGGCTGGAGTGGGAGGGGTCGGTGATTACACTTGTGTCGGCACGGGTAGAGTTGGAGGATGTGCTGCGGGCTGACCGGGCGAGACCCTGTTGGGTACAGGCTTGGATGCGGTCCAGTGTGGCGCTGCGAGGAGGGTTGGAGGATGAGTTTTCTCCGCTTTCGCCAAACTTCTTGGGGACCGAGTAACTGCGCTGGTGCCTGTTCCGCTCGTTAGTGCCGCCCTCTTGGTGCAGGTTCAGCTGCCCTGTGCTCTTACGGTTTGGGTTGAGCTTCCCGCTCACCAGGAAGTCTGGAGATGAATCTCTGTATGTGGAAGAGACATTGCAGGTATGTTAAGAAAAATGAATATTTTAATACACTTTTTCCCTCCTGTTATATTGTTATCAATATTACCATTCAAAAGTTTGGGGGTGGTACAAGTTTTTAATGTTTTTGAAAGAAATCTCTTATGCTCAGGGCTATATTTATTAACCCAAAATACAGTAAAACAGTAATATTGTGAAATAATATTACAATTTAAAATAACTTTTTTATTTGAATATAAATGTAATAAATTCCTGTGATGGCAAAACTGAATTTTCAGCAGCCATTACTCCAGTCTTCGGTGTCACATGATCCTTCAGAAATTTTAAAATGCTGATTTGATGCTCAAAAAACATTTCTTGAAAACATTTATGCTGCTTAATATTTTGGTGGAAATCATGAAAAATTTTTCTTAGGATTCTTTGATGAGTAAAAAGTTTAAAAGAACATCATTTTTTTTTAAATAAACATTTTTTGTAACAATGTAAACATTTTTACTTTTGATCAATTTAATGCATCCTTGCTGAATAAATTTTTAATTAATTTTAAAAAATCTTATTGACCCCAAACTTTTGAATGGTAGTGTACTGTAGCTATGAAATATTTTAGTTTGAAATGGTAAGAAAACATTATGTACGGCATGCAATTCTCACCTCGTCAAAGCTGCCATAAGTTCACTGTTGTTCAGACATTCAGCTAAATTATCCACAACAGACTCCAGAGTGAGTAAAATCTCCATTACGTAACCCTGGAAGGCAAGAAAACAAAAATTATAGCAATAAGATTAAAAGTAAGAATTATTTGAACATCAAAAGCACTTAACCAATTAAAACTGAAGTATTCCAGAGAGCTATATAATTATAGCATTTATTGCATGGATGTTATTTAATACTCTTGCTGCATGCCCACCTGTACTTCATCCCCATGTTCCCCCACAACCTCCACCAGCCGTGAGAGCAGGTCAGACACAGCGTGGGCAGAGAGGGGTTGTCTCAAAGCACGGAAGATCTGGAACGAGCGCCCGGCGTAATGGCGAGAGGAGCTGCAGAGGGCTGTCTGCAACGCAACGTCACTCAGCTGATGCTCTAGATGGAAATCTGACACATGACACTTATCAGTCGCTTATCAAACAACCACTGTTCCAATATAATATATGGAATATTTAATTCTGTAAATATGAAACATAAATGAACTAAAAATGTTTGTTAATTACCTGATTTGGACTCCTTGAACACAGAAACCACATGACGCAGGAAGTTGTTGAGCTGCTCTGTACTCTTAGAGTTGGGATTCTTTGGCGTGATGTCTTCATGGCACCAAAGCGGTCCGAAAGCCCTGAGTAAGTACAGGACAGTACTCCATGCACTGTACCACCACCACCACCAAAATCACAAATACATGAACTACTGCTCCCTAAATGCCTCATTTAATGACTCTGGGAAACGCCCAATAGATTTGCCGGAGAAACATGGAAACAATATGCATTTTCGAGATATTTATCAAAAAAAAAAAAAGGTGTGAATTTCAAATGTAGAATAAATAAAATACATTTAAAATGAATTAAATAATGTAAAACATTTAAACTAATTTAAGTAGTTAAAATATTAAAATAATAATAATTAAAATAAATGATGGAACAATTATTCAGATTTTTATTTAAAAATAAAAAAAAATTTTAATCTTTGACCACTAGGGGATGTGTGAGCTTTGGACTATTTGATATTTGTTGCACCATCCATTTTTGTCTTGTCATCCTGATAATCGTAATTTATATGCATTCTAGATTAGTGTCTTACTCCTCATTCATATGAGGCCTGTGTGTATGAGAAAATACTCCCATTTGAGTTTCAATCTATTTTCATCCACATATATTGAAACTGCTATAAATCAGTATCTTTGCCACACACCTGGTGGTGAGGAACTCGATGAGCTTGTTGGTTTTCTCATCTGATTCTGTGGAGGACTCGTCCAGCTCCTCCAGGTCAGCTGTGATTTGTGGCAGGTTTCCGATGCTTCCTCCCAGGCTCACACTAGAGGAGGTGGAGGACGAGCTTAGTCCGGAATCCGCCACTGGTGAAGCCTGCCACTCCCGCAGGAAGTCGAACCCCCCTGTTCAGAAGTGAGTATGGTTTAGTTACGCAATGCATGCAGGTTATAAACAGTACAGCAAATCTGTAAATGCTTAAACATTTTTTATTTTCTTATTATTGCGTCTGTGGCCTGGTTTCAAAATTTTCTCCATTTCAAATTCGCCAGTAGTCTTCGCTGCATGTCAAAATATGAACAACACTTATCTAAAAAAACATCTAAAAAATATGATTTGCATTGCAAGCTTTAATTGTCAGCAGTGACTTTTCACACGTGTGTCTAAACAAGAAAACAGAATCATGCAGGATAAAAGATTATATGCCAGAAAAACCTCAGTCATAATGCAAACTGGGACTTGGCAAGGAGTCTGGCCTAATTACCTCGGTCTCTTGTATAGTGAGAAAGACAAACAGCTGCCAAAAATACTTTGAATTCTATGCCAAAGACAGTTAAATCCTAACCCTTGGGCTTTATCTTCATAATAGCTACCTACTTCCTCATTTGTAAATTTAAGCTGTGTTGGAAATGTAGGTGAACTTTATACTCACACTGTCTGCTGTTTGCTGCAGGTGATGTGACAAAATGAGGTCAGATGAGTTTTAATGCAAAGTCTCTATGTTTTTTGTGCATTGATCTTGCTGTGCAAGCTGGCATGACTGTAATGTACAGTTGTTGTAATTAAAACAAGAAATTGTGGGTAAAGAAACAATGACTGTACCCAGAGGAAATTTTTACAGGTTGCTTGCCGAATATCATGACTGATGTGAGTGTTCACTTGGTCTTACATGTTTCTCTCACAGAATTTAGTATCTTGGCATATCTAAGCACAGTTTGATATATTGATGATATCTTCTCTACTGTGATTTTTGTTCTCATGGGAACTAAAACAAAACTTCTAGCAAGAAATTGGAATTGTTTTTGTGCAGTGGTATAAAAGAAATGCTATTTCTGTCAGTTGTTGGTGTTTTTTTGTGTCATGTTGGATTCTGGGTAGAGAACTGATTGTACCTGTGTAGAGGTATTCGGGCTGGTAGCTGGATTTAACTGTGAGGGTCTTGTTGTCACCGATCTCTCTGGTTAGTAACAGGACAGAGGCGATGACCTGGAAGTTGTTGTTGCAGGAGAGTGCGATGAGGAGATGCAGGAGTAACCTCTTGCTGTGCTCAAATACCTCTGGCCGGTAATGATCCAAACCTGAGAAGACAGAGATGCACAGGTAAATGAACTGAACTGATTTGAGCTGAATAGAACATAAGTCAGTGAAGTGGACAGGAATAAACAACATTCTGAACCTGAACTAAATTACTTTCAAAGGGTGTTCCCACTGTTGCATAATGTGAATAAGACAACATGTTTCCAAGGAGAAGCACAGAACACAAAACAGGGCTCTGTGCAACAATGCATACTTGTAATAGAGTGCAAGTGTTCAAAAAGTTTTTTGTAAATAATGTTTGAATTGTACAAATTTTCAGACTTACCATGAGCACAGAAACTATATATTAGTGTGATTTGTGATATGAAGTTCATTAAAAATGGTGCTCAACTGACCCTTCGCAAATACACTGCAGAGTAAAGAGGACATGGACAATGTGCCGACAGACAAGACAAAGTCTCAGCTTTCAAATTTTATAATTTTTTAAGAAATTCAAACAATAAATGCCATTTTGTGGCTTTAATGTGTCGTGAAATTGCTGTAGCACCTCAGTTCAAGTGGTACGTGAACCGATCAACGCTTGCTCTTTACTAGTTATAGCACGAAATAAACATGAATGAACATGAAGGTATCATTCCGGTACCATGGAATGTCAATACACACCATATTTTTCAAGTTCACAACATGAATCTGCTCTCCTGTCTAGTTTGTTTGTCGGACAAAATGGCAGATTCAGTGTTTTGATTGGTCAGATCGCCTGCCAATTAAACTCTCTGCAAAGGGTGAAATTCTGATTAAGAATTTCACTAACCACAGCCCTGCAAAGAATTTCCACTGATGGAGTTATCATTCCCATGGGAACAAAATAATCATAACAAAGCAACAATATCTAAATACTATAAATCAATGTTGTTTTCATATATATTTTTTTAAATGAAAGTTTCACATATTTTCACTTAAAATCAAAGTTTGTAGTGCTGTGATCCATCTCTAAGCTTACAAATATTTTTTGAGGAATAAAAAAACTCATGAAACAAAGGGCGTTGAAAAAGTGAATAGTCACTGTTGTGTTCTATATTTTTGGCCGAAAAACAAAATATCACAGGTGCGCCTCAAGTCAAAAGACATAAAGAGAAAATGTTGTGGGCAGGAGGTGCTGACGATATCATGAGTCTGAGAGAGATAAGCCATGAGTAGATGGCATTTCGCCAGCCCCCTCTTTCTTTCCTTCTCCTCCTCGTTTTCCATCACAGACATTTTTCACATTTCTGGCATTGTTGTGCTGTGTTATTCAGACAAACTGCTGGGGTGAATTACGGTGGAGAATGCATGCACTATATAGACCAAACCAAAGATGTGAGTGCGTTCTCACGGAGAGACACCCAAACATAAACTCCCTGATATCTTTTAGCTAAAAAAAGGTATAGTCTAGATCAGGGGGTTCTCCACATTTTAATAACATAATAACATTGAAGAAAGGTGAAAGAATGCTTACCCAGGAAGAGAGCATGAAGAAGTAGCGGCAGGTGCAGCGCCCAGTCTTCTCTCACGCTGTGGTCCACCACCATCTCTGTCATGAAGATCACAGCTATGTTGCACCTGCCGGCACACACACAATAAGCAGGGCTTGAATTTCGGGATTGCAGGGATTGCGCATAATTGAAAGTGAAAGTGAAAGTGAAAGTGACGTGACGTGGCCAAGTATGGTTACCCATACTCGGAATTTGTGCTCTGGATTTAACCCATCCAAAGTGCGCACACACACAGCAGTGACCACACACACACCATGAACACACACCCAGAGCAGAGGGCAGCCATTTTATGCTGCGGCGCCCGGGGAGCACTTGCGGGAATTTAAACCATTCCCGCAAGTTTAACTTTTATAATGCGAGAAATTCCCGCACAAATGTATTTTTTCTTCATCTCAGATCAAATTAAGAAATACATCCACAGAAGCGAAAAAAGAAATCACCGGTTCAAACAGTCTGTCATTATTTTAGAATTTAATTCCACAAACAGCGCTGCAGCTGCCTTCTCTGACTGTCGAGTCCTGTATAACATCGGCGTGCTCTCCGTGGCCTGCGTCGCTCTGATCTTATTCACACAAGGCTGTGTGACGCGCTCTAATATTCTGAGTTCCACGCAAATGTGACTGAAAACTACTGCGTGCTACTATGAAAAAATATTTAGGAGCACCAGTGCGACTGACCCGAGCATATTTGTGTTTGCGCTGAGGGGAGCTTCAAAGGTTTCTACGCGTTTTTGTAGAGTTGAGTAATGTATTGCAGACATATCTCACGAATCCTTTCATAAACAAACAAAGTAGACACAATGTAAATAAGAGATTCATTGTTTAGTTTAGAGAGCTTCGTTGATTATAATAGAACTTTGTGAGATCGCGATGAACTAAGGAGAGTGACGGATGTAATGATTAATAAGGGAGTTTGTAAATGTGATATTGATTTAATACAACAGTTCAATAAACAAGAAGTTAATATTAAGTGACTTATTGTCTGACTGTTGCCTGATTTTGCTCTATTTCGTCAACGAAAATAGTTTGAATCAAAGTCAAATCTCCATTCAAACACAGCGTGTCTCGTTTATGCTTTTTTTATGTTATTAAAATCTGTAGACATAAATAAATGAAGATGATTAATTTAGCCCCGATGTGTCAATTTATTCTCCCCCCCAGAATCTTTAAATCCTCCCCATGTGACCCATATAAGGGGGGAATTCCCCCCATTTTAAAAAACGAAATTCAGGCCCTGAAAAGTATAGTGTTACATACAGCCACTGAAAGATGTGCATGTACAATAAGATAGGGAACTGTGGCCTAGTGCTCTTGTGTACAATTCAGGTTCGAATCTGCAATGCAACATTTCACAATCTTGAGTGTATCTCTTCTGTCCATTATTTCCCATCCTCTCTTTGCTACTTTATCTATCAAAATGGCAAAAAGTCCTAAAATGAAGGCATACAGGGTAGAGGTCTTCACGGGTCCACTTGGATCCGAAAACCCGAGACCCGACCCGAGACCGAGCGGGTTCGGGTCCAAAACTTCTACGAGTGCCTCGGACACGGGTCGGGTTCGGTATTAGCAGCCTCGGCTCTCAGGTAATTAAAATAAATGTGCTTTTCCCAAATGGACCCGATTAGACCCGAATTCTTTTAAACTTCCCCTGAATGCGTAGCCTACTTGTGCGTTCATGTTAAGTTCATTTTTGAGAAACGCACGTAAAAAAGGAACATGCGTTTGTAACCTCAGAAATCCATCTTATGAGATCCATCAGGAAATCCACTCACTTCATTACGCTGCGTGTCAGTGCAAGGCTTTTCTTTTTTTTCTTTTTTTTCATCAGGTCTAATTTCATCGGGTCTGTCTCAGGTAGGGTTTATATTTAAAAAAAAAAAATTATTTATGCACATCAGGTTCGGGTAAGAAGTGTTTCGGGTCGAATCGGGTCGGGTACGGATTTTAGGACCCGAGAAGACCTCTAATACAGGGTCAAGCTCAGCTGTGACTATGAATCACCTAATTAAATTCAAGATCCATGAAATTACTGTCTGGTATAGACAGACGGCTCTTCATTTGGCTTGCACATATCCAGACAGAAAACAAAGAGGGGAGTTTATTTTTAGCAGGTATTCCTGTTATGCAATTCTGCTCATGTTTTCAATAACTCTTGAGTTTTGATGTTTATCCTCCTGTTCAGGTGAGTCTGCACAGATCTGATGAACTTGACATAGTTTATAAAAATCCCAAATATGTTGTTGCACCACCCTTTGATACATGCCTGACTGTCTGTACCTCCCTCCTGAAAAATCATTGAAAGTCAGAAGGATGCTGGTAAGAACTGTTGCCATCGTAACGGAACAACAGTTCCTCTCTTGTAAACAAAACAGAGTTGTGGGTAACGGCTGTAAAATGCTAGAGCAAACTAACACAAGTGGGTTTTATGGTATTGGCTTAATAAAATCCATTCACTGCACATGAACAAAAGCAACTCTGTAAGGAGGAGTTTATGGTGTGAATCCATTTATGTATGTGTAAATGTTTTGTGAGTAGGAGGGTTGGACATTTAAGATCTTTCATAAATCTTTGATTTCATTTAGTCTGACTTTATTAAAATGCAAAGGAATTCAAAAGCTGAAGGAAGGGTCCGGTTGTACCTGTGAAGGGGTCCCCGTGGGGTGATGGTCTCGGGCAGGTAGTCCACCAGCGGAGCCCAACAGCCTCCGTTCACAGGCATGGGAAGGGGCTGAGGTCTGTTACTCTCCAAAACACTGATCAACCAGGCAGCATACGGAGGCAGAGGGTCATCTGTTAACACACACAATAGGAGTCAAAAAATCAGCTGGGCATTACAGTAAAACAGTTGTAAGGACACTAACGTGAACAGGGAAACCAAATAATACCAAATAATTAAATAAACAGGCATTAAATATTGACTTCAGAAGGCATAAATAGACCACAGAGTGATATGAAAGATATGAAACTGGCACAGCTATGTAGGGCACAACAGTCAAATATACAATTTAGCACCACTAAACAACATTTGACCACCGAATGTTGGGACTGACCAATCAGAATCAAGCATTCCAGAAAGCTTTATAATAGGGAACATTTTGAAATGTGTCTATTGTTTCACATACAGTTAACAGTTGATTTAACATTAAATCAGTTGAATCTATAGCCAAACTAAATCAGGAAATATTTCTAAAATTTTCTTTATCATAAAGTATTATATAATGTTATTATTTTATCTTTACATTAATCTAAAAATTCTAAATAAACTGACAGAATTTCAAGCAGATTTTTATTCTAATTATTTAAATTAGAATAAAAATAAAATTTTAAAATAAAAATAAGTAATTAATACATTTTAATTAATTATGAATTTAAATTAAAGAGGAATTTCAGTCTGTCATTTTATATGACCATCTGGTGTGATGAGTCGATTCAGAGCACATCATGCAATAGCTTAACATTCATCTTCATTAGCGCTGCCATTTTGCCACCCATCCATCAACTGTCATGACAGGTATGTAGGCAGGACAAAAGCTGGCAGCTACCACACCCAAAACACACAAATAAGTGTGCACAACTGGTTGACATGGACATGCATGAGAGAATACACAGACAAAGGCATGCGTCGTGACCTTAATTTCAGTACCGAATTCCTTAATACAGAGACGCAATGCTCTAGTGAGCATGTATTATTGGTATATACAGTATGCACCAAATGGTAAGTCACATGTACAGTTGTCAGTTGTTAGAAATTTAAAGCTGTAAAACAATGTGTAAATGTATCCTTAGTCGTATGTGTCAGCTTGTGGATTGACAGCTGTGAACCATCTGTTGCTCTGTTCTTGTAATCTGGGGATTACTGACTGTAACCTATAAAGTCTAGAGTTGCACACACAGCTCTGTGAACCATAAAGTTGTCCATAACTACGTCTATAATACAGGTCAAATGAAGAACTTACTCTTCTCCTCATCGTAAGAACCTCCTGAGCTGTTGCTGTAGCGTGATTCCAGACGGTTATGAGCCCGGGCTGCGTTGCTCAACCTGAGGAAGTTAGGGAACATAAAATGCACATGCACATTGACTTAACATGTATTAATTGGCTGTTTAGTAGCTGCCTACTTAGACAGCATATATGTGGTGGATGAGAACTTACAGCCCATATGTGGTGGAGAATTTAGTGTATTAAAAAAATGGGATTTTTTTAAAAAGCCGCTTTCTCAAAGTTACAAAAATGTACCTCTCTTCATTCTCTCTCACGATCTTTGCCTCATCTGTCTCCTGGAAGTTTTCTTGCCCAGCCACTACCGTATTGCTGCTAGATGTTGTGCCTTTGCAAACAAACAAAAAACAGAATATTTAACCATTATTAGGTCAGAACCATACATTGGGTTATGAGATTCACAGCATTCAATACAGTCCAACCCAGAGTTCTGTAATGGTATAGACCAAAGCCATAGAATTGTCACTGCTCAACTGAACCAGAACTACATTAATAGGCACCTGTACGTTAATTTATAGACTGAATTATGTATTATTTGAATAGTGCTTCCAATAATTTACAGATTAAAGACCTATACTTTTCTTCTGACAATGCATTAAAAAAAAATATGCTGCTAAACCCTCCCTCAGGAATATGTTCCTCACCTGAGGCCACAACAGAGGTCTTGTTGCTGGCAACAAAGCGGTAAAACGGTGGGTTGTCACAGTGTAGGACCACTGGGTTTACCGGGTCTGTCTGCTGAAGCTCAAAGAGCAGCTCCTCCATGGTTTGAATAGTGTTGTTCCGACACAGATATATCACCACTTTCTTAATCTAAAAACAGTTTGCAACAAATTTAGTCCATTACAAAGATCTAATAAAATGAAAATAGTGTGCATATGTGTATTTTCCTTACATAAGGCAGCAGTGTAGTGTCACTGCTGACTCCGCACAAGCTAATGAGGAACTGCAGCGTTATTCTCAGGTTGTTACTCCACTTGTCATTGGCCACAAGAGCATTCCAGGCATTCTCCATCTCAGGACCTGGGACTTCATCTCCATACTGATGAAAAACCACACAAAAACAACATTTTAGTTGATTGCCAAACCTTTAAAGAGGGTATTTTCAACAATTTCATAGAAATGTATTATAGCATTGTATAGTGTTAGGCAATAATTCTTGCATAAATAATTATAATTTAGTCTTCCTTTTCTCATCTCTTTGCAGTCTGGTAGAATCAACTGAGATATTAAAGATATCTACAGTAATTTGAGCCTTTTTCATTTACATTTACACAATGTAGTGCCTCTCACCTTTGCGGTCATGAACATGAGGTTGTTTAGGACCAGTGAGGTGGCCTGCAGAGAGCCCCAACCGTTGCCCTTGAGCCTTTGGGTGATTCCCAGGTTGTCAGACTGCTCACGAGCCTCTTCCTCTGGAGTGCACGGGCTGGAGGTTGGGGGAAGCAGTCCTGTATCCACCAGCTCTATGTTGTTCAGCCATGGCAGCAGGTAGGTCAGCATGATCTGTCTGCCATTAGGGTGAGTAGTGGGGAACCTCTGGCTGACCTCTGCATGTGAGAAATGATAGCAGGTTTAGTGCAAGTTCAAAAGTTGAGCTGCAGTACAATAGCAGAGCACACTCAACCAGGCCCATTCTTTTGCATGTAGGTGTTTATTTGCTTTTGGTGGGGCAACAGTTTGGTGACACATCCAAACTTCTGGCAAAGAGCTATTCCTTGTAAAGCATGAGTGAGTATGTCACAGACACAGACATGCACACCCTACCTGAGAAGAGAGGCAGGGTGAGTTCAGGATACATGCAGGCCAGCTGATTTGAGAGCTGGAAGAGAGAGACGCTGTATAGTGGCGGTAAAGGACCATGTGTGCCATACAGGATACTTCCTGATTTCTGCCCCACAATCCTCTTTGAGTAAACAGAAAGCTTGGACTCCAGAACCTGAATGAAACAGAAAAAAATAAAAAACAAAATTTTGGAGATTGTATTTATTTATTTTTGAAGAGAAAACTTGTATAAAAATTACTTCCTGACAAAAATATGCATAAATAAATCTTTCAGCCACTGAAAATATAAGAAAGGCAAGTAAAAATCTGAACAACTGACTTGGAAAAAAAAAAACAGTCAGGTACCTGCATGAGCTGCATGGATATCTCGTAAATCTCTCTGCTTGTGTCAGATGACTTGAACAACACCAGATTCAAAAGGGTCACAATGTCACATGGATAATTCCTGAAAAATAAGAGAAAAACACAGTTAAAAAATAAATGTATGATCTGCTTTCTGAAAATGTTATTAAAGGTAAGCATGGCAATGACGAAGGCTCTAATTACCTGCTACCGCACACAGTAGCAATAGCTTTGAAGCACCCTGAAGCGAGCTGGTATGATCCAGTGAAGCAACGATCCACAGCCCAGTTAAAAAGATTCACCTGATCTGGGTTCAGTTCCAGGAGCAAGATAACAACCTCACAGCCCAGCTGATGCACCTGCAGCCCAGGGCGGTGATATATAAACATGAGTGTTCAAATGTGTGCTTTGCCCATAATCAAAGTAAAATTAAAGTTATTCCAATCTGCTAGTCATTAATTTCAACTTTAACTGCAGATCTAAACAAATAAGATAAAACTCATTTAAATGGTTGACAACCCAGAACCAATAAAGTCAATAAAGCAGAAAAGCAAATAAAACAAAATGTGTTCACAGGCCAATCCTCACAGGCTTGTTGGTTAAGTTTTAATGACAGGTATTAAGACCTGATAAAAAGCAGTTATAAAATTTAAACAGGAAGCCTGTTCAGCTTCAGCAGGTTAAGACAAGGACTACAGCTGACACAGGAACCAGCAATAAAAAAAAGAGTGAGTGAGTGCTTACCCGAAGATCATGGCAGGCTAAGATATTGTCCAGCCACTTGTACAGGTATCCGTCTGTAGAAAGGCCCACGTTATCGAACACAGGGCCACAACATAATACCGCTGACATAGCCTGACAACAAACCATGTACACACACAAACGCAGCATTACATCAAAGAAAATCTCATATCAGAGCTCAATGGTTTGGAGCATGTGTACAAACCACAGAAACAAAACTTTAAAATGAATCGTCATCATGAGACTGAAATTACACACTGCTCTTAAACTTAACACACAGGCTAATTCTGTCTAACAGCCCTGATCCATTGTGACACACACAGAATAGGCTTTTCACGCCTTCTACTAAAAAAAAGGTCAGAGCATCTGGTAACTGCCAAGTGCATGCCTTTTTGGACAAAGAGGGTGCAGAGAGCTTGGGGAATTTTCCACAAGACACCCGCCAGTTGTTAATTGAGCATACAGATACTTTCCAGATTGGATTTCAGACGTTTTCACTTAATTTAGTACTGCTAACATTACTGTATCTTTTCTTCCTTCCACTGACTTGAGCCAAAGAGACAAATGGCACCGAACAATTTCGAAACTTCCTCTGTTTTCTTAAATTACAAGATATGTTTATATGCCAAGTATGAGGGAATAAAGTCTTGTTTGATAAAATACCTTCAAGGTGATTCACTAAGATGTCAATGAGCAGACTTTGAATCCAGGTTTACCTTCAAAGCACAGTACTGGTAGCGTGTGATCTGGTGGTTGCGATCACTATATCGGTCCAGAGGTGTGAACATGACACTGAAGGGTCCGGCCCATTGGCTGAAGAGAATGAAGAGGTGATGCCTCAAGCTCTGCTGGGGGAACAATAACCGCCTGTTGTGGACTAAAGAGAAAATTACCAATGAGACTTGAGGAACATTTTTTAATATTTCTTTACTCTCAGCATGGTAAGTGTAAAACAAGTTTGGTCAGGCAACTTAAAATCTAAAATTAACTGGGATTATTCAAAGGTATGTGCACTACCATTCAAAAGTTTGGGTTGGTAAGATTTTTAATGCTTTTAAAAGAAGTTTCTAATGGTAACCAACTCTACATTCATATAAAAAAGTGAAAATGTTATTACAATTTAAAATAACTCTTTTCTATTTTAATATATATAAAAACTAATTTATTCCTTGGATGATAAAGCTGAATTTTCAGTAGCCATTACTGTAGTCTTCAATGTCACATGATCTTTCAGAAATCATTCTAATATGTTGGTATGCTTTTGTGGAAATACTTTTTTTTTCTTTTTCATTGATGATTAGAAAGTTCAAAAGAATTCACTTTTGAGTTTGTCATGTTTATTCATAAAAAATACCAAAATGTATTTCATTTTTTTCAGTATGTTAACACACTGAATCACAACCATCTTTTGATTTGAGAGCTAGCTATGACGCAGGGCTTCTGGTGGGTTTATATAGGCTGCTCATGTGTCAGAAGGGATGTTGTGCTTTGTTGGTCTGAGGGTTTTCTTGGTCAGTCAGCACGTATTAATCAGAGCCAGCACAGTTCTATTCATAGCTTTGCTCCTGGGCCTTTAATAAGTGACTCATTCAGTGTTAGAACCTACTGAGACTTTGAAAAGGCGACATGTTTGGATAACCTTAGACACCAAGACCCATGTATCAATGGCTCTATTATATCAGCTAAAATATCTGACCTGCTCTCATTATAGTCTTTTGGAATTTATTTGGGAGTATTTTCAATATTTATTGTACAATGGGAAAGATATTTGAGATGGTAATGGAGAGGACATATGTGAATAAAATCCTAAAATAGATGAGGGATATTCAAAGTATTGGCTCCATGTCTTACCTGGAACACACTGGATGAGGTTGGCCACCATTCCACTGAAATGAGCTCTCATGTCTTTCAAAATGTCCAGCTCTTTGTCATTCTCTGCTTCTAACAGCATCCGGGTCAGATCAACATACTCCAGGAATAGGGCTCCTAGTGCCAGGGAATCTCGTTCCAATGCTCCATTGGTACTGTAGAGATGGAAAAAAAAATGAGTAAAACAGACGCACAAGAGATTTTTACAGGACTTTCCCTTTTTAATTTAACAGAGGTCAAAGACCTGCTTTGTTGTGAAAGAAGATTGGTTCAAAAAGGTAAACCCAGGATTTGACTACTTAAGTCCACAAAACCAGCCTGGGGTGAGTGGACAAGTTCACCTGTCACTGATGACCCCTGAGTCAGCAAGAAGCTCAAAGATACGCAGCAGCTGCAGCCGGAGCAGATCTCTCCGCTCTCTACGCTTCTTATTCTACAGAGACAGAAAGAAAGAATAACACAGAGAGAGTCAATTTACATCTAAAAATGTGCATGAGCACTGCCATTGCACTATGGACCCAACAATACACATTATTTGTGGGGTTTTCAAAGTTTCCGAAGAGCTGCATTAGGAAAGAGCTCTTACCTCAGGTCTCCTCTCCAGAGCTTCTTTCATTAGTGGATGGAGTTCTTCCACCAGCTCCCTAATCAAGCACACATGTATGAAACAGTCATGAGAAACCCGCAGAATGAAAACAACGTAAATATTTCCATTAATATGTTTTTGACTCCAAAGCCTGGTGTGAATATGGCTTTATTCTGTCATGTGGTGCTATGAATTCACAACTGACATACAATGTCAAAATTAAAATCAATATGTCTAGGGTTGAAAATTATTGATGTTACATTAAATAGTTTGTTATTCTAGTATTTTTATACACTACTATAATATTTATTATTTTGAATTAGCTTTTATTTTTATATTTTCTGTTTTCATTTTAATTTTAGTAAATTTGTTATGTGTTTTTTATAACATTTATTTTTAGTTTACTTTTTTTCAGTTTTAGTCATTTTAGTAGTTTGTGTTAAACTTATTTATTTCAGGTAGGTGCCAGGCCAACATTTCCAATTTCACTAAATTCTAGTTTTTGTTTTTTGTTCTATGATTCTAATAGCTTTTCATCTAATATTTATATTTTATTTCAGCTGTATTCAAATTACTGAAAACATTTTTTAATAGTTTTAGACTTAGCTTGGTGAACTACTACTAGAGTCTTATGGAATCTGTAGATATCTGTACACTTCTAAGTAACGGCACAAGTCAGAATGGAATGACAGTCATCTCTGCTATTTTGTTTCACACACACACATTACTTGCTGCTCTTTTGATTTGCTTGTTTCATTCTCAAATACCTCACATTTTTCATAGCTTCCTCACTGCGTGTGGCAAAAGCCCAGAGTAGTTTCCAAAGTTCTTTGATATATCTGATGTAAAACTGGCCAGGTTTAAGAAATAACCCTATGAAAATTATGGAAATTTGTTTTTGGAGGAAATTATGCTAAACAACTCATTAGAATACTAAAAACAATACCTGAACACAAGGGAATTTGTTCGTCCAAAGCCAAGGACTAGAGACTCTGTGATCTCTAAACTCTCCGATCTCATGAGAGGAACCAGCTGTTTGAGGAGCCACGCCACCGATGGTGTGCCTATCACCTGATAATAAACACACACATGTACTCATGACATCCCAGTGCTTTCATTTTCCGAATCATGACTGCTATGGGTGTAACATACCTTGTTGTCATATGTGACACTGCCATCAGGTGTGGTAGCCATGATTTCAGGTGTAGAGGCTCTCAGGTGACCTGGACTCATGATACTAGGTTTGGCAACACCGAGGCACAATATCAGATAATTCCTCCACAGCGTCACATAACCATCGGCCGGACCAGGTGTGCTGGTCTTTTTGGCGTAAATGGGACTGCTGAAAGGGGGTATCAGAGAAAGGGTCTCAAAAATAATTTTTACTGGGGATATGAATGTCTATTCTTTAAACTTTTTTTTTTTTCATTTTTCTGACAGTACTCGTGCAAAAAAATCATCAAAATGGAGAGTTTTAAGAGTAAATATAATCGAAAAACTCACTTTGGGTCAACAAGCGGCATAAGCAGCTGTAGGCGTGTAAATGCGTAGGGCCAGGCATAGCTGAGTGCCGTTGAGCAGTGCTTAGGGAGGTGCTCTGGCCTAAGGAAGCTATAGAGACAGAGCACCCATGGGTCCTTCACAGACTGGGCAAAGATCCACACGTGAGATGGGCTCTTTACATCATAGTGGCTGTTAACCAGGCGGGCGTTCCACTCCACCAGCCACTGCAGGTCCACGTGATGACTCATGGGCAGGGTGGCCTTCACAGAACACAGATTTTAATAGCTGAACTTGAGCATGCATGAGTATTATGACTCTACAGACAGAGATGTTTGGTGACCAAGTTCTATAAAAGCCTTGTGGCACAAATCAGTTTTATGTGAGTAGAGGTCAATACTGAGAACAACACATAAACATATGGATACACAAACAGAAACACATCCGCTGGGCTAATGGGAAATTCTTACAGAGTCAGAGACGGCCACATGGACGAAACTCTCCAGCACACTGGGGGCCAGTTGGTCCATAACCTCGATCATGGATTTATCATCATCCTGAGAGCAGAATCACATGACAGTCATGAGGCTCTTGTTGAATAATGTTTATGTTACACTAACAGGCCTAGTACTGATTAGTATTGCATCTGATACCAATCCACTGCATGTTTAGGATGATTTCAACTGGTCACATGACAACAAATTCAGTACAATCAGTCAATAAGCTTTAGTGTCAACCATATGTTTGGTTATAATCTGTATGTTTTACTTTTTTTTTTATCTTTGCTATTCTATTTCATTTTTCTATTCTATTGTCATTTTGTATTCTATGCGTATTCTATTCTATGATCTTTTTATATTCTATGCTTTTTTTTCTTCACTATTTTATTTTTCTATTTTATCAGGTTCTATCTTTTTTATTCTATTTGTCTCTTTTCTATTCTGCTGTTTTTTTCTTTACTCTTTCTTTTTCTAATCTAACTGCTTCTATTATGTATTTTTCTATCTTACTCTATTCTATGCTATCCTGTTCTATTTTATTTGTTCTGTTTGTTTGTCAATGACCTTCTATTCTATTCTGTTTTCTTTTCTATTCTATGCTATCTTTTTTATTTTTTACAACTTAGTCTTTTTCTATTCTATCAGATTTTATTCTGTTCTCTCTTTCTATTTTTTATTCTGTTGTCTTTTTTCTATTTTATGCTATCTATATTTATTTACTATTTTGTCTTTTTCTATTAGATTATATTCTATACAGTTTTTTTCTATTGTAATTGTTTTTATTACATTCTGTCTTTTTCTATAATATTTTATTCTGCCTTGTTCTGCGTAATTCTGTTGTAATAAGCTGTTTGGTTTAATTAGTTAGTTGTGTTTTGTTTTTTTGTGTGTGTATGTTTTGTTTTGTTTTTCTGGCCTAATCTGCTAAAGTTCCAGCATACTGTCTCACCTCGGCTTGTCCAATAGCTGTAAACAGACAGCGTATCTCTCGGAGGACAGACACAGCCAGTTTGCGGGTGCTGGTCTGGCAGGAGCACAGCAGCAGCAGGGCAAGACCTTCCACAGCATGCAGCACTGTGGAGTGAGGACTGCGCTCTGGCGGCAGTCTGGAGCTCCCGCTGCTATGAGTTCCCATCTGAGGTCAACAAATATATACACTTACACACAATCATGCCCACAACTCCCAAGAACTGTTTACATTGGCTAAGTATGCATAGCCAGCAAAGAAAACATTTTCATGCAAAACGTCAAGCGGTACATAATACTGATACCTCCGCTGAGCGTTTTCCAGGCGCCTGTATCGCCAGCCTCCACTGTGTCAGGAAATGCAGCAGCAGTTTAACGGACGAGTCCTGCAGGCCCTGCTGTGTGTCCTGCACTTCACGCAGCAGGAAGTTAGTGTACCCAAACAGCACATCTTCCCGCCAGTCGGAGAAGTCCAGCAGCAGACTCTGCAGGGAATTCTGGGCAATGAGTCTGAGTTCATCATCCATGTGCACCGTCAGCCTGCAAAATGCAAAAAGAAAAACAATCAATGATGATTATAGCTTTTTATTGCATGGTGCACTGTTTAGTCAAAGGGTGAACCTCACCTGGCCAAGAGATCAATGAGCTCAATTTTAGACAGGCCATCTGGCAGGATACGGGGAATGGCCGCAACGCATGTCCGGAATAAGTCAATCTTAGGTTTTCGCTCACCTCTGACCCAAGAGAGAAGGGATGAGTTATGCAAAAGTAAACAATGAGAGAGACAGAGAAAAGAGAAACAAAAGGAAACAGGAAAAAAAGAGAATGTCAAACTGTTTTAACAGGGTGTGTGGGCTGGATGTGACTCATATGTTGTCTAGTTGTGAGCTTTCCCTTCACCTACTCATGTTACGCTCAGAGACAAATAATAGGTGGAGACAGGCCAGAAACAGCTGCTTACGTGATCATGTCCTCAGGTTCCTTGTTAAGCATCTGAGCATTGGTGAGCATCATGCAGCGGCCCACCTCTTTGTCCAAGTGCCTCAGGATGTTATCAATGGCCTTCCTGACCTGGGAGTAATACAGTGCCATACCTGCAGGGAACGGCATAAACAATACAGACTATAAAAAAAAACTGACAACAAACTCAAGCACACACAAGCAGGTGTTTGCAATATAAGTGGCCTGACCTATAAGTTTTGCTTCCTCCTCAGTTAGAGTTTTGCTGAGGTAGGTTTTTTTCTTCTTCAGTGTGTTCCCAGAAGGCAAAGTGGCCCCTGTGTTCGGCATGGGTGGTTCACCATCTTTCTGTTGCAGGTTATCGGCTATGACGAGGAATGCTCTCAGAGCAATGTTCATTCTCTGGACAAACACACCGCACAAATATTAGAAAATAAACCAAATATGCATTTCCTCATGACAAGACCTCAACTCAAGTCTACTGGGATGAATGCATTTGTATGAGTTTACTTTGCTATACAGAATTTATTTTGAGCGTTTTAGGTAGAATTTATAATTAAGCTTTATTTAAAAACATTTAGTTTTTAAACTAAATGTTTGAGGGGTAGTTTGAGTATAAACATTACCTCTGGATTTAAACTGAAAGCTTTGGCTGATTTTCCAACACTCAGTAGATCACATATTATTTCTTTCATTGCAAAATCCAGCCTTTCCTGTAGTAAGGAGAGAAACAATGATATTACTGTGTGTTATATGATAAAGCCATGACACAAAAACACAGATGCGTAATATTTTCGTAGATGCATATCAGGTGTGTAAAGGTGTGTGGGTGTCAAACCTGGGCAATGAACTGAATTATCTTGACAAAGATGTTGAGCGGCATGTCTCTAGGAACGACACTCCGTGAACCCTTAGGAAACAGTGTTGATATGATTGAGGTGAGGCGACTGGCAAGGATAAAAAGATAAAAATGTCATATTAACAAACGTCAATCATCGGAATCAACATCTTATTCATCATTTGAAATATCCATTATATTTGTTATATTAGAAATATATTTCTTAAATTGTGGCCTGTATGCTTCTGATTTTCAATACGCTACCTTTGTGTCGCAGTATTGCTTTCACATTTGATTCGGATCATGTAGACCCACAGCAGCCGGTAGAGAGATTCAAGTGCCACCCGGGCCATTTTATGGTCTTTGTTCTGAAAGAAGAGCACTTAGCTGTAATTTCCAGTTACGTTCCTGTGATGCATCTAATAAATTATGATCGCCAACTGTGTGCATTTTTTATACAAACATACTGATTAAAATTATTTTTACCATCTTTTTTTATTTTTAAACCTTATCTGTTCTTTCATGTTTGGTGTTTCTTGGCTTTGGTGTTAAACCTCCTTGGACTATTGACCAAACGTGGGCACTGAAGCGAACAGGGTCTTTTTCCTACAGGTCAAAACCTTCATTACATAACAAGTCAGCAGCTCTCAGACTAACTGCAGAGAGAACACTGCAAGTACAACATGACAACTGACTGAGAGACACTGAGAGATAACAGAAATCAAATAAGAGCTGAAAGATCCAGCATCGTGTTCAACATCATTGCCAGAAGGTCTTTCAGTGGTGCACTTCATGGTTGTTATATTGCATCTCCTTTTTCTTGCCTCGACTCATTTCATTCATTCTTTCACTCTGCGTCTCTCACACCCCCACACAGGTATAAAGACTGAATTGCTGAGTACAGAATGTACAATGAGATGTTAAAGCTAATGATAAAGGATTCTCCTGTCCTACCTGCCTCCCCTTCAAGCAAACAAAACATTCCTACAATTTGCTGCCCTCCCTCTGCATTTCACACATTTTTAAAAGCTATTTGCTTGTAACTGCTACCACTTTAAATATCTGTGCATTTGACTGATGGGCTCCAACGGTTAAAAGAACATGTGATTACATGATGCTTACACAACTACCTTGCACAACAAAATTGCATTCATTTTTTTCATGTGATCTGTTGTAATATGCTCATCCATAATGTGACGTCATCTCAAGTCTATACAGGCTTTGTGGATCACAAAGACTCACTTTCAGGTTGGACAAGCAGTTGTTGAGGAAGATGTGCCATCTGTTTAGAAAGATCTGCTTCTGGCTCACACACAGCAGACACGTTACCAATGGATACAGAGCCTGAGAAAGAAAAAAGACAGATCAATGATTACATTATACTCCTTAACAAGAATTACATAATTCAATGACTGAACAACGACAGTGAATCGCTCTAGAACAAAACGTATTCAAATTGTTACTTACACTTTTTCATATCTGTAACAATTCACACACACACAAATTCCTACTGAAATAATTATTAACCATGATAACCACAAATCCAATCAAAAATACCATAGTTCTAACAAGTAGAAGCTATAATCAAAAAGTGACTAACATAAACATAAAAACATTTTTAATAAAAAGATTTTTAAATATTCTTAGAGAGCTTAAAGCTGTTATGTATTCAATTATGTTGCTAATTCAATTATGTTGCTATGGTTTCATTAAAAATTTGTCAAGAAAATTTCTGATAACACATTATTTACTCTTAATAATTTCATTAATGTAAATTATTTTTAAAAAATTAACATTATTTATTTAAGTGTATATGGGTATTTTTGGGTTGGGACCTACACTTTAAAAAGCACTGCTCTCAAACATATTTTAGAAAGTACTTTCCTGTCATAATAATTTTCCACTTGAGTTGTTATCTTTAAGCCGGATTGTATAATATTTAGCAGCAATTTGTGGCAAACAAATCAACTGAAATGATGCCCTTTAACAAGAATGTCAAAATGCACAACTCACACACAGCTATTTTGTCCCTCAGGTTAGAAATGTATAAAATCAACAGTTGTTATGTTAAGTTTAGAAAATTTGAAAAATGTTTAGAGATGGTCTATTTGAAACATCACAGACAGCAAAAACATGTCAGCTATGAGCCAATTACTGTAGATCTCCCTCTCCTGCTCTCAAGCATGGGAAAAGAGAGCGAGACTTGCCAGAGAGTGTTTCTTCCTTGACGACAGGTCTAAAGTTGTGTCGTAGAGGGTTTCCACAAAGTTCCTCAAACAGGGCACATTCACCTCATTCTTTACCGTCTGAAGAGAAATATCATGTTGAGTATGAATTACAGTTTGAACAGGAAACTCATAATTAAAATTTAAATCTGCATACAGTATTCTGTAAACTTTTTCTTACTCAAACAAATTCTAATTTAGTGCATAAATAAAAAATACATTTAAATATTTAAAATATTTAAACATTCAATTACTTTTGGCTGTACTTACTGCAGCTACAGGGACAAGTATCTCTACGAAGAGTCCAGCCAGAGAGTGTTTAATGTCCTTATCTTTCACCTCCAAGAAATACTGAGCACACTCCTATAAACATAGAAAGATTTTTATTTATCATAGTGTACACTGTCTGTCAATTAAAGTATTTGTGGAATAGTTTTGTTGTGTACCTGCATAAACTGGAAAGATGCTTCAAAATCTTCCACTGGGTACATTTTAATACGAAAGAACTTGACCCCCATAATGAGGCTGATGGTGCTCTGGACCACATATGGGCTCTGCTCTTTCTGCCTGAGCTCCTTCAATTCTGAGATGAACTTCTTCCTCACTGCAGGAAACCTGGGAAGAATGAAAGGGAAGTATTAATATTTATTAAAAAATTATAATAATAATAATAAAAATATAGCAAAACAGCAAAGTTTTGGTTTGATTCGCATCATTTTGCAATGGCAATTTAACTACAAGCTGTTGCTTGTTTATTTATATTTGCATAATATATCTTATGATAAATTGCTTATGATGTTCATCATTTTTAAGTCCAAATGAAAAAATGCTAATTTATGCTGAAGCAAAAAACAACGACACATGGGCAAAGATGTCAGTCTACATGTGTACATAATTTAAAAATACTGCAGACAGTATACAAAAATGTTTCCTGCCTGAAAGCATCTTGCATCTACTTTAGACAGATTGACCAAAACTCAATTTAAACTGACTTTTAAAGTCACAGTACTTGTCTGGTTTTTAATTCTCTTTTAATTGTCTTCATTTGAGGGCTTATCTCAGTATGAATGACATATGCAACCAACTGCAACTAATTTAATTAAATAATCAGAATATCAGTAAATGAATTCGGTCAAATTACGATGGGAAGCCCAAGTTTAAATCCATTCCACCAAAGTCAGCAGATTCTTTTTGGCCAGGACTAGGATGTTTCTTGTACACATGTGTTAGGGAGTGTTTGTGTGTTTGTGAGTGTGACAGAGGGAGAGATCTTCAGCTCTATATTTAGAAAGGCATCTGGAGGGGGAATAGGGAGGCATATCTCTCTGCAAGACTCAATGTTTGTTTTAGGTGAGCTACAAACTAACTGGCTACTTTCCCACTTAGAGAAATAAAGCATATTTGCACTGTACACACTGTTTGACTGAATTATGCTATTTATCGTGAACTGCACTGGGGTGAAGAAGAACAGACCCATGCATACCTAACATGTCGTTCGACTTCAACAAACACATGTAGATGCCAGAATTTTAAGACTTCCTTATTATTAGTGCAGCCACAAGGACATTTTTCACGCTATTAAATATGGAAAGAGGCCATTACTGTCAGTACTGGCGCTCTCATATTGATAGGGAGAAGCTCCATCTTTGTGTGACACTGATGAAGCTCCCTGTGAACATGACGAGACGTCTTGTCTATCAGGGTAATGGGCTCCCATTACTGCTTCATCAAATACTAGACACTCTGTCACAGGAAGAAGAATGCCGCCATCATTTTGAGCTTGAAACCAGGTCGCTGGCTTCAGGAGGAATCATGGAGCCATCCATTTCGAGGTGAGGTGGGAATTTTATAGCAAATGCAAGTGGTTTTGCTTCAGGATCCAGATTTTACAGTGGTGACCCAACACAACATCAAACGAAAATAGTTTCACTGGTCCAAAATCTCACTCCACTTAACAGTATATTAAACTTTAAATATGTTCTGATTTTGCTGCTTCATAATTTACCTGGACTGGGCCACGACACCAACAACCTCTGCATACAGATCAGCCACTATGTGCATGTTGGTTGTGTTGGGCCCAAGGTACCTGCAGGACAGAGAAATACCATCATTTTTACTGTCCTTCAGTAAAATACAATCTGACTTAACAGCACTTACATTTACAGTGAGTACACTCAACTGAGGGAAAATTAAAATAATGTAAAATGCTTATTGGGCAGATTTACTCATGCAAACAGATGCAGGAAAATAATGGATTATGGTGGATGGAGGAAATAACTTAAATGGATCGTTACCCCTCTTTGTACTTGAAGTGTTTGAAGGCCAGGTTAATGACTTCCTGAATGAGGCCATCCAGAAGAGGGTGGAGAGGGATCTACAAAGAAAGCGAGAAAAGGGATGAGTAAAAAGACATAAATTAACATATATTAAATAATAGAATATAATTAAATAATACATTTCATTAATTCATCTATTTATTTATTACTTTAAATTAAATAAGTACAATAAAACAAAATGTAAATGATTAAATCAAAATGAAAAAAAAATGTATTTTTTTTTTATTCAAATTAAATTAATAATTATACATATACATATATAAAATCTTATCCATTTCAGCTTTTTAGAGGCAGGCTGTTAGTTTTGTGGTTGTTCAATCATAACCTACCTGTTTTAAAACCTCAATAAGCACAAGTGAGAATATGAAGTCTATTGCTAAGTCCCTCCTTTCCATCAGATAATCTTTCTGCTGTTCATCACTGAAAGAGAGAGGGAACAAGAAACTGAATAAATCATGTTTTGATAAACAATCACTGCTTGCTTAAGTCAACAATATAAACATGCTTCCGGTGTTTGTGCCATGAGAGCTTCTGAAATCCTCTATGGTCTGTATTTGATTCTGAAGCACTGATGTAACCAAACCTAACTGCCAATAGCGATATTTGATTATGGTCTGCGGACATGAGATCGCATATCACTACTGAGGAATTTCTACTTTGCCATTACCACTAATATGTGGCAAAGAATTTAGGCTAAGAAAATGTTTCAAGTGACCCATTTCTAAAATACACTATTTAAAAAAGCATTATTATGAAAGTAGGCTTACATAAAAATGTCCACAGGAAAAAGATACACCAATCTTGTTAGCGCAACTATTCAAAAACAGCCAATCATCACAGCCCTTTAGCTATTACTGGCCTAATGTCAGATGAGCTGCTGCGTAGTGCACTGCAGTAGAGATTGTATTTCATACGATGAAGGCAAGGCTCCCTGATGACAGGCATCAATCACACGCTTCCATCCACACTAGATCACACATACATAAACACACAAATATACACTTGCACAGAATACTATTATCGAGCTCATGAAAAAGACATGAAATCAGATTGTATTGACTTAAAGACTTGCAAAAGTCTTGATGAGCAGATACTTGACATTGTATGCTCTAGTTTTATCTCAAGTATACACTATAGACAGGGTGCAAACTGAACATGCATTTCGCCATACCTGCTAATGGCAATTAAACATATCTTTTGTACCTATGAAAGGCACAATACCATATATCTTGTTTTGAGAAGAGTTTACACACTCCTAATGGCATACCAGTTTTAAAGTTCAGAAATTAGACTCACTTTTTGGACTTGGTGTTTGCACGTGGCCGGTACTCATGGGACTCATCTTCCAAGCCATTCTGTCTTTTATACCAGTCAAATAATGTCCGCAGGATGGAGGGAAGACAATACTCAGCAAGAGAGCTCATAGTGCTGATCAGCTGTGGGGAAACATAGGAAACAACTTCAGGAAATTGTTCATCAACTGTCACAGCACTAATTATACAGCACAAAATGCAAAGGGAAGTAACTCAGGCTATGCACAGAATGGAATATTAGCTTACTGCTTACTGTACAGTATATACTGTATACCTATTTTATAAAAATACTATGTCAAACAGTATGCAGTATCCATATTTTAACAACCGAAGTTATCTGGGTTATTTATGCATGCAGACAGTATGTCCAACTTTGCTGCTTGAATGTGCCCATAAGAAAGACTCAGTGTATTCAATACAAAAGTATACAATATTTATATCCTAAATAGTATTCGAAATAAGAGTTAGTTTGTCCCAAATAGTAGTATGTTGAAATGATTACCCGAAAAGTATCCGGATGGTCTACTATTTCCATTAGAAAATTCTAAGTGTAGATCCAAGGAAACTAAACTGCCTAATACTGACCACAACCCATTGTGCTTTAGAGAAGGATTCAGTAGTATGTCCCAAAACATACCAATTCTTCTGCTGCACACTCAAAAATATGTATTTTTTCTCTAGAAAATGAATATATACTTTTAATGCATATTGTAGTATAACTAGGCAAATTGAGATGCAGCATAAATAAAATGTTATTGTGGGTGGAATTCGGGTCATCAGAAAACAGCCAGAATTGAGATCCAGGGAGTGGATGCGGTCATACAGGCTGGGCTAAACCAAATAGAGGAAGGGAGGGGTGTCTGTGCAGAGACGGCCTGGTATTCCCCCCAACCACTGTGAAATGTTCAAGAACACACACACATTCAGACTGCTTAAGAATTCAGTACAGAGGGGTAAAGTCGGGACAGCATTGCACCAACTATAGGAATGCTATTCTTAGGGTCTGACTGATGATGACTTAAAATCTACTCTACTCTACTCTACCTACTCTACCAATAGAGAAGGGCAAGAAAAGTTGGATAGTATGGGAGCAGATCATTTATTCTTTTTCAACATTACTTTATCATTTCTAGAGCTATCAATTTTTGGTGGAAAGAAAACAAAAACATATCTACAGCCCTTATTGTTTAATTCTGAGTGCGTATCAGGCAGGATTAAAAATCTTAAATGTCAGGAAGCATATGGAAAATGTCACTTGATCTCACCTGATCAAACTGTGGGTCTTCTCCTCTTTGTAGAGATTTGGTGAGGGGTTTTTCCTGCAGAAAATCAAAAACAACGTAAGAGGCATATATCATTGGCTGCAGATTCCCAGCTGGAAAACAATCTTTCTTTTGTAATGAATGAACTTGAAATAACATATAACCAGCACCACATGGAATCAGCACTCGCAAACCTTTACAGACTTCAGACTTCATTCACCAAGTTCTTCAGTATTTGTTTATTAACTTTTCCCCTGCCACTGATGGAATTTTCCGTAATTTATTAGACAACGCTCCACCGCAATTGACTGAATTCTTTGGCTTTCCGTGCTCTCGCTGTTATACGGTAGGGGGCGCTATTAAACATCTTCCGAATAAGTACAGAATCTCCAGATCAAAATACAAGTGAAGAAGAAGCAGAAACAAGCGACAGCACACGTAAGCAGATGCATATGAAAAATAATGCGACCATTAACTATTAAACAGCTTATAAATCAAAACTGCCTGGATGTAGTCTTTGACAAAAATTCAATTTTCTCAGCTTTTTGTTCAAAATGTTGCTTTTTAAATGAAACTTTTTGTCTAAAAGCAGAGGCTATGGCTGTATTCTGTTTCTAAAAGTAATTATTTCTATAATGTTTGAAATTTGTGTTTCTTAGACATGAATCTGATTTGAAGTTACTGCTGTGATCTATAAATTGTGAACTGTACATTGCTGGCTGATGACTTGAAAATGTATTCAATACAATAGTATACAATATTTATATCCTAAATAGTATTCGAAATAAGAGTAAGTGTGTCCCAAATAGTAGTATGTTGAAATGATTACCCCAAAAGTATCCGGATGGTCTACTATTTCATTAGAAAATTCTAAGTGTAGATCCAAGGAAACTAAACTGGCTAATATTGCCCACTTGACTTGAAAATGCACTTGACAAATCTGTGATGACAAAGTCATGAATGTGAAATTAATTCATTAGCTTAAAGCACACACTGTCTGGGTACAGCATGTCTGTGCACAGAGATATTACTGAAATGGGTGTGCTGAGAGCCTTGACTGCTTCCTGTTTGGACCGTGAGTTTTTTGGCTTGAACATACCAAGCAGATGAAACCCATTCCTGTCCACTTAAATCTGCACTCCAGCATAATGGAATTACAGTGATACAAAGAGACCAGGCAACCTGAGCCACTGCAGCAAAAACAGACACAGTATCTCACGGCTATTAGTGCAGTTTGAAGATATATTGTGAGCTATTAACATTCGATGCCTGCCAACTAAAGAAATTACAAATGAAAGCCACAGCAAAGTCATTAATAACTTGTATGCCAGGGCTGTTACATATCTCTCCTCCTCTGTCTAATTGATTTAGACAGCACACTGTACACTTCCTGTTTTCCTAGACTACTCAACATACCAGAGAATCAACTAAAATGAGGCATAAGAAAGCCTCAAACCAAACTCTGACTTGTGGTGACTGCTTTAATATGGGCAAGACGTTATTTACTTGCATTTGAGGTCTTGTGTCTCAGATGATCTGCATGTAAATGCTTTGGAAAATTAGATCCCAGGAGATCTTAAACTTTGTCTTGCCTACAAAATATCTGAAAAAATAGGTCTCTTACCAGTGGTTCTGCCATGATGATGCGTATTTTGCGTTCAGACAGGGTGGTGAAGTTGGCGAACAGGCTTTTGAGGACATACTCGCCCGGTTTGCTCTCGGGGTCCACGGTAACCGGCATGGTGGCAACAGGACCTTTCCTCTCGCCCGGAGCGCTGCTCACTTGGGGGAGGGGGCGCTTTCCTATGGGGGATGCTGGGAACACACAAAAAAACTGGATTAGTTTATTATGGATCTTATTAGTAGCTCAATTGTTGCGCTAATCAGTGCACTGATAAGCGCTGACACGTTGTGTGGTGCCAGTGACTCAAGTGAATACAACTTGGGTAATTTTCTGATCCCACACAGAAGGAAAAGTGCCTTGGCAATCAAATGCTTTGAGACGGAATCAACTTGACAGATTAGCAAATTAAAAAACATTACAGATATTTTGACAGATATGAGATACTGAAAGTGGTGCTGTCAATGTTAGGGTTGAGGCCTGAGTCTATGCCTTGCAAGCACCATCTCACATCGGCCAGGGATGGAGCAGCTGGTGTTTTCATTTTTGGCATGACCATGTCATCGCTCCCAAAGGGGGGAGGGGGGTCAGCAGGCTGGCCGGGGCAGGGGGAGCCCACGTCATGTGGCTAGAGGGGCTTTGAGCATGTGCTCCTCTTTGAATAGACCCCTGCAACCTCACAAGTCACAAGCTGAAAAACGAAGAGAAAAAAATCCTAATTCCTAACAGCAATATGAGCAGTTTAAAGAGACGTGCAGTAACTTCAAATGAGGCAATTACCTCAAAATGATGATTGCATAAGTGCTTTTATGAACAGTTAGAGATTATGACTGTTAAAGGGAGCAATCCATGTCAAAACAGTGATGCACTGCTGCTTAATCCCCCATTCAAGCAGCATCAAAAGTAGACAATTCCTCTACATATTCACAATTACACTTCTTAGGTCTTCATAGTTAACTAGACCTTTTCAGTTTTCTGAAGAATATGTGAGTGGTGTTTGCCTGTGCAACATTTGTTGACACAAAGTTACAGTGTAGTGGATGTTTGTCAAAGCATTGCTACTGTAATATTCTGGTGTTCAGATATAGTTCGGACATTCTTCCAGTTTGCTCCAAAGAAAAAATGCACTGCATGTCAGACGGATATTTTGCAATCTAAAATTCCTCTGGCAGTTCTCAGAGTTTAAACTTCACACCACGTTAGTAAGAGTTCATGAACTGACCACTGCTCAGTTCAAGGGTAGAACAATGGAATGATTAGTACTTGTGCTAAATGACATGAGACCAACCACCTGGAAGGAAACCCGAATATTTAGAAGCTGTTGGATGCCTATTATCAAACAAGACCAAAACAGACATTGAACATTTGTTAATCATCAATTTGAATTTACAACATATGGTTGGCCTGACAGTCATCTGTACATAACATTAACGTCAACAACGTTATTTATGGACAAACAGCGGACGTCAGTTGACACCTCCGAATTTGCTGTCGAGCCTGAGCGGTTCAAACTGAATGAGGAGGGGAGCTGCTGGAAAAAAACTGTGAAATATTTTGCTCGCTTCATGAGCCTTGAACACACTATCAGGAATCCACAGAATGCAACCTCCTTACAGCAAGCGTTGAGAACATGAACAACACTCACGCACCCGCAGACCTTTCGCTCAGTGGCACCTACCAAGGCCCTTGATGAAGCTGATGACGCTGGCCCGACTCCACCGCACGGGAGAAAGCTCCATGATGCGGCTGTGTCAGCTCCAGTAATCCAAAACAAAACTAGCCCTCTACCTCCACCAGAGCTCCATACTTCCCATCTGTCTTCCCGCCCTGTCTTTGTGGACCTGCACCATGCTGGGTAGCCCTGTCAAACAGCCACGAACTTGGTATAGCAGGGCTTTGCTCTTGGAGTTATGGGAGTTGGAGACCGCAAGTTCAAGGAAACACAGCCTTCCTGTGTAGCTCCTTGTAGACTTTTGATAAAAGCAAGCCCTAACTGAGGAGAAGGTCAAGCTGGAATTCAAGCAAAGCCAAGAGAGAGAGTGAAAGATTGAGCGAGAAAGAGAGAGAGGGTGGGTGGGACTATGTGGTGCTATATTTAACCTCAGCACTGACACACACTCTTCTAACACATTTATTTCTTTTTATTGGGGATACACACAATTAATCTTCAAAACATGCATACATATAGAATTTGTAAATTTCAATGAAATCTATAAAAGCGTTATATTCTACAAAAGAATTAAAATGACATCATTCATTGTGACATCATAATACTCGTTGTGACATCATAATGCATTTGTGATTTCATCACTGGACTTCACTGGAATTCACACTCAGTGAAATATACTATCTTAATGGCCATTGTGACACCTCACTGTATTTCACTACACACTTTAGTGAATCCAGTGATTCTGATATTATATTTAACTGAATAGCATAGGTATGATATAAACATTATCGGAATGACTGTTGTGACATCTTCACTACATTTGACCAAATACCACTGGATTCACTGGAGTGCGCAGTGATGATGTCACAACAGCCATTCTGATATAATGTTTATATAATACCTATGATATCTGGTGAAATATGATATCAGAATGGCTTTTGTGAAACCATCACTGTGTGCAGTGATGGTGTCCTAATGGCTGTTCTGACATCATATTTCACTGGATGTGAATTCCAGTGAAATCCAGTAATGACGCTACAATAACCATTATGATAACATAATAATTTCCAATGAAAATTTTTATTATAACAATAATTGGATGGATATTATGACATCATAAATGCACAAAAAACATACAATGGAACTAGCTTAAAAAGAACGAATGGCTCTTGTGAGCCAGATCTTTCTGTCAAAAGACCCATATATTCATAATTTATCATAAAGAATGTTTACCTAGTCATTAAAATGACACCATCATGGAAAAACTAATAGTTCAAAACTTAACACTAAAATAACAGCTTTTGCATTTTTTGAAAAGCATTACAAAAAATTATTTATTCATGAAAAGGTTTGTTTTCCAAATGAGGAGATTTATATGTTACCACAGGAGGGTCAAATTTAGCTAAAGGAACACATTTGTCCCTAAGTATATACACAATAATTGAATTGAAACTGAATCAGTGCAAGGCAAGTCCAGACACACTATCATGTATAATGACTACTAGATCCAGTCCAAGCGATAGCTCGGAAATACAGTATAATACAGTAATCGCACTAGAGACCCACTCTCGATAATGAGCATGTCTAAGAGTGCATTAAAACGAGGCAGCAAACTGCACCTTATTTATCAATATAAACATACAAGACCCCTTTCTCCATTTATCTACTTTTCTTTATCTCGCCATGATTACTTGTTGCTCCATCTTATCTCAAAAATCGCTTTGTACACAAGCTAATTCACAGCAGGTTGACCTTATACAAAAAGGTGGCTCTAACAAAAAAGACAGGGCACCTGGAAAGCATACCAAGTGATAGCGAATTAAATTGATAGAGAAAGAGAGCATGCAAGAGAAAAAAAAATGAGAAAGAGAGCACGCAGAAAAAGAGATCAGAGGGACTGGAAAGAGATTTGAGTGGATTTGCTTGAGTGAGTTAGCAGACTGTTACCAGGCCACCTGTTCTACTTCACAGGGATCGAGCAGCACATCGAAAACACACGGGAACAAATTAACAGCCCCTGGACAGCAACACAACTCCTTTGTACAAGAAAAACACATCTTTATCACCTTCAGTTGGCAGTTCTACTTCTGCTGACAATGCAAGTTAGAGATCCCTCTAACACACACAAACACACACACGCTACAGAGCAGTGACTTAACAGGTCAAACAGTATGTATTTGTGAGGCTAACACCTGGTTTATACAGGTTAAACTCAGTGATGTAACATTTTCCATCCCAGTGGCATCAATCTTTTTGCACCAGCACATTATCCCAGCACCTTCAAAGTCAAATTCTATTCACTTCTGATTTAACATTCAAGCTGAAATGTCAGACCCTTTTAGTTAATGTTTTACTTAAGGTCATAACAACTACTCTATGAAATAAATTTAATAACAGAATAACAACAGAATAATCAATGATGAATCAAAATAGTTGTTATAGTTATTACAACCATTTGTCCCTCATGCAAAACAATAACACATATACAAAACACACCCTATATTCCACTCAGACTTTGTAAAATGATGCTTTTCACACATCATCAGAAACATGTCACTGTCACCATCATCATCTTCATACACATCATCCATGACATAGAATAACCTTGACATGGCGCAGTGATGTTTGCACCCAGAGGTATTGACGTGCTCAAACGCTGCACGTGATGAAAAACAACAGCACAAATCCTCCTGATCACGTCACGAGCCCCTTTGGTCTGCGGTCATTACATAACGCAACCTCTCCAGCCAAACACTAATGAACTGGACACATGCACACATTTACCATCATCACTTTACAAGTAACATCCTGAGTGCCTCTACCAGTGTGAATATTGGATAACCAAAGCCAATAATCTCAGAAATAACATAAGGATGTAAACATCCCAGAGTGAACTGAACCATTTATGTCTCCTGATAATGTTGGGGTTTATATCTTGTCACTAGCAATAAAAAAATATATAAAACTGAAGACACGCATAGATTCAGTAGATCATAAACAACTCTGTCCTACAGAAGGGTCAGCACACAAATGCAACGGCATCTCACGTGGATGTAGAATACTGCGTGTATGTGTGTGCTGAGTTCGTACTCACTGCTGCCCCAGGATTTCAGCAGAGACTTGATGCTGATCTCAAAAAAGCCTGAGTCCTGCTGGCTGGCCATGGCTGGGTAGCAGGCTCAGTCTCTGTAGCGACACAGAGATGAGAATCCAGGCAGAGAGAGTTGGTGGAGTGATGCGAAGAGAGAGAGGCTGCTTTACAGCTCCATACGCTGCAGCACTCTTTCCCTACGTGTCCTGTGTCAGCTCTGAGCACCAACTGCTCTCTCTCCTCTACATCTCTTTTTCCTGCCCCCTCTCTCACGCTCTCTCTCATCAGCCGCTCTCTCTCACTCACTCTGCATTAAGAGGATTGGCTCTCAGAGAGAGACTGAAAGAGAGAGCGAGCGAGCTGCTGTTGGTATTGTCCAGTCTCCCTGAGAAGGACATCAAGAAAAAGAGAGGGGGGAGGGGTTTGTTTGTTTACTGCAGTACTGCCCTGATCAGATTGGTACAGAGCAACTGTACCTTAATGTTCTCATTTGCCATCCTGACAATTCACTAAATGTAAATATGTTTTCAGCAGAATCAGTAGATTCGCTGATACTTTCATTCTTAATGTCTTTCAGCAAATCAAATCCTTTTTAATGGCATTTTATTTTAATATTAGTATACTAAAGGAATAGTTTACCCAAAAAGGAACATTTGCTGAAAATTTACCCTCAGGCCATCCAAGATGTAGATGAGTTTGTTTCTTCATGTGGACTGGAGAAATTAAGCATTACATCACTTGCTCATCATTCAAGCCTCTGCAGTCAGAATGAGAGGGCTTGATCTGTGCATACTTCTTTCCTGATTCAGACAAGGTGGAGGGCAACAGCCTGTGACACACGAATCATGTGATCTTTTGTGTTCACTGTGCATGAGATGATGACAAGTCAGTATGTGAGAATGGGATTACATCGTCACACCATCTGCTGGCTGACACGCAGCACTGCAGCCAAACATTAGATCATACAAGACGTGCTCTAGACCACACTTACAGTAAAACGGAATATGTGTAGGTTTCTAAAGCAAAAATGTGATTCAGTACTTCACTGCTGAGCATTCAATTTGCCTCATGTGGAAGGCACAACAGTTAACATTATTACACCATTGTCTTCTCTCTCAGTTAGGCTTTTTTAAATTCCCAAGACAGTGATGTCACCACTGGGTAATTTCCCAAAGGACAAAGGGCAACTGAAAGCCTTGCTTCAAGATATTAAACAAATCAAAACTACAACCAGTCCAAATTATACACCAGAATCTAACTGATTCACACCTTTTGCTTTTTACATTTAAAAAAAGAAAAAGGGAGACAAAGAGGGAGGAGACTAGAGCTGATTCATACGAACCTGTAAGGCTGATCTGATCATTTTGTCCCATTTTGTGTAGTAACAACAAATGTATGGCCAGTATGAAACACTGTTTTTTTGGAACCAGAGCATTCCATTACATTTAAAAATTCATTTATTAATTTATTTAAATATTGTTTGTTCTTTTCACAGAGTAAATGTTTTTTTGAATGTTTTTTAAAAGAAGTCTCTCAAGGCTGCATGTATTCAATCAAAAATACAATTAAAACAGTAATATTGTTAAATATTATTACAATTTATAATAACTTTTCTATTTTAATATTTCAAAAATGTAATTTATGTGATGGCAAAACATCTTATTTACAAAACATACTTTTAGAATGGAACAAACAAATAGTTATTGCGTTAATTGTCGATATACATCAGTAAAGGAATGTGATGCTAATCTCTTAGATGTTAACTTACAGCAGACAGAACGTAAGACTTGTGGAAGGATGAAAGTAAATAGTTTCCATGTGAAAGCAGTTGGATTTAATTTTTGTTAACAGCGGTTGGTAAGTTACCAAACACGTTCTCCTCTATTCTCTTTATCTTTCCAGAAATTCTTGTTCTTTTTTGTTCTCTTTTGCTTTGTCTATATTAAGACGTTCACAGAAAGAAGCAAAAAAGAAATGCTGATAACCCTAACCATAAATATGAGCAACTTTAATATTAATGCTTCCCTTTGCAAACGTACAGTATATGTTTACGCCAAATGAACAGTGTTGGCTGTGGAAAGAGTGGCGTGCTGTGTAACTGTATGACATCTTGATTGACAGAGTATGTAGTTAGTGCAGTGTATCATAGCTCTCAGACAAAGGACTGAAGAAAGATCATTCACATTCTGTCACATCTGAATAAATCTGAAACCGAGAGGAACTGATCTTTATATCGTTACCAAATAATGTAATATAACGAATGAGGGAGGTTAAATATGCATACTGTGTAAATCGCTTTAACTTACTATTTCAATATTTTATTACGTTACTCATTGCATATGACAGATACAGCTTGCTTCATATTCAGAGAGCCATAAAAATGTCCAGTTTCTGGCAAAGCTCTGGTAAACACTGCCAGCATTTATATGCAATAAAGTGGTGACATAAATCAGTACAAAATGAATTATGTGTTTGCGCTGAAAAAGTTTGGAAATGTGCTGTTTGCGGTGGCTTGAATTGAGGAGTGTCTGGGTCTCTTGAGGGTTTAACTGCTACTGCGGAGTTCTCCCAGCTGACACTCAGCTCTCCCATCTGCCCCGGGCACATCTCCACATCAGCTGGGGTCACACCCACCACTTCCACCACACACACAAACGCTCTCACGGTTTCATCTGGTGAGCTGCTTCAAAGAAATCACTTAAAATAAAGCTTACTGTCCAACTGACAAAATATACAATCACAAAATATAAAATTTAAGGTGATTTTACAGCCATTCCAACAAGTCTGGTTTCGTTCTTCTGATATTCTGAAGAATTTTTCAAATTGTTTTTTGCCCAGTCAATGGCATCCACAACAACACTTTTCCTGGATTCCATTTTAATGGTTTAATATAATTTTATTAATCAAAAATAATGTCTAATCAATTGAATTCATAAAATTCATATTTATTAAAATTTTAACAATTTCAGCTCCCTGTGAAATACATTTTTTTTTTTTCAGAAATTCTCTGTTGTCTGTTTTACATTTTCTGGATTCTTCTGTTTTATGATTCAATACAAATGTGTTACCAAAAACAGTGGTAATCAAATGAATGGATAAAACTTAATTAGAAGAATTAGAAGAATTTAATTAATCTTTTAAAATGTAATCAAATGAAAACTGAACTATCCCTTTAATTTTTTGGCAAAGTGCTGCACAACTTAAGTTTACTGTTTAACTTAAAACATGGATGAAAAATTGTGATTTTCCTTAATTTTTTCCTTAGTTTTATTATTGTTTTACTTTGAGAAGTACACTGTACTTTACAATAGTAATGTATTTGTCAAAATTTCATAAAAGTTAAACAGAACTTGATTTTTAAATAGCCTCTTTTTTGCAGTTTAATATTTTCAGACACTGGTTCTTATCCCAATTTGAGTAAGTGTACAGCCCTACTTTTGATTTATTCATCCACATTTTGCCAAATTCTATGACACTCTGCATTACACTGTAAATTTCATTTTTATGACTGAATTCCATGATTCTATTTGCATTTTGCCGCATTGCAGAAATCATACGGTCCTAACTAAACCCCAATGACTTTCATTGTACGGATAAAATATTGTAAAACGTGTCTGGCAATCAGATGTGATGTTTAATTGCCAAGCCAACCAAAGAGAGCTCCTGTAATAAACACACAGAACAATAATGTATGGCCATGCCTGCAGGTACAAGCTAAAATCAGTACAGCTGCTTAAAATAGTTTGTGTTATTAATGAAGAGCAATTAAATGCTGAGTCAGGTGTTTGTTTTGCTGCATAACTCATACTAGGTATCAATTGATGACATTCCTAGCAAACTGTTTATGATTTTATTCTCTGCTATGAGAGCTTCACAGCAGTCATGCTCGGATAATCTTTACAAGAAACCCCCAGAATTCCAAGCATTTGGAGCATCAGGCGGCCTCTGCCAGCTGTTACACTCTGGCACAGGGATCACTGACTCATAACTATCCAGCAACTGAGATCCTGTTACCATGATACTAGTTCCGTGTTAGTGCTGGTGAGCAAACCGCCTTCCAAAACCCATGATCTAATTGGGCTGTTTCCAATAAGAGTCAGTGATGGGTCAAGATGCTAAAATTAAATAAGGAAAACTGAGAGACACTGTTACACGTGAACATTTTTCGTAACAAATCTTTGGATCTGGAAAACAACGTGAGGGTGAGTGAATGAAATCTACATAATAATTCAGGCTACTGTAGAAATCTCTTAATAAAAATCTCTCTCTTTGTGTTCAGCTGGTTTCTCCTCTGATGAAAGGTCTTTTCAGCCAAACAGTACGGCTTCTGTGAGGGTTCCTGATCTTAAAGGCATCTGACACACCTGTTCAGTACAGCTCTGAAAAAGTAATCATGGGAGACACGGGCGTCCACTCAACAGAAACCCTTAATATACTCCCTTTTATTGTTTTGGAGAGGAAAGCACACAAGAAATTATACCACAAATCAAACCTTTGAAACAACTAGATGTCTCTCACTCTGTTTCTTTGTTTTAAATTTATCGCTCAACCTTCATATTCTACTGTTGAAATAATGAATAAATGATGTATTTCTTCATTGTTCTAAGGCCTTGTTGAGACAGGCAGGATTTTCCTAATCAACTCAAATCTGTTTATTTTTTGAAGTCAGAACAGGAAAAACACATCAAACCATCTAATGAAATCCATTCGATTAAATAGGTTTTTGTTAATGTGTGTTTGTCTGCATTTCAAGATTTTTTTTTCTTAATTTATTGTTGTTACATAACATTTTGAGACAAGAAGAATTCATTAACTCATTGCATACAGCTGAAAAGTTTGGGGTTATTAAGATTTTTTTAATAGAAATTTATTATCTTATTGAGAAAGTGTGTAAATTGATCAAAAGTGACAGTAAAAACATTTATAACGGTACAAATGTTTTCTATTTCAAATAAATGCTGTTCTTTTGACATGTCTATTAATCAAAGAATCCTAACAAAACTACGGGTTCACAAAAATTTGTGCAGCACAACTGTTTTTAACTGATTATATACATATATATATTTTAAAAATCTCTTTCTGAACAGCAAATCAGCATATTAGAATGATTTCTGAAGGATCATGTGACACTGAAGACTTGAGTAATGATGCTGAAAATTCAACTTTACTATCACAGGAATAAATTACATTTTAAAATATATTAAAATAGTAAACAGTTATTTTAAATTGTAAATATATTTCACAACATTACAGATTTTATTGTATTTTTGACCAAATAAATGCAGCCTTGGTGAAACTTTGTTAAAAACATTTTATTTAAGAAAAAAATTATCAACTCCAAACTCTTCAACCATGGTATATTTTACACTTTTTACTTAGTATTTACAATGTTTTGGATACTGCCGTCACTGGCAAAATAGTGAAACTACACAGGTCTGCATCATTATTATGATAACCACTGTGGACTAGCAAAATCAACTGATATGAACAAATTAACAGGAAAAAGATAAGATCTGGCCACATTAAAAAAAAAAAAAAAAAAAAATCAGTATAAATAAAAGTTCACATTTAACATTCCTTCTTTTTCTTCCTGTTCAGTTTTTTTCTTTGCTCTTTCTTCTATATGTTGGTTTTGCATACGGACCATCCCAGCTGTGGTTCCGGATGACTTGAAATGCTGGTTTAACTAGGGTCTAATTAAAACCCAAAATGATCTCTTTCCTGATCCTGATGCTATCTATCATCATCCACATCCACCCTTCCCCCTGTTCCACCATCGCTCACGTAGACACAGGTCCCAACTGAAGTCCCTTAAGATCACTTAACTGTGTGGCAATGGTCCTGTCAACCCATGGGAGCCACTTTTTTTCTCTCTACTTACAAATCAAAACAAAACTCCACACTAAACATTGACGTTTTATGGCTTCTCAAAACCTGGCTCTAATAACGTGAAAAGAAAATTAAAAGGTACAATATAACCACAACCAGCTACAAGTTTCAACGAAATTCCCCGCCCGTGCAATGATCTCCAGCTGAAGGCTACCAGAATGTCTTAAAACACAGTCACTGCATAACATCATAGTGTTGTGTCACAAAGTTTCACGCGATGAGCTTTACCACTGAAACAAACTGCAGGCTATCATTTGACTGACTAAGAAAAAATACCAGAAACACGAGTTTGATGTCCTGTGTGTGAGGTAAAGATGGGAGTCTACCACTTGGCAGGACATTAAAGACAGATCTAATTAAATTATACATTGCGAAGGATGACTCATGTGTCATAAAACATCAAGACGTTAAAAACAGCAGTGCGTCTGACTACCAAAGCAGTACCTTCTTTGAAGATTGTGGGTCTTTTTCTCGGCTGGATCTTCCTGAACTTCCCTTTAAAGTCCGCTGGAGCGAACATATGCATGGAGAGACTAGCCATCTGGACCAAAACAATCCCATCCTGGCTCTTGGTTTCACAAGGGTCTGGTTTATCATCCACCACAACTCCAACACCGCCGACATCCTCCTCGGACATATCCGACACGGATGACAAAGACAAGAACCGATTCACCTGTTATGGATCAGCATGGATGAAGCTCCTCTAAGTTCTTAAGTCTCTTCTTTTGTGATTTTGTCCCTCCTTTCTCTGTACCAGGTACATGAGCTTTAAAGTGTGAAGTAAATCAGAGGGATGAGTGCTTATGCTCTCTGTCTGCTCTCACAGGTCCAGGCTGTTTAGCCAGTTACAGTAACACGCCTGAATGGGGCAGGTGTTGGATTACTCAAGACAGACACACCTCTTTTGTGAGAGAGAGGGTGGAGATTTTGGAAGCAAAGGAGGAGAGACAGGGCAAGTGTGGCTGTGTTTATTTTAATGTGAATCAGGTTGAGTGTTTTAGATACACTGCCATTTGTGGGGATAGAAAGCAACCCACCTCTGGTTTGTATTAACTAGTTTTATGTTTTGCATCCGAGGTGTTTTTGAAACAGTCGTCAAGACACTGTGTCCCCTGAGTTTGATTCCCAAGTGCTCACAAAAGAAAAATTATGTAAATCAGCAGTCGAATACATAACCTTGTCTTCAGTAAACTGGGAATGGACAACCAATCGTTGAACGAGGGTGTTCATTTGGACCACCTTTTAATATCATTAAGCTAACAAACAGCCACACTGTTCACCAGGCGTTGCTAGTTTTACAGAATAACATTTTTGAAGGCCAGCATGGAACAACTAGCTTATTCTCTGAGTCTCTCACTGGCTGAAAGTGCTGATGAAAACGAGAGAAAAAGAAACTGAGAGACTGACCACTCCCTCAAGAGAAGACAAAACTGCCCTTTTCTTCAATAAACAACATTTTGATGCAGCTCCAAATAGGGTCAACTCTTCCCAAGGGCCTTCACAGCCAACTCAGAGTTGCAGACTCAAAGCTACTCTGTCTTTACACAGCTACTCAAGTCAAACACAGACTGGACAGCCTATGAACAGTGTATGAAATCCTGCTAATAATTTCCAAGTCAAAACTACAAACTCATACGTTCACTTATGATGACAATTTCCGAAAAGTGATTAAAAAATCCCTTCAGTTTACATATCTAGACATAGACTGACATGTGACCTGGACACACCTAGATGTTCATGTTTACAGTTAAACAGTTGTGTCAACGCTACAATCAACTCTCCAAAAAACATTAAAAACACACATATGCAGAAATATACAGCATGAAGAAAGCATGAAAACTCATCATTCCATCCTTCAAAAATGTGTGTCGTCTTTATGTAACACAGATAAAAATACAAAGAAGACTGCAAATACCACCAGCCCACCCCAAAATAGCACACCTAATTGGCGCAGCCTAATTACTGGAGATAACCTAGAACTCCAGACTGCGCACAGCGCACACACACGCGTGATCACCACATCAAGGCAGGATTTGTGTTTATGTACTCGCCAGATATCACATTCCTCAGATGGCAGTTAGGACTGGTCTGCCAGGAGAGTGACGCCACATGGACGTGCCGTCTACAAAGAAAGGCATTCTGAGACACTGTCAAGTGACTTCATATAGTGAAATGTCGATATTTACAAATTTATTTGACAGGTTTAGTTTTGTTTTCTCGTTCTTTGGCTGATCCTTTATAAACAGTAACTGACTCTGAGTCATCTGCCGTCTCTTCATCTCAAGGGCACTTTGAAATGCTCTTCTATTGATTTGATTTCTCTCAACAATTTACACAATGCCTTATGCATTAGCAGTGTCGTGTTTCAAAAGCTCTTTAGTTAAAGTGCCCTAAAAGCAAATCGGAACTGTGATTTAGAAACTGTGAAAATGGCATGAAAGCTTGGTGGAAGATCTAAAGATTTGTTTGTATTTGATTTTCTTTTCTTTCTTTTTTTTATGTGGTGTTGTAGATTTAATGGTGAAAACTAGAAAAGGCGGTGGTTTTCTCTGGGTAACAACTGAGAAAAAAAAAGAAAAGAAAAGAACAGAAAAAGTTCCCATTACAAACATTTCTATCAAAAATTATGAGGGAAATGAAGTGTGAGGCTGCCCTCTAGAGTTCAGTAGAAGTACAGTTAATGCGTTTATCCCAAACTATTTCCATATATACATATATATATATATATATATATATTTTTTTTTATTTTTTTTATTTTTTTTGAGAAAATGAAAATATTAAAACAACTTCAGCCATAGCTAATGTTAAGAAGCTTAAGTTCAGTTCAGTTTCACATGATCCTTCAGAAATCATAAAAATGCTGATGTGCTGCTCAAGAATCATTTATTATTATCACTTTTTTTTCAGGATTATTTGATGAATAAAATGTTTTGAACAGTACTTTACATAATTTTTAATGCCTTTAAATCATAAAGTATGGAAAACCATTAAAAGGATTATGGTAATTCATTACAATTTCACACTTTACAATAAGATTTAATTTGTTAACATTAGATAATTCATTAGCTAACATAAACTCACAATGAGCAATATATTTTTTCAGCATTAATTAATCTTTGTTAATGTTAGTTAATAAAAATACAATTGCACATTGTCATTTCACATTACATTAATGTAAAGAGATACTTCTGTTTTAAAAAATGTATTAGCAAGTGTTAAAATTAATATGAATTAATAAATCACTAAAACTATCATTCATTGTTAATGTTAACTATTAGTAACAAATGAAACCTTATTGTAAAGTTACAGAAATTGAGAAAAAGAATAATAGTTAATTGAGAATAAGAATAAAAGTTATTAAAAATAGAAGTGATTTTTTTTTCATGATTCTGTTATTGGGCTTTTGAGTAGATCAGCACTAGTGTCAGTAAGTAGGTGTGCAACTGAGCATCACTCTCATTGCTTATTAGCCTGAGAAACATCACAAAAATATCAACTATTCAAGATGAGGGATGTGAAGATGGATGGAGATAGAAATGAAAAAACAATGGAGTGTTGCTATGGCTATGTTCCTTTTTTGCAACTCTTACTCCCCAGTTAATAATTCATGACTTGAGCTTTGAAAAACAGCCAGAGTGAGAAGACAGACATACAGTACACAATATGGAAACAGCAGCTGAACACTGAACAGCTCTTGACTAGAAATTGGTCGCCATAACACATTTACTTGATTCAAATGCACTCATCTCACTTCTATTTCTAAAAACTACCTCCCAGAAGCTGTTATATAAAATCCTGTAAGCACCCACTAACCTATACACAATAACCAAGACCATCTCTCTAAGATTACGCAATGTCTAAGTGGGCTGCGCATCACACAGTCAAATCTCTCAGTAACTGTGAAATGTGTGTTCTTCTGAAGCACTACAGACAGAATGTAAAACAATTAGATATGTATTTCCTGAAGGAAATCACAATTATTTATGTGAACAAGAAGTTGATGTCATAACTGTTGTTTTGATGTGGATCTATTAAGCCAAAAGGAAATTTAAAGTTCATAGAAAAAAAAAGGTACAAATCACACTTAAGCCCAAAATGATCTACAATCTACAGGTATTGCAAGTTCTGATCCAGAGAGTGTATTTCTTTGTAATGAGAACCTAAACACATCAAGACAATGTGAATATGTTTTTACAGATCCATAATAAGTCAAACCATCATACAGGCTAAAATACATCCTTTAATATACAATCATAAGGTTTGCACTGTAAAAATAAACCGAAATTCTCTGCACTAATTGCAGATCAGGATATGAGCCGCAAGACTCAATTACAACATCAAACCATCGCACCCACACACTCACAAACAAACTCACAGCTGAGTGCCACCTAAAACCAAAGAACTATTTGACAGACCTATGCAAGCTTTTCTTCATAGTGGAACAGCATATATATTACCGATTATTAGGATGATTAGCAAAACATTTCAAGCAAAAAGAAATGCATTCACAAATGGCTTCAGCAACTGAATGTAAATATCTGCAAACCCTCGAGTAAACACACATGGTTCAGAGCAATGAAGTGAGCAGTGCCGGCTGCCTGCTTTTGTCTGACGTAATGAATAAAGCACAGATGCAAAAGCTATTTGTGCCCAGTGAATCCTCACTGGAACCTGCGAGTATCAAAACAACCTGACATATAGTAACAAAAACAGGAGCTCAAACACTATAAAATGCTTCTACTTTGCTTTTTTTCTCATTTAGTACAGTTTTCCATTTAACTGCACAAATGAATACAGTGCTATTGCTACTGCAAAACTCCAGGGTGCTCCACAGATTTGATATATTTCTATTTAATAATTAGTAATTAAATGATGGAAAAAAATGTCACGACTTACCCTTTTTAGACAAAGGAAGAGGATGTGATTGTTGCCATGCAGAATACAAAATCATCCAATTTCCTGAAGATAAAATAAAATATCAGTGATGACTGATACTAGTGATGATTTGTGTCATGAACAGATGTGTCTCAAAAGCGCGTGAACTGCCCAAGTAAATCACATTTTTTTAATATTTACGTCAAGCTCAGAATTTCAGTGTATTTTAGACGCGTTCGACAAAAGCTGCACGCTCCGTGATGCCCACAAATGCCGTCTAGATAGGCAGCACACTCGGTTTTGAGCACAGCCAGCCACTATTACATTGTTGTCATAATCACCTCATACATCTATCTCCATTACAGCTACATGTAAATTGCATTTATTCCACTTCGTGAACCCAGAACGCCGATGCCAATCATTTAGAGAACACAAAATATTTGTAATTATGCAAGTGACAATTTGAAGCCAGATCTGTTGTGTTGTGTTTGTTATCAACAGACAAACAAACACAATCTGTGCTGGTGGTCTGGCCCTCCTCACGGCTTCTTCATCAATTTTAGCACAATGAAAGCACACTGGAATGGAAACACGATTACATTTCACACCGTAAAAGCATGGAGCAAAAAACACCATACCTTGTGTGTTTGTATTTAGCCGTTTATATGATCATATCTTTATCCAAGCGTCGTCGCTCAATTCTGCTATTTTCACTTCATTGGTCTCGCGTCTCCTCTCATCGACTGGCAGAAAAAAACGGCCGCTGAGGATGGCGCAGCTCCGCCCTTGGCGACCAATCAGAGCGCAGATATTTGCCGAAGGAGAGAAATGGAGATCGCTGATTGGCTGAGACGCAAGCCCGTCTGTTTCCTTCCATCCATTGGGTTCTGGAGCGCCTGGAAGGATGCTGCTGGAGACTGACAGGTGCACAGTGGCAAACAACCGAGACAAAAGGCATCAAATGTAGTATTTTAACGGAGTCTACCTTTGAAAGAGCACAGTTTCATTAAAACTGCAAATTGGAGTTTCTCCTCAAGTCGCTCCCAATGTAGTTTGAAAACATAATGCAATTTAATTGTGTAGTACAAACGGTAGAAATCTGATTATCAAAGTTCACAGCACCGACTTTACATAAGCAAAAAAAAAAAAAAGTAAAAACAAAACAAACAAACAAACAAAAAATCTCCTGTGCTCACCAATGCTGCATTTATTTTATCAAAAAGTCAAAATTGTAATATTGTGAAAAATTAACTTGATTATGCCGTTTTGTGTCTCAGTTACTATCAATTATAGTAATTAATTATAGTTATTAATAATGGTTCTTATTATCAATACAAAAAACATTTTTTTGCTGCTTAATATTAGTTTTATTTTTTAGGGTTCTTTTACATAGCAAGTGCCACAAAAGTACAAAGTTTCATTCCATTTCAATTAAGTTATTTAAAGACAAAAAAAAAAAGTCTTAGACCAGTTTCCATGACCACAGACGGAGACCATCAGAGGGTGTTGAATTATAAACTGTATTTGCTGCAAAGTGTTCAAAAAGCCATAAAACCAGAAATGGGAAACTGGCAAATACAGGTGCATCTCAGTAAATTAGAATGTCGTGGAAAAGTTCATTTATTTCAGTAATTCAACTCAAATTGTGAAACTCATGTATTAAATAAATTCAATGCACACAGACTGAAGTAGTTTGTCTTTGGTTCTTTTAATTGTGATGATTTTGGCTCACATTTAACAAAAACCCACCAATTCACTATCTCAACAAATTAGAATACTTCATAAGACCAATAATAATAAAAAAAAAAAAAAAAAAAAAACATTTTTAGTGAATTGTTGGCCTTCTGGAAAGTATGTTCATTTACTGTATATGTACTCCGTACTTGGTAGGGGCTCCTTTTGCTTTAATTACTGCCTTAATTCGGCGTGGCATGGAGGTGATCAGTTTGTGGCACTGCTGAGGTGGTGCCAGTGGCATGACAACACCGGCCCAAGCCCAGGTTTCTTTGACAGTGGCCTTCAGCTCATCTGCATTTCTTGGTCTCTTGTTTCTCATTTTCCTCTTGACAATACCCCATAGATTCTCTATGGGGTTCAGGTCTGGTGATTTTGCTGGCCAGTCAAGCACACCAACACCATGGTCATTTAACCAACCTTTGGTGCTTTTGGCAGTGTGGGCAGGTGCCAAATCCTGCTGGAAAATGAAATCAGCATCTTTAAAAAGCTGGTCAGCAGAAGGAAGCATGAAGTGCTCCAAAATTTCTTGGTAAACGGGTGCAGTGACTTTGGTTTTCAAAAAACACAATGGACCAACACCAGCAGATGACATTGCACCCCAAATCATCACAGACTGTGGAAACTTAACACTGGACTTCAAGCAACTTGGGCTATGAGCTTCTCCCCCCTTCCTCCAGACTCTAGGACCTTGGTTTCCAAATGAAATACAAAACTTGCTCTCATCTGAAAAGAGGACTTTGGACCACTGGGCAACAGTCCAGTTCTTCTTCTCCTTAGCCCAGGTAAGACGCCTCTGACGTTGTCTGTGGATCAGGAGTGGCTTAACAAGAGCAATACGACTTGACACGTCTGTGTGTGGTGGCTGTTGATGCCTTGACCCCAGCCTCAGTCCATTCCTTGTGAAGTTCACCCAAATTCTTGAATAAATTTTGCTTGACAATCCTCATAAGGCTGCGGTTCTCTCGGTTGGTTGTGCATCTTTTTCTTCCACACTTTTTCCTTCCACTCAACTTTCTGTTAACATGCTTGGATACAGCACTCTGTGAACAGCCAGTTTCTTTGGCAATGAATGTTTGTGGCTTACCCTCCTTGTGAAGGGTGTCAATGATTGTCTTCTGGACAACTGTCAGATCAGCAGTCTTCCCCATGATTGTGTAGCTTAGTGAACCAAACTGAGAGACCATTTTGAAGACTCAGGAAACCTTTGCAGGTGTTTTGAGTTGATTAGCTGATTGGCATGTCACCATATTCTAATTTGTTGAGATAGTGAATTGGTGGGTTTTTGTTAAATGTGAGCCAAAATCATCACAATTAAAAGAACCAAAGACTTAAACTACTTCAGTCTGTGTGCACTGAATTTATTTAATACACAAGTTTCACAATGTGAGTTGAATTATTGAAATAAATGAACTTTTCCATGACATTCTAATTTATTGAGATGCACCTGTATGTGGTACTTTTATATTTAAATGGATTTACTCCAGTTACAAAATGTAAGTATTGGTTTATAGAAAGTATTGGTTTATTGCAAATTGGTCAGTTTTGCGTGAATATGTAGAAGTAAGTAGAAGTAAAAAAGTAGTAAAACATGGAAAGCGAAAGCTTAACAGCCATTGTGTGTGTGTGTGTGTAAATGTATATGTATATATATATACAACCTTTAACCATGTAAGAAACTCAGATCACAGGGTAAGAAAACTCATGAACAGTGCCAATGTTTGAGGTATCCAGATTCAAACAGACACTTGTCAGATTGTTCAACAAGAAGCAACAAATTGACTGATTTTTAAAAAGAGTTTGTTTTATTCATGCATCCTATGGCCAGAAATGAAGCACAATCATGGACAGGGAGGCATGTATATGGTCTCAAACGCATCACCTGAATGAAGAGGAGGAACAGGTAGTGAGCTTGTCTGTGTTCAACAGGGAATTCACCCAAAAGCATGAGCCACTGAATGCATACTTGGCTGATAGCAGTCATAAACCTCAACGACCGGTGGCTTCAGATTCTGCACTGCAAGAACCTGTTTCAGTTGTAGCCTATAGGTTATGGGGACACCTTTGGGAACCTACGAGACAGAAGGGATGAAAGCATGCGCATATACAGCAGACATGAAGGGGGCAGATAGAGAACATACCCAGTGCACATCTCACCTCCTTCAGATACACAAGCACATGATCATCTCCAGCATCAACCCGCTGCACTAATGGTGCAAATGAATCTGGTGGAGATCCAAGCTGTGAAGTAAAACACCATCGTTTACATCTGAAGCAGCTTCAAATATAATTGGGACTTGACAAGTCATCTTAAATACATACGAACCAGTGATGTATCTGCCTTGAAACCCGACAGTAGTTTAATGTCCACGATAACCATGTTGATATTTGGTTCCGCACCATTGTATCTGAATGAAGGGGAGGAAAAATGCTGTGAAGTCAAGCACTTCTGAACTTACAATTAGGAGTCTTTACACAAAATGGTGTAATGCTGAGAACGAGAACATTCTTCAGCAGCTTCTCCTGATACAGCAGCCAGTTGTCCCGAGTCACATCAAATTAATGAACTTCTCCTTCCACAGACACTGACTGTACAATCACAGTAATGGAGCCCTTCAAGCTGAACACTTCAGCAGCGTACAGAGACAGAGCATGAAGAGCCACCACAGTGTCCTAAAAACAAGCACCGTATTAAAATCTACTCATATATGGACTATTGTACTCCTGTTCGGTACTTTAAGACACCTGGGTGGAGGAAAAGCCTCCATAGGGATTCTGCTGGGCCACAAGCCAGTTGACAATGCGGTTAGTGATGTAGGCAATCATGGTCACGTTATCATCAACTCCATCCTAAAACACACCAATATACTCATTTAGAAGAATAATCCCACTCTAGTGTCTATCGGTCATGATGCATTTTTAGAAATGTGGCGCACCTTCATGTCATTGTGGTACAGAGTCCCCTGCTGCATAAAACAGCCCTGCTTGCTGATCAGCCCAATCCTCTGCGCTCTGCAGTACATGTAGATCAATGAAGATAAAACGTCTCGCTAAGGCAAAAGACCTCAGGACAAAGGCGGTCAACCTGGCCATGAAAGAAGTCTCATTACAAACCACTACAAATGATGTGAAGTACCAGAACAGCATGAAACGCACCATGTATTGGATGCATCATAACCAAATGTGCTGTATGAACCATCACTGTGTCTGTAGCTCAGCAGTCCTTAGTATACTGTTTAGGTCAAAAAAAAACAACAACATACATACAGGAACTTGGTCAGGAAGCAAATTATGGCATGATACGCTTCAAGCAGGACTTGGGATTTAGTCTAAATACTCAGTGGATCTGCTCATCCATACCGCTCTGAAGGTAACCAATGGCAGTCTGACGGATGGCTGTGGTGAGCTGGCCCGTGACTTCAAGTTACTGCAGGATATAAATATTGGGAGCAAGAATGATCATATTTTGTTTCCCACAGCCAGATGGCATCCATAATAAGTTATCAAGATTCTTTAGCACACGGCCCAACATGTCCCCTACGAGAGGAAGAAAACAAGATCAAACCAAAAAGCCATATCAGAAACCCAAGGCCTTTTGCTGAACGTCTCAGTGTCCATTTCCCCTCAATGAAATGCTTTACCAAGGACTGAAACAGCGCATCTGGCTGATCCCTGGATCATATTTGTTGGAAATCTCAGAGCTATGTCTTCTGAAATTACACTTCCTGTGGACCAGACAGAATGGATCAGCATAGAATGCTAGGCTAATGTTTGGTTGTACAGGGAGAATACATTTAGGAAGTCATCGAGTGCAAACAAACCCTTTGGACAAAGTAACCAACTCTGGGTGAAGATCCTTTCAACTCCTTCAGTCTATAAAATGCAATAAAACACATCACATCAGTAAAGCAGCATGAGCTCCATGATCAAACTCCAGAAGGCTGGTTAACACACTTACCAGAACAAGTAGACTTCGAGTGACCACGTCCCCTCTCGCTGGAACAGTCACGACTCCATTGTTGCACAAAGCCTGGGATTGTTCAGCCTGAGCACTGACAGTCACATTTACAGCTCCTATAGTACAGACAGGAAGTGAGCAACACCTCACATACACCTCAATTTAGGGAAAAAAAGTCCAAAACAGACTGAGAACAGAAGCTGAGAGAACCCATTTAAAGGTATTTCTCCCACTGGCACAGAGACACGATGAATACAGCTCATTAAAAGGTTTAAAAGTGAAGTCCGAGGAAGGACCTGGAATCACTTTAACCTGCCAATGAATTACATTATTAAAGCACACTGAGTAAAGACATTGGTATTTTCTTGCAATGGATCCATTTAGGGGTGTGTGATATTGACATGCTCCATTTTCTGGGACAGAGTTTTTGTTGTGCTAGTAACTTGGCTGGTTTAGGCCTGTCAGGGACAGCTGACTCCAGAGGTTTTTCATATTCTGTGTGGTGATCAGTTTATAGTAGTGACAAATTAACTGACACTTGCTGAAATCATTCTTGCACGTGAGATATTGCTTTTGATAGAGTATAAAACTCATGGAATGTGGCCCTGTATTTTATATTGCTCATTCTAACAGCGTTACAATAGGCTACATCTTACTGTGGAAGCTCAAGGCAAGGAGACATACTCTAATATCAGCACATCTCTAACAGAATCACAATAATCACACACCCCAAGACCCATTACATTAATAAAAATGAATCCAGACCATGATGCACTTGGACAGATAGTTGAAGACTGTGGCCTTCAGCTCAAAAGAGTCCCCACGGATGATGGAGTAAGGCAGGGAGAGCTCCAGGAAGAAGGGCTGGAAGACTGTCAGCTGAACAGGAGGAGACAAACCGAAGCTTTTGGAGGACAAGCAAAATGCCTCAGTTTCCCATGTGGTGATGGTGTCAGGAACTGTGAGAAGAACTCATGTGGATCCAGTGTCTCTGAAGAAAGGTCATCGGAAAGTATAAGTGAGGGGGGCAGGAGAGGTAAACAAATTGGGGCCAAGTGGCTTTAGAGCTGGATTGGCACCGGGAGAATTCCCGGTGGGCCGGTCTGTTTTTGTGGCCGTTTGGGCCGGTGTTGTCATGCCACTGGATTGAAATATGGATGATGTTGGATCTAAGACACAATTAAAGTCTCCTCCAATGATATTTGTGTCTTGTAGATTTGGAATAGCTTCAATTACTTTAGTAAAAAATGCTGGATTATCAAAATTTGGGCCATATAAATTGACAAGCGTAACTGGAATCTGATTAATTATCTCTTGAACCACAAGGAAATAGTTCATTTATGTATAAATGGAAAATTCTTTCTAATAAGGATAGCAACCCCTCTAGCCTTTGTTGTAAAGTTAGACTGATATACTTGGGAGGCCCAGGCTGGCCGAAGACATCTTTGTGCGTTTTTCTTCAAATGTGTTTCCTGGAGAAAATGTATGTCTGCTTTTAATGTCTTCATGTATGCAAGTACTTTCCCCCTGTTTTAAAGGGCTATTTAAGCCCCGTACAATCTAACCAACCCCTCAGGTGAATTACTCAGAGTTGTAACCATTGATCAAATGTTTTGATAAAGTGCCCTTAGAAGAACACAAATTATATACCATAACTTAAGAAAGCTGACATAATAATTAGTGCATAGTCCCTCATAGAACTCAAAGAACATTCTCCCACACTGCAGTTAATTTCTTAGCTAATTTGAATCTTCCTAAATTAAATGAAGAGGCAGTTAAACATTTAGATGCAGACATAAGCCTTAAAGAGATTAACAAAGCCATTTTTTATTTTCTGAACAATAAGTCTCCCGACCCAGATGGGTTTACCACTGAATTTAAGAAATTTAGTGACATAATTTTCCCCCCTTCTTTTATGCATGTATAAACTGTCACGGTTCGCGGTGGGAAGGACACGCGAGATGCGGAGAAACGTTAAACAGTCTTTAATACTGGAATCACAGGGGAAAATCCACAACAGGAACACTGGAAACACACAACATCCAACAAGTAGACCCGACAGGGGAGAAATACACAGACAGGAACTTAAATACACAGGATAATTAATCAAACACAGGTGCAGGGAATGAACGAATTAGACAAAACGAGGACAGGAACATGACCAAAATAGGGAACACTGAACAGAAAGAGGGGCAATACAGGTCCATGATCCTGACATAAACATAGTGGTGACACTTTTGAATTACCTCCCACTTTATATAGAGCCAATATAACTTTAATTCCTAAACTAGGACGGGATCTGCTATCAGCGTCATCTTACCGTCCTATTTCGTTGATCCCAATAGAAAAAAAACTTATCAAAAAAATATTGCGGATTTTTCAAAAAGTCATATTTGCTCTATTATTCACCCAGACCAAACAGGCTTTGTGCCGGGTCGATACATGTATTTTAATTTGCACCGCCTTTTTAACATTTTATATGCCAAGCACTGCACAGATGGTATTATTTCTTTTGATGCACAGCGTGCATTTCATCAAGTGGAATGGACGTACATGAGGTCTGCCATTGAAACATTTGGCTTTGGGACAGTCTTTAGGGGCTGGATTGATATTATTTATGCTCATCCTGTTGCATCTATAATCACTAACCAAAATGTGTCTTCTCCCTTTAAGATATGCCGAGGAACACGACAGGGATGTCCACTTTCGCCTTTTTTGTTTGCAATTCTTATTGAACCTTTAGCTGAATTAGGCAACATTCAGGGATTTATCCTGTAAACATTAAGGGTTTCCCTCATTATCCTTCATTATATGCAGATGACATTTTATTATACATTTCCAACCCCCAAAAGTCTGTTTCTTCGGTTTTGTCTTTGATTAAAACATTTGGGACATTCTCTGGCTTTACAATTAACTGCAAAAATAGTGAATTAATGCTCATTTCAACAAAAATTGATCCACAATTTCTGAAATCCACATCTTTAAAAAAAAAAAAAAAAAACGTACAATTCTTTTGTATATCTTGGAGTCACAATTACTAAAGAACCCAAAGATCTGATTAGTATAAAATAGCAACGAATGTTAGATCAGCTGAAACAAAATATTGAATTTTGGAGAACATTGCCCATCTGACTTATTAATATTTAATATTTTATTAATATTATATTAATATTTGTTCACATATCTTGAGATGGATGGAAAAAACCCAACTTATAAATAGTGTACATGAGTATAAAAATAAAATGCTTTCGCATTGTTAAGAAAAAAAAAAAAAACAATGTATGTATTGTCTTATACGGCTGAATGATATGCACCTCTTGATTGCATGCCTCTGTTCAGTCGGGAACCATTTACTTTGTTGACCAAAACAACTCTGAGGCATTGCATTTAATGTGTCTTTTCTGTGAAATGGCAGAACAAGCATTAAAAAACCTTTGCTGTACATTACAAATAACTTATCAAACTCAACTTCAAAACCACACATCGAAACATTTCCATTCAAAAAAAAAAAATGCCCTTCATGTAAATAATGCTTTAAAGTTCATTTGATGTGCCTCTAAGATGTGCTCTGCAGTAAATACTGACAGTCTTGTGCATTTTGTTTTGTAGTCATTGATTTTCTTCTTTAAAAGCTTTCGAGACAAACAACAAGCCCAGCTCAGGGGCTGTGAGCAAGACATGGCGTTTAGGGCGAAATGGATGCTGGAGGGGTCTGAGGCTCTTATTTAGTGACCAAAGTGACCAAAACTGCTTCTCCTAATGGATAAAACAGTGAAGCTAGAGTCATGTGTCTAAAAAGAGCACTCCATACTGGAACCCAAACAGCAAGAATCATAGTTCCATCCTTTCATCTAAATTGTTCCAGCAAAGACCGTCACTCTCCTGTCTGAACATAGATAATGATTATGACAGGCCTACAGTATGATACCATTTACTCACTGACTCTTTCACCCATATTGGTTATCCGTGTGCCAAAGACAGTCGGGGCAAGGAATTTTTTGCAGAGTACTCTGCATTGCAAGAGGTCTCCATGTAGATGGTGGAGCTGGTGAGACTCTTACGGCCTTTCTTTGATGCTGAGTGCCGTTGCTCTCTGAAGAAGCTGGTGGTCAGGGTGTAGAGGATGGGGTTCAGAGTGCTGTTGATAGGAAGAATGAAAATCACCACCCAGGAGTTTATTGTCCCTGCAGAGATAAACATAGGGCATTCATGTTAACAACAGAAGAACTGATTGTACTGATAAAAGACAGTACAACCAGTACAATCAGACAGTACTTTTACAAAAGTTAAAAGATAAAAAAAAACAATAATAATAATAATAAAAAAAAATAATAATGAAATTAATTTAATTTGGAAAGGCTACTGCTGAACTTTTATTTGAAATGTATTTATTTTATTTTTCAAGGCCTAAAACGCTAGGAAAAAATTATTTATTGCTACTAATTTAAAACTGTTATTTTAATATATAACTCACATTAGTTTATTATAAATTACACATTATAACTGAATATATTTCACTTTCATTTTTTTTTTTTTTTTTTTTTTGCACCAGCTGAAATACATTCAAAATGTTACAGGGCTGAAGATCTGTGCAGAATGTCTAATCCCAGTTTTAGCTAGCCATCGTTGTTGCACTATACATTATTTACCATCAGTATTCATGCACAATATTTTCTGTAAAAACTTTATAACTACAATGTTTTTCACCACAACAGAGGTCAAAATGCAAATTTAATGAAATACTGATAAAGAAACTTGCCTCTGTTTTAACTACAGTATGTTTTTTTAAAAAAAAATCATTCCACCTTTAACTAAATCAGGGGCTGATGATATACAGATAACATACCTAGAATCTTAACTTTTAGCAGAGAGAGTGTTTTGACCAAAAATATGGGTATCCAGCAGAGAGCGTCAGAGAACAGAAAAAGTGATGATTTGGATGGTGGATACTGAATTTAAACAGTTTAGGGTGATCATCAGACATCTCTGTTTTTTTCAAGTTTGTAGGTGTCCAGATACAGAAACCGAATAATCAGATGTAAAATATCATTGCATAGTCTTCACTGTATAAATTAAATATTAATTCCTGTTAAAACTACAAAGTAATTCAGTAAAGAGTGAGCGATTTTCTCTCATTTAATTTCTTGGATTAACATTAAGGACAACGACAGCAGCTAGTAAATTAGGAGAGTCACTTTAAGAGACAATGCATCCAATACAATGATCCACATCCGATTTCTTTCTCAACCGTTTACGTTCATACAGTAAACAATCTGAGAGAGAGAGAAATAATAACGTGATTTTGAATATTACTTTGACTGTTAGAATAACACTTTACAATAAAGCAACATTTGCTGCATTAATTGCGTTCAATTGTATTTTTTTTCTTCAAACTCAGTCAAAATGTAACCTATTTTCCCGGTAGGTTTTTTGTTACATTGAGACATATCAGGTTCCAATATCAGGTTCTCCCTTTTGGTCTGGCTAAAGTGTATTGTGTATCTGGCCCCTCTGAGGCTCCAGGGCATACATTTGCTCAACAACCTGGACGATTGGCTCATCCTGGCCCAATCCAGGGAGTTGGTGTCTTGTCACAGGGACATTCTTCTTCACCACCTTTGGTCGCCTGGCCTCAGATCCCCATGCCATCAGCCAATGAAGTGGTGCGATTCAATATGGGCTTCAGACAATCGGCAAACCCAAAGGGCTTTCCTATTGTGTCATCGCTACACAGCATCTCATTCCCTATTCAGAAAACGTAACTCGAAATGTTTTTGTTTCATGCAGATGTGTTTTATGTAGCATAATTTCACAAAGATGAAGTCAAACCATTCTGTTTTTGCTTCAGATTTTGCAATTATTTTCTTCTTTTTTTTAAAGTGTAAATAATGAGGGTGCATTTTTTTTTCATGTCAAATTTAATGTCTCTAAAACCTTGCCAGGATTTTAAGTTTGGGCACACAAAAAGCATACATATGCACAATCTCTATCATGCTGGCAGACAAATGCGACATAAATCACACAAGAGACACGTTGTGTCATCCCACCCATCTATTACCACACTAGCACAAAAACTTGTCAACAAGCAAAAACTTAGCACCACACTGTGTAGTCATTGTGATAGACACACACAGAGACACTCTTTAGAAACCACAAAAACAACTGTTAACATTAAAGTACAACATTTCACTTAATCCCAAAAATCTGACTTTTCCTAAAACAACAGTGCCGTCATGTGGCTAAAAGAACAAGAATCTGAAAACATAAACATAAAGGTTTTAATTATATTGTGCCAAATGTACACTCCAAAGATATCACTGAAGTGCTTCTTAAGTGGCAATTACTGTGTCTTTACACAGACTGTTTAATGCTGCTCGGAGGTGACATAAATGCATTTCCACAGCAATTAAAACTATACTTTGATACAAGGGGCTGAGACAGATCTGAGCAGGCATAATTTAGTCTGACTTTTATGTGGCTTTGCACTTTTACACCGAATTTTGAGCAGGCACAAAGCAACCCTGTGTAAAAACACCTTTGATGGTGCCCTGAAACACCAATACACTTTTTTGGTAAATCAAGGAAATGAAACTACCTGGTTTAAGGTTTGAGCCTGATGAAAATGCTCTGTTCTTCTTTATTCAGCCCTATGGATGTGATATGAGTTTTTCTGACTCTGTATCACAAAAACCACATTCCACACTTCTGCCATAGAGGATGAGAACAGGGAATAGGGAGGGAAAAAAATTTGACACTATAGTGCCTAGCAGAGTTAATACAATTTTCATATGCCAAATAATCTCCTTAATATTACAGGGCTTTAAAAAAAAAAAAAAAAAAAAAAAAAAAAAACTTTAAATGTATATATATATATATATATATATATATATATATATATATATATATATATATATATATATATATATATATATATAAATAAATAAAAAATTCAAACTGGAGATATGTTTGAATATTTATTATGTGTAAATGCAGGCAACGACATCCTACTATAATTACATGTAATTCTGATTAATGATGATTGCAACATAATCAGAAAGAAGAAGCCACACTGTGCAACTCACCAGTAAATTGGTCAAACATTTGACTTCTTTTTTGTTTCTGTGAGAGACAATATGAAGCATTAATGTTTTATTCAGTTTAACTGAGAGTACTTGATTAATGTTGAATAATGGGTTGTATGCGTTTCACCTGAACAGCAGCGGATTATAAATTTAAAATATCTTCGCTGTAGTGTTTTGTGTTTTAGGTCATTCCGTGTCAAATCAAATTTCAGAAACTTCCCCGGCTCAAACTTTTGATTTCGCTAATAATTTTCTGAAGAAAGGTAAACGTATAGTGATGAAAGCCAAAATATTAAATATCATGGATGAATATTTACTGAGTAATCCATTATTTTGCAGAGTGGGGTCAAAATGCCAATTTTCACCTGAGAATTAGAGCCAAAATACAAGGGGTTAAAAATGACTTCAGAAAGATGGCAGCATCATAATGTTATTTTTACATAGATTGGTAGATCTATTAGTAAAATCTGTTGACTTCAGCAATCTTTGACAATGATGACCATTCAAAAAATGGGGAAACGGCACTTTTCAAGTTTTTACTCCAAAGTTTGCATGCCTGTAACTCAAGAAGTATTTAAGATATCTCAATGTCTTAAGATATCTTTTAGATATTGGGTCTCAACAAACTTTCCTTTTGACATCTTCATTTTTAAGGCCCTACATGGTTCGTTTCCAGAGATTTTGGAATTTCAATATGGCTCCAGGGGTAAATTGTTAAATTGTACACATTTTCAATGGTCAAAAACCCAATGTGGGCCAATTTGTAAAAATATGATGCTTCTTTTCTTTTAAAGAGGAATGTCTGAAGAAGAAATAATGTTGAAACCAGAAATGTATCTCGTTTCCTTCTGTCCAAACAACTGCATTAAACATACCTGTCTGAGTGCCATACATATTCTTTTTCCAAAGTTTGCGTGCTCAAGAAGTATTAAAGAAGTATTAAATATATCGCAATATTTAGATTCTAATTCTTAATTAACTTTTCTTTTGGATATATAGTGGTTTTGGATAAACAGTGGATTACTCAGTAAATATTCATCCATGACATTTAATATTGGCTTTCATCACTATACATGTCTATCTTTCTTCAGAAAAAAAAATATTATCAAAAACAAAAATTTGAGCCAGGGACCTCTGGTTGACTTGACACGGAATGACCCTTTTGCAACAGAGAGGTCCACAGCTTTAGCTACTGTATCACACTTGCATTCTGTACATGGCCACACACACGCTTTGGTTTTTATGTTTTATGGGGACTCTTCATAGCCATAATGCTTTTTATATTGTACAAATTGTATATTCTCTCCCCCTTCAATAATCCTAAACCTACCCCTCACAGAAAACTTTTTAACAAAACATTATTTAGTATTGTCTCAGCTATTTTAATTATTAAATAATTAATAAACATAAACCATATTTATGTTGTTATACCAGTCTAATACTCATGTCATAATACGCATAACACACATAACTGCTTAAAATAAGAAAAATAAATAATAATAGCCAAAGTGCAAATGTCCTTATTTATCAAGGAGGACAGAGCTTTCAAAGGTTAAACAGTTAATGGGAATATGATTTCAACATGTTCAGCGTGAATTATTGTCAGCTATATACTAAGATGACTTAAGTGCATTAAATAGGGGTGTTTTTAAAATGGGCTTTAAATCAGCTGTCTGTCAGGGCTCTGCTCTGTTGGACAAGGTGGCCTTGAGTTTGAGCTAAGAAGTGAATCTCAGGAGTCCCCATCACAACTACACAGTTGTTGTTGTTGTTGTTGTTTTTAACATACTGATAAATATTTGGAACGCATAGAGCTTGATTTAGATTAAAGGTTTAGGGTGGTTGATTGCAATTTCACTTTTTAAACTTTAATTAGTGTGTAATGTTGCTGTTTGAGCATAAACAATATCTGTAATATCTGAGCCCATTGCGTATTTCTGAGGGAGGGCGCTAAAACCAGGAAATGATCAGAGTGTTCATTTATTTTTTATTTTTATTTTTTTATTATGCCTTACATCAGAACAATACAACGAGAAACCTTCAAATGTAAAAAAAAAAAAAAAAAAAAAACCATAGAAAAAGATGAACAACATTAATATAATGAAACAGTGCCAGAGGACAGAAACAAAATATAATAGACAAAAAAAAAAAAAAAATTAATCAAATAAATACAATCAAAAAATAAAATAAAACCCACTTTTTTTGGGTCGTCACTTTATACAATAGCATACCTGCTTACAATATTATGAGTTCTAATAGCCTTTTTACTTGTGCAATTACACAGGACTTTACAATACAGCTTGAAATCGTTTATAAAATGAGAAAAGTTTGGTTTGGAGCCTGATCACTTCATAGGAGAAGGGACAGAGCGGTGTAGAATAAAGGTAAATTATGTGAAAAACAATGCGTTTTTTTAAACGAAGCATTAACACATGTTAGACCCCATAAACACAATCAAGCCTAGAAAAAAAAAAAAAAAAAGCAGTCAACCACCCCTTTAATATATACCATAGATATGGTATATACATAGTATGGATAAATACAACGTTAAGATGTTTCTTCTTACTTCTGAGATTCCGTCGTTAAAAGCATTGAAAGAAGGCACTAAGAGAGAGAAAAAATAAAGTTTAGTTGTAAGCATCTATAAAATAACATTTCTAAACACACACACGGGCTACACTTAAAGTATTTTTATTATTATTTTAATTAGGTCCATGGAAACTGTAATTATTTGTAACAATATAACAGATATATTATGTTTACAGAAATGATGTCATTTGTCTAAAAGGGGCCAGCGATGATTATGCTGAGAATGTGTACGTCACCAACTCACCACATGAGAGCAGAGAGCAGCAGAAATATGAAACTGTGTCCAGCAGTATATCCAGACATTACTTTTGGGGGCTTTAGCGTGCTAGAAGCTCGTGGGTAGAAAGATGGAGCAAATACGAAATCGAATACGCCAGAATCGATCCGTAAAGCTAATGAGGTGCGCCCTCTACTGGTCAGCGGCGGCATATAATAATATGCATTGATCCATTGCTACAGGTAAATATTTATTTAAACAAGGCAGGTAATGAGATGGCCAGGATCTTACAATTTATTGACATTTCATTGCAACAGCTCATGCATAATGCATCCAAAACAGATGTCTGATAACATACAAAGGCAGCTAACACAAAGGTCGGTCAACAGGCGATTCTCATTCCAGTCTGGTTTCACCTTATGTGCCTTTAATCAAGTAAACTTCCCTGCTACTGGGGAACATGAACTTTAAAAGAATGCATTCTCTAAAATGATAGATAGATAGATAGGTAGATAGATAGATAGATAGATAGATAGATAGATAGATAGATAGATAGATAGATAGATAGATAGATAGATAGATAGATAGATAGATAGATAGATAGGCATTTGTCTGACTTGTCCTACAACATATTCCCGAAAGAGGGCGCAATAGACCTACTTACCTTCATTTCTCTGTACATCGTTCATCTGGTGACCGCATGGTAATGTAAACAAGCTGACGGCTAGCCGGGGTGTGGTGACGCAATAGTGTGTCTTATTAAAAATAATAAAAAAAAAAAAAAAAAAAAAAACCTTTCATTGTTGTGGAGGTCTATTAATCATGTCAGAACACTCATCGCTGAGAGACTACGAATGATGAACGAATAAAAACCAAGGCACTCATTTACAAAACGTGTGTAAGGCACAGTATGATTAATGCAATTTTCAGGAATTGATTTGAAAGAATTAAAATGACATTGGTGGTCTTTCTATCATTATTATGTAGGATACAGTGTTTTCTTTCATGAATAATATTTAAGTGGCAACAAGTTCAATTACATTAGAAACTGTCTGAGACTCACTTAGCTTATTTGTTATATATTATATTATTTGGCATATTTGTTATAATATTGCCAAAAATATAAAATGCTTAAAAGTATTGAAATAGCCAATGCAGAATACAAATAGGGTGAGGTAATAAAGAAATATAAGGGGACAATAAAAGATTAAAAATAAAGATAAAAAAGAAGAGATACAATGAGGATGAATTTATGTATAATGTACAAAATATAAAGTATAATGTTTATATAATAATTAAAGTGTGATTCTATCTAATGCGGTGAATGTCATTAACAAATTAGTTCAAATCAGTGTTCTACAACATATGCATGACATCACTGGATAAAACGTGTTTGTGTGCATTAGCATCTCTGTCATTTGAATGAATAATCAATATAGGTCAGTCAAAAGCGGTCTACGTAAACCATCACCGGGGAAAGCTGATAGAAATCAAGTATCACAGTGAATCTGACCCCTCAGCAACATGCTCTTTGTTGTCTAGGTAAGCACGGGCGAGGGGCGGGGTTAATTTTACAACTCGGGAGAGGGCGGGGCCTCTGCTCCGGGCGCGACCACTCATTGGATTAGATTTTAGCCCAGTGACTGAGAAGGGATTTTCTAGCAAATAAGAAACGCCCCCACCCCGTGCCGGGAAACTAACTTCAAACAACAAATGTGAGAGACTCCGCAGTCAGACACTCACTTACTTCTCACTCAGACACAGAGAGGTGCTGGAAACTTTAGCTTTATCGTACGGACATTAATAAGACGTTTTGATCATTTGATTTAGATTAGGACAGAGTGGCTTTATTAATTATCCCATGACGAATGCAATACTTACGTAAAACTATTACAATCTTATAGTTTGCGTATTGACAGCCAGCTGAGCCGAACAGGTGGTGCGTGTGTCAGGTTCCGCTAAGGGTTTAGTATTAGGGACAGGGATTCAGATGTCCCATTCTCTTCTCTGTAAGCAGTAAGAGTAGATTCAGATTACAACAGGTTTTGTTCAACAGGCGCAGGGATGCCCGATGCAGGAACAGACATGGGGACGGACAGCGGGAGGATTTTGGGGGTGAAAGCTCCTCCGGCTCCCGCAGGCACAGAAAACACCCCTCCTTCGTCTCTGAGCAGCGGTCTTCAAGCTGACATCCTCCGAAACTTTTACCACACGAAAAGAGTTGGGAATTATCTGATCGGGAGGAAGCTGGGAGAGGGCTCGTTCGCCAAAGTGCGAGAGGGGCTTCACGCGATCACCGGCGAGAAGGTGAGAAAATTCATTGTGCCTCATTTTAAAGCACTGCTGGCTTGCTGATATCTAAAAGACACTGTTAAATCGGTTGAAAGTGTTTTGAATATACAGGTATACAATTCGTTTATATAATTTTATAAAGCACAAAACATCCAGTCAATATACATTAGTCTGAATCCATCCAAAACCATGACTGTTGCATTTATTTACTGCATTTAGTTTATCTATTTATTCATGTCATTGTCTGAATAAGAAAATTGTAAGTTAAAGAGAAATAACATATGCCTAAATTGTTTTGGTCAAACCCCCTCATTGCTTATGGCAGGCAAAGGACTATGACTATTGGACTATGACTATTATGACTATGGACTATGACTTGAATGCTTTGTAGTATGTTATTTAGTGATTCATTCTAAAACAGATGTTTACCATCCATGTTAATTTAAAAGCTGAATACCCAGAAGTCAGTTTATGTTGTCTTTGGGTGGCAAAGAATGTCAGAAACACATCCCCTGAGCATCAGGTTGAGTTGAGTTGTTTCTCACTGGTCTCATGTTCCTCATCACGAAAATTAAATTAGGTAACCGAGACAATCCTTGAGCCTGTTTGCATTCAGGTGTTTGTATTAATCTCAGATTACGCCAGAGAAAGTATGCAGCCATTCAGAATGAATGGAGAAATATTTATAATGAATAATAGTGTTTCACTTCTACATATAAGCAGAAGGTATGCACAGTACGTGAAATCTAGTTTCCAGGGTGTGTTTATTTATTAACATTTGTTTGTTGGCTCTGAATGTCACTTTCTCTGTGAGTGGGGTGAGATTTTCTTCATAACTGGCTGCTGTCTTCCTTGAAAAGACATGGTATGGGGTGTAGCTGGTATTCGCATGTACAAAAAAAAAAAATGCTTGAACTTCCAGTGAATGACATGAAATACCTTCTTAGCATTTTAGGAATTTGTTCAGCATTCTTGCCTCCTTTCACTGTTGCTGTGAGAAGGAGAAGAGGTCTGTCCCAGGCGATGATGCAAACGCCAGCAATCACAAAGAGAAGTGAGGCTGCCTCGTGCTCCTCTTGTCTCCTGCCTCGCTCTCGTTCTCTGACATCACCTAGAAAAACAGACAGGGTGGGGCGGGGCTCACGATCGGTGGGCGACAGCACATGCTTCCCCCATGTATGTTGTGAGCATATCTAACCCACTTTCACCCTCGCCGCCTTTGTCTGCCGGAGAGAAAAACAACACTTTAGTCTGAGGCTCTGGGGGTCCCCCCGCCACCCCCCTTTAACCATCGACCACCAATCGCCCCCATCAACAATGCTGGTGGTTAAGATCCAGTAATGTCGGATTAGCATTTTAGGGATTGTTTAGGGAGGGGATTGAGACCCTTTTTTCCTCTGTACGTCTTTTAACGTGCACCTCGGTTGAAGTAATTGATCCAATTATCATCTCAATTGGCCGTGTATGACTGGTTTGCTCAACAGTCTCTTTTTGTGCCAGATAATTTGTGGTGGCACGGCAGGTCACCACTTGAACCCTCTTGGCGTCACGCTCGGGGGCTCTTTGATTAAGGGCGGAACCAATAGCACCAGGCTATTGTTACGGCATACAGAGGGACTTTCAACCCAGGACAAAGAAATCCTATTTGATAAAGAACAAAGACCCTCCCCTCCCACCTTAATCGAAAAACAGTGAAATAATGCTAATTCTGGCATATTACCATGAACGTATGTTTTTTGAAGGGGTAGATCTCTGTTCGACTCAGTACAGCATTAGTCGTTTATGGCATGTTAGTGACAAATGAGTGGCATTGACAAGCTAATTGGAGATTCTTCCTTCAGTTGGAGGTGTTTGAACGGCTACACATCGGTCATTTGTCCTTATCCCTCCCCCACCGAGTCCTCCACAGAATCTCAGGGTCGAACATTCAACCCTTCAGACGTGAGGAGACAGGCAAATGTGAAATAAGAGTCCCGTCTGGCTTGCCTCACCTGTTCAGGGCTGTTAGAATAATTCTGTACATCCACTAAACACTCCAGTTGTGTTTTATATATTGACTAAATCTTTTTTATTTTTCCCCACAGGTGGCAGTGAAAGTGATTGACAAGAGGAAGGCCAAAAAGGACTCGTATGTCACAAAGAACTTGCATCGTGAAGGACAGATTCAACAGATGATCCGGCACCCCAACATCACCCAATTGCTGGACATCCTGGAGACGGAGAACAGCTACTACCTTGTCATGGAGCTCTGCTCTGGTGGAAACCTCATGAATCACATTTACGAGAAGAATAGGCTGGAAGAAAGAGAAGCCCAGAAATATGTGCAGCAGCTAGTCATGGCGGTGGAGCACCTGCACAGGGCAGGAGTTGTTCACAGGTGAGAAACAATATGTGAGGTCATCGATAGGGAACTTTAAATGAGACTTTCCAAGTGAACAAAGAATAGCGAATTAATTCTGAAGCCCAGAAACATGTGTAGATACTCCAAAGACTATTGTGTCTTTGTTTATTTATAGTTCAGATGGCTGGTTTGATAAATTAAGGTTATTTAATAACTTAATTTCAACAGAGACTTGAAGATTGAAAATCTCCTCCTTGATGAACAAGACAACATCAAGCTGATCGGTAAGCATTGTCCGAGATTTACATTATTCAAGGTTTTTAAATGCTACTCAAAGAACAGTACAAAGTCTCAGTGAGTCCTAATGACACAACGTGAAGTGACATGGAAGAGTTTATCTTTAGTATGTGGTGAGGACTGATTGAGCAATCAGTATCTCATTAAAAGCAAATAACCTCTCACCTCTTTGTGAGACGGCTGACAAACGCATGGCTTTTATTTCGCAGCTGTGTGTGACAGACGGGGTTAGTGTTGGGCAGCCATAAACCCTTTTGCACCCCTCCTAGTGGGATGGTCAATCCCTCTATGAGAAAGTACATGCAATTACCCTCTCTCTGTTCCCCTATACAGATTTTGGACTTAGTAACTGTGCAGGCATTCTGGGATACGCTGATCCCTTCAGCACACAGTGTGGTAGCCCAGCATACGCCGCCCCTGAGCTTCTCTCAAGAAAGAAATATGGGCCCAAAGTGGATGTCTGGTCAATGTGAGTTCACGAAATGTGAAGCACCATGTTCTAAGTTTGCATTTGGTACATTTTTCTGAATTTGACTCTATGTATGTGTTTCAATGTAGAGGGGTGAACATGTATGCTATGCTGAGTGGTACCCTACCCTTCACCGTGGAGCCATTTAGCCTGAAAGCCCTGCATCAGAGGATGGTGGACAAGGATATGAAACCTCTACCTCCATGTATCTCTTCAGGTATTGATAGAACTGCATCTCTGAGATTTTCAAAAGATCTTTATGACCACAAAGGTCACATTGAAACAAGAACAAGCAACTATTACATGCTGAAAATAAGCTTGTGTCCTCCTACCAATTAGGTTCTAATGGGCATCATGTTCCAAATGTTGAGCATAAATGCAGTCTTTGTAAAACTGCACCTTTTTTAGTCCAGTATGATGCTTTTGAATGCTAAATTGAAAACAATAGGGTGTGTTTGGTGCCCACTGGTGTTTGAAAGCAGTGATGACGGGCCCAAGCCATCAGTGCAAGCGCCACCCCGGTGGCATCAGGAAAACTGTGCCCAGCGGGCACATGCATTTACAGTAACCCTCTGGCAGTCTGGTTTTAAGGGATACGGCAATTAAAGGGTTAATCCAAACCATCAAGACTATGAAACACACACACACAAACACACAGAACAATATATAAAACTTTAGTAACACTTATTTTATCTGTTAACATTAGTTAATGCACTGTGAATTAACGAACATTTTGATTAACACCAGCAAACATTAATAAATGCTGTGAAAATATTTTCATTGTTAGTTCATGTTAGTTAGTGCATTTACTAATGTTAACAAATGAGACCTTATTATAGTGTTACCAAAACCTTTAATGGTTTATAAAACATTTTTTTCCATGAACTAACATGAACAATTTTTTTACAAACAAATAAATAAAGTAAAAATATATAGTTTATAATATATAGTCCATACTTAGTTTATGTTAGTTGTGAATTAACCAATGTAAAAAAATTATATTATTTAACTATTAGTTAACATGAACAATAATTATATACCATTTATTAATGTTAATTAATATTAAGTCCAAAATGTATTAATACATTATTAAAATTTAAAGTTGCATCTTTTAACATTAGTTTATGTACTGTGAATTAATATGAACATGACTATTTTTACTAACTAATTAAAAAGATTAATAAATGCTGTAAAAATATATTGTTCATTGTTAGTTCATGTTAGTTAACGCATTAACTAATGTTAACCTAAGAGACCTTATTGTAAATTGTTACCAACTATTTTTCTGATCTATAACCATTTTTAAAAAATAATTTTATAATAAGCACTTGTGAAATACTTGTATAAAAAATATATTACCAGTAAAGTACATAATAACTTATTTCATGTATTTGTTTCTTATTCTGATTAATTGAACTGAGCAGTAAAGGGCCAGGTTTAAAAGATTTCTTATCCTATCAGTGAGAAAGGGAAGGATATATAAAACTTTGAATGAGTTTTCTTTTAAAGATTGAAAAAATATATTTTTTAATGCTCTATAAGCATTTCTACAGTAATTATGTAAATGTATATTGACAGTACAGTACATATCTACTGATTCTATGCATTATTTTTAAAAGATTTAATCCTATGACTCCATCAGGTGGTCATCCTTGGTATTACAGTCTTCACCTGTGACCTGTTATGTGTGATAGTTTTAATATTTTGGTGGCCCCTGAGCATGTTAGCATTTATTATATAGCATTTATTAATGTCAGTTAATATTAAATTCTAAACTAAAACATTAAAATGTAAAGTTTTATCTGTTAACATTAGTTAATGCACTGTGAATTAACATGAACATTTTGATTAACTAACATCAACAAACATTAATAAATGCTGTGAAAATATATTTTTCATTGGTAGTTCATGTTAGTTAATGCATTTACTAATGTTAACAAATGAGACCTTATTATAAAGTATTACTAAAACCTTTAATGATTCATAAACATTTTTAACGATTTTATTGATCTATAAGCATTTGTGAAACATTTTTGCCTGCATTACAGCTTAGTCTTCATCTGTGAGCTGAACTGTTTGACAGTTTTTCATTTTCTTTCACTCTCCTGAGCTTTTGAAATATATGAAAATATGCATGTTTCGTATGAATGACTTTTGAAGAATTTTGAAGAGTTTGGATAATGCACTTTAAAGATATAAGAAAATTACTGCTATTTTTTTTACTGTTGCTTTTTTAGAAACACAACAGTCACATCAATGAGATAATGTACATTCAGATGAATGTCATGTCACAAGATATCATAGCTCAGTATCAAATTATTATTATTTGCAGCAAAAAATGTATAAGTCCATGCGTATATACTTTTAGATCTTTTTATGTTGTAATTAACATAATTATTAACCTATTTATATAATATTATGTTGTCAGTGCCCTACAAATTATCTGCTTCTTTTTTGTTCCTAAAACTGACAGAAAAGGATAAGGCCTAAGAGATTTCTTAAGCTGTAATGCAGGCAAAAAAAAAAAAAAAAAAATCACACGAGTAGACTTATAAACCATCAAATGTTTAAATAGGCCTGCCCTCTCTCTCTCTCTCTCTCTCTCTCTCTCTCTCTTTCTCTCTCTCTCTCTCACCCAACCACCCACCCACCCCCACTCTCAACACACACACAGAGCCAGAGTGACATCAGATGTCTGATAGTTTTTTAATTTTCTGCTATCCATAGTGTTTTGTAAATTCATGAAATTAATAATATTTCCTCAGAATGACTTGTTCTCTGTATGTAATTTTTTTAAGTGTTTGGAAGGTGCACTTTAAAGATACAAGAAAATTACTGCTATCTTTTTTTACTGTTATTTTAATAAATTACAATCCCCACACCGTTCGAGATATCCTAAATCTGTTCGTAATTTAACATCTTCAGTATATTGGCATCATGTTGACAAAGTTTCGTGTGAACTACTTATTTCTTCTTTGAGGAGTATGAATTAATTTTCAGCTTGATTTTTTCAAAAAATTCACATTCAAACAAAAATAGCCAAATTCCTGTTGGTCGTAGCTAATGACTGTAAATTAGAAAGTTGTCCGGCTTTATGAGAACAACATATATACCGAGTTTGGTGACTGTAGGAAAAACCAACCCCCCCACTTTTGACAAAAGGTGGCGCTATAGAGTGCCTCCTCCACGCCCATTAATGAGCTTTTGCCTGTGTCTAACTATCATTAATACTGATATGTGAGTTTCATGTAATTCTAAGCATGTTATCTGCCTCAAAAACACAGAAAACAAATGTTAAAGTTTGACACGTTGCCATGGCAACAGCATCTACGATATCAATATTCCCTTAACAGTTTTACATCGGCCATATTTTGTCATTATTCTGATGAAGTTTGAAGCAAATCGAGTTAAAACAAGATGCTGAATTCAAAGCATTTTGAAAATGACACTCTTCCTGCTGCCAGTTGGTGGCGCTATAACTTTGACTCCTAATAGTCACATCTATGCGATCGGCATCATACAACGAACAAACCACTGAAGTTTGATCAAAATCATACAATGTATGTGGATGTTATTAGACATTTCCTGTTTCCCCTCTGCCACGCCCGGGTCCCAGCCTCTGCGGCGTCCTAATGGCCGCAGATTCCAACGTGTGTGCCAATTTTCAAGAGTTTTAGAGCACGTTAAGGCCCCCCAAAACCCCCGGATAGTCGATTCAAAAAAATTTTTTTTTTAAATAATCCTTAGAAAAACAAGAGGGCCCTGCGCCTTAGTGGCTTGGGCCTAATAAAGCAGAGAGTCTTCATGATCCAACTTCACTGATCCAGTGACTTTTGTCATGCTATTTTGTAGCCGTTTGCCAGCAACACAAAACTTGCTTGACATAAAAAAAAACATGCTCGAGTGACAAAACAATCGCAAGCAACATTTCTTTCCAATGAAATCATTATGTAGGTCATGCATTAGATCCTCATTAGTATTTATGTCATAACAATGAGGTTTGCACATTTACCTGTAACTATGAGTTATTTTTTAATTACAACATACTCAAGAACTCGTACTTAAAATTCTCAATGTAATGCCATAGGCTCATAAACACCGTTTACTGCAAACACGCCAGACAAGTGGTGACTTTTATCAACCACAAGAAAAACTGGTTTTAGTCACAAGAAGAAATTATTTGTTTTGTCCAGATTTCTTAACAGCATCTATTAACCTTCCACAGAAGTAAGGTGTTTCCATAGTATGTACTTTAGCTGTCATCTTTGTACTTTGTTGACTGATATGATGCAAGCAGAATTCCTGATAAAAAATTCGTTTGAGAAGATGATACAGTAAACATTGTGGTTAATCGCATTCTGTTTTCCATTGCGTTACACTTACATGATAGTTCTCATTAACAGATGATTCATTCATTAGCAAATCTGTGACTGGATAAATTACTACAAGATGATGCAGTGTTGAAATGAGATTAGCCTCATTATATAACACCTGTACTTAGCGTCTCAAGGACGCAAAGCTGTGCGCTCATCCTTTGACTTATGTAATATGTAGGAGAACGGCTGAATCTTTACCACAACATAATGTGTTTGTCCTAATGAACAATGATTTATTTGTCCTAATAAATATGTTAAACACAGCGACTGATCAAGGACTTTTTTTGTTTCTTTTAAAGTAACATAGCACAAAGTCCTCATGGCTTCCTGTCTGTGTTCACAGCTGCCGTCAGTCTGCTGAAGAGACTTCTTGAGCCTGACCCCGACATGAGACCCAACATCCACCAAGTGATGGCAGACCCATGGCTGCAGTTGGGTAACCCTCACACTGGAGTTCCTTACTTAAATAGGTTAGTCACCTAATATGTTGCCAGGTCAACACCAAATCTTGTCTATTTGATCTTTTATGACCTAAAACATCTTGTTGTAACATTTAGGATCCACATTGAGAAGATCAACCAAACGGTTCTGCTCCACATGACCGAGAAAATGGGCTACAAACACAGTGAGGTTCTGAGTGCGGTGCTCACGAACAAAGCTTGCCACACGCTGACTGTGTACTTCCTCCTCAACAACAAGATGAAGAGACTCTCAAAAGAGTACAGGGTAAGTTTGAGAAAATAATAACATCAACATGTCCTCCATAGAACCATTTCAGTTCTGTCTCCTGAATTTAACATTCTCTGGTTCTCACAGGAGAAACAGTACAACATGGAGCAGGAGAAAAAGAGCGAGCTGTTCCAGACTCAATGGAGGAAGCACGTTGAGAAGATTACGATTCCGCCCAAGCAGACGCCGGCGTATCTCGCTGCGAGCAAAGGTCCCACCAAGGAGAAGAAACACAGAACTGGTGAGAGCCTGAAACTAGACTATAGACAGTACAACATAGACATGCATGAACCAATCATGTGGTTAAGATGTGATCTGGCACACAACTGATGTGTGATTTAGGTGTATGGGACAATAATTATCTGAGAATAAGAACAAAAACTACATATACAATGGTACAAATTAAACCATTTTTTAATATAGCTCTTTGTTGAAGGCCGCTTTGAAATAAACTCTGATACCTGAGGGATAATTCCAAAATTTTTACTTGGCAAACAAGGTGACAGTAAATCAAACGGAGACAAATGTAAACGCTTTAGGGCTGTTGAGGTTGTTCACCGAAGTTTGAAGATTAAAGACGACTTCACCAAGCACATGTAAGACATGTTTAGAAAACCTGTTCCAACTACTCTTACTTTCTTGTTTGCCAAGCCATGTGACTCTACTGAAGTATTCTGAGCCTCAAAGACGCTTCAATTCAATATAACATGGAACATAGTACATTTAGTTGGAATTTTTCTTGTACAAATAATGGCAGGAGTTGGATCTGTTCTGAATCAAACTCTTTCATTTTCAGGTCTTCTGAAAGCTGTGACTGGAGGTTTTAAAGATGTTTACTCAGGACGTGGTGGTTGTATCACCTCTTCCTCTCTGGAGTACATGGAGATCCACCCCCTGTACCCGACCCCACAAACGACCCCACAGTCGACCCCAACCCATCCTACACCCGAGACCCAGCCGGACCAGAAAGAAAGCTCCAAAGATTCCCCAAAAGCTGTCAACGTCCCCGCTCGCCCACCTTCCTCTCTTGGCGCTCATTCCTGGGCTTCCGCAAGCAAGGAACAGAGCAAAGAATCTCCTCCATCGCCATGGTACAAGCTGACCAACGGAGCGCTCTCTCCACCTCGACACGTGTCTGCTTTTCAGCCAGATAGCTCGTACTTGAAGAAGGCCACGATCCCCAGCCCGCCTGTTCTCATCGTCAAGCCTCAGCCCAAGAAAAGCCCTCCCGCTTCAGAGTTGTTCAGCTACTCAGAGTCAAGCGGTAGCCCGCCCAGCAGCGGGGGTAGCGAGGAACCCGACAGCCCTCAGCACCGCATCAAGTTCCCTTCCATGGGCATCGGGCAGATTTTAAAGAAAAAGGTGTCGCCCTTCAGCTTCCAGCTGCCCCCGTTCAAGCCAGAGTGTGTGGTGGAAGTGGAGTCTTCAAATCCCTACCATATGCAAACTCTGCTCTGTGCCACAGGGGCTCTCAAAACCCTGTGCTGAGGAGGAGAACTTTTAGATTATATAAAGTCAGATGTATGCAGTAACTTGTTATCTCACCAACAATGCTTGCAGTTTGTACAACTGGGCTTCCCACACGTAGATCAGATATGTTGCTAACCCCACGGGGAGTTATTTGGCATGTGTCATACACATAGCTTGAGTGTAGGCTTGCAGAGAACATGTAGGCTCTGAACACTGTGTAAAATTAGATCTTGAGGACACTGAATGTCAAGTTCACATGCAGCAGCACGTTCAATATGCTTCTAGTCCAAGTGCCATGTAGCAGCTTAGCCACAACCTTTAACGCACAATTCTTCTGTGAAACAAAGCTGTCACTGCCTACAATAATGTGTGTACTAATATGTGTTCATGTACAGTAATACAACTAAGACTGTTAATGAATGGTTGGAGGGGTTTTTGATAGCGTGCTGATTTGATCAAACAATATTAGCGATTTTTAAGCTCTTACTGTATTCAACCTCAAATTGTAATGACACTCAGGTCTACAATGCTGAACTTTTGTAATTCCCTCACTTTTAAACCTGTAGTGAAACTGTCAGTATGTAATTGGAAGATGACATTCCTCTTGTTTTTCCTCTTTAGGGAATTGCTGGCATTTTGTATAGCCTTAAATATCTTGCATTCAGTCGTTGGGCTGTAATGGAAGATTTTCAGCATTATTTGAACTCTTAGTGTATAAGATTCATTTTACCTACAAAGTAAATGTTGGGTGAAATAATAGATTGTGCAATAGTCTGTATATATTTGATGGCTGACCTGGTTATAACCAGGGTGGTGTTTTCTCTCCATAGAACACAAGTGTCTTTCATTCCATGTGTTTAAAGGTGATTCACGCTGCCATTACACATTAGATTTACAAAGCAGACCTCTTTCACAGTCTTTACATGCACTGAAGAGTATAAGCTGTGAAATCATTTTTTCTCATCTCAGCTACACTTTTGCATGCACACCAGGATTTAAAAAAAAAATGTGATGACAGTTTTTTGGTGACACGTCTTTGTACTTTTGTTACGGTGAAGAGGAATTTGAAGGTCTTTTGTACGTTTTGTATTGATTTGATTTTTGCCAAGTTGAGAAAAGATTTTTTAATGGTGTAAAAAAGATTTTAATATTTATATTTAAAAAAAAAAAGTATTTCTGTTCTGAATTTTCTATTTTAAATCAGCATGTATTACTTCTTTGACACAAATAAATGCACAAAACCTAAATACAGATTTGTATTTCTTTTATTCATGCATACATAAAATGTCTCTGTTTTGATGGTATTTAAACAATTTGTCACAGAATCTAAATTCTAACAAGTCATTTACGGAGAAACAGGTGACTTGGTGTAACTACGCTTTTCCCACGAGAACACAGCAATAACCATTAAATGAGTGACAGCTGAAAGACCCTGTGTCAGATAATCCAGTCAGCTGCACCCTCACATGCACAAACACTCATATTCGTGCCCCCATACAGGAGACGGGGGGTGACCCACAGACACATACACTCAAGCCCAGATAAGTCTGTGCGGCTAAGCTGATAAAAGCTGAAGGACAAAAGAGGCTGCAAAGTATATTAAAGCAAAACTCTTTGTTTACAAAGGACAACACTCATCGAAAACAAGCTATGATAAAAACCCCAAAGCTTATCGAAGCATCTAATGCAGAGCAATACACAACAACAACATGACAAGATATATTGGCTGTGAGATGATGTAGAACAACATTTACACCGATCGTCTCACTTCTCACGCTTTTACCTGAATGTTTTAGCTCTGACGGTTTCAAGAACATCCATCAAGCCCTTAAGTACTGTGACAGTTCTGTGGTAAAGTAGTGATATCAAATGGAAATACCAAGCTTAATCAGATTACAATATTCATGTACCATGAAATATCAAATAAAAACAAAGAATTTCCCAAAAACATGTTCAACACAACAACTTTGAAACTGCAATAAGTGCTGTTGATTGAGCTTGAGTTGAACTGATTATAACTGTAATTCACTGTAAACATTTTACTGTATTTACCTACTACTAAGTGCTGATTGACTGATTTAGGAATACAATACAATGCAAACAAGAAAACCAGTCAGGAAGCACTCAGTGTCAGCAGAACTGAAATGAGTTTTCCGTTAAGAACCTGACGTTTGAGTTTGGGGGGTGTCACTATTCTCTTTAAGCTTAACACAAGAATAGAAGGGCTCCACAAATGTCGAGTTAACCTGCTGACATCATAACCTGAGCAAAAGGAAGGATAAAGAAATCACGGATATCTACCAGGGCATGTTAATGTGGCATTGTCACGATTTAAAATCCCTAACCCTTTGGACAGGATGCGCAAATTACTGTTTACTGTTGTTACATGGCTAAGACCATCATTAGAGTCAAAGTCAAATAAAGGCCTTCTTGCTGCATTTAGACCTCTCAATCTCTCAATCTGTTTGGGCTTAGACCCTGATTGAGACTAATCCTGTTTTCAAAAGGTTTTTTTTTTTTTTTTTTTTCCAGCTCAGGAATATTTTCTTTGTGTCTGAAAAAAACAAAAACAAAACCAAAAAAAACAGGCAATTAATCTTCACAGGGTTAGTTATCACATGTTTATTTTTGAAAGTCAGTTTCTGTATATGGACAACTTAAAGTTTTGTGTGGAACATCGTCACATGGTAAGGGGTAAGTTGTCATAAAACAATTAAACTATCTTAGACTTTTCAGCTAAATCTGTTTATAAAACACAAAACATTGATTCATTGTAATGTAAAAATGACCGTTTGGGCAAACAAATATTTTAATAAATGTATAACTTTTAAAAAAAACTTGTGACAACTTATTTCTAAAACACAAAACACTTTCAATGTAATGTAAAGCGTATTGTTTTGGTCAACAAATATATAAAAAAAAAATATTTAAAAAAATATTATATAAATTATAAAATTCATTTTAATAAATTATATTGTAATTTTGGTTTTGAGGACAGAAATCACATTATTATTTTACATTATTTACAATTATTTAACAGCATTTTGAACGAGATGTTGGAATCCAAAGCATTTATCCTGTAATTGCATACAGCATTTTTAAAAAGGACATTCTGTGCATGTCAGAAAGTTCAACATGTCACAATTCTTTAAATCATAAAGGCCGGTTCCAATGAAATGCTGAAGGGAATAGAGGCAAATGAGAAGGCAGCTGTTCCACACAACACTTAATTTGCATATTAGCAAGAATGGACTGGCAAATCCTGTTTTGAGCTCCCCTTCTATTGGAGGGTTTGTCTCCACAGTCCTTGTGTCGATTGCCTCATGGGGTTATTTGCAAAGAAGTAACCTTCGCTTAATCAGACTGTCTACATTATTGATTACCAGCCCACCAGGACAAACTGTGTGCGCGTGTGTGTTTATGTCTGGACACTGAGAGGGAGGTGGATGGGGTGGGCAAGATCATTCTGAAAGTGCAGCGCATCAGCACTTCAGTTCAAGTGAGATGCACTCTGAGATTGCAGCCAGCGTCCATTAATCAAAATGACAGCGGCTGGCGGAGCAGGTGGAAAAATTAGGCTATGGGAGAAAAAATACATAAATTAACAAAGACAACAACATATGTACAGTTCAGTCGTCTTTCCTTGGTGAACAAATCAGTGTTTTGAAATATTTTAAGTAAACAAATTTGATATTTGGTTAAATTTCGGTTGCGACGTCGGGTGACCAAAATTCAATGTAAATTCAACGTCTAATGTCAATGTTAAATTGATGTCCAATGCTGACGTTGAGATTTTGTTGTTTTTAGGTTGTGCAACTAAAATCCAACGTTAAGTCAACGTCAAATTGGCGTCAAACATTGACGTCAACCCAATTTTCTTTCTCAACCAAAATACAACGTCTGTCCGACGTTGGAGTCAATACAACCTGATGTTATATTGAGGTCCAGTGCATGCTGGGAACCAGGAGAACAGGACACTGAAGCAAAACATGAGTGAATCTTAACTAATATTTTATGTAACCTTTATCTTGAGTGCGTTTATTGAACAATAACTAATAACTATAAAGTTTTAATAATCATTCTATGTGAATAGGAACGTTCACGCCGCAGATAAAAGGATAATGGCACACTTTAAAAAACATTTTTTTCCAGCTCACAAACGATAAAAATACTCAGAGGCCAATCAGAATCAACCTGGCTTTAAAGAAATGGAGTATTTAAAGTGGCAGACAACAAAACTGCAACGCTCACTTATAATAAAGGGGTTGAAGGACATCAGATGGACCTTCAGCTGAGACTCCCTGCTGAAAAAAACAGCTAAAACCAGCCTAAGTTGGTTGGCTGGTTTTAGCTGGTCAACCAGCCTGGTCTTAGCTGGTTTAATCTGGTCAGCAGGCTGGTTTTAGAGGTGTTTTGGCCACTTCCTTAGCTGGCCAGGCTGGAACGACCAGTTAAAACCAGCCTGACCAGCCTAGCCAGGCTGGGAGACCAGCTAAAACCAGCTACTTCCAGCTTAAACCAGCTAAAACCAGCCACCAGCCTAGCTGGTTTTTTCAGCAGGGATATGACACAGCGCTGCCCACATGGCTCCTATAACAGCTCATTTTTATCATTTCTTTTGTCTTTGGGTCATTATATTTCTCACAGGTTTCTGTTCGTTGTAAATAATATACAGATAAAGTAACACAGTAAAGATTACATTTATATGAATGCATTAGTGAGAAAGCGATTGTGTGTGTGAATTAATTCTACCTGGCAGCGTCTCTCTACTAATAGTGAAGCTGTGGTTTTAGTTACTAAGAAATATATGCTAGAACTTTTAAGTTTGTAAGCTATTTTATTGAGACATCACAGAACAGTGTTGACATTTCCAATCTACTGATTGATTCTGTGTGCAAGCTACTGTCTGTAGCCAATGTGTGCGCGTTTAGAATGGCAATTAACTTACCTGTACAATAAGCTGTTTAAAATGTGCGTTCTCCCGTTCAGTTTCAAACATCCAGATGGTATAATCACACGTTACGTGGAGCACTTTTGGAGTATGCATTTATTTATTTCAACTGTTCGGAAATTAAGCCTAAATGTGGCCTTCATAAAAGTTTTCCTATCCTGTTGCGCCCTCTATCCACCTTTTTCCTACGTCCCATGACGCTTTGCGCAAATTATGGGAGTAACTTCTGTTTACATTGTAAATAATCAACAAATGGTTCGCTACATGAACACAATAATAAGCATTTTCAAAAACTGGGTACAAAAAGGTGACATTATTTTACTCACCATTCAACCATAGATCATCAAAAGGAAATTTAAAAGTGTACAAGCATTAACAAATTACCATAAATAACTCCTAAAGATCCTCCTTCTATCCGCTGGAAAAACAAAACAAAACAAAAAACAGCTAAAACCAGCCTAAGCTGGTTGGCTGGTTTTAGGTGGTCAACCAGCCTGGTTTTAGCTGGTCATCAGGCTGGGTTTAGAGGGGTTTTGGCCACTTCTTTAGCTGGTCAGGATGGTCTTAGATGGTCAGGCTGGGAGACCAGCTGGAACAACCAGCTAAAACCAGCTTGACCAGCCTAGCCAGGCTGGGCGACCAGCTAAAACCAGCTTCTTTCAGCTTAACCCAGCTAAGACCAGCCAACCAGCTTAGGCCGGTTTTAGCTGTTTTTTTCAGCAGGGACAGACGTGTTAAATATCATTATAGTATTTGTAACAATTACATTTTATAGCATCCATGTGAAAACGTCTTTCGGATGAGACGTTAAACCGAGGTCCTGACTCTCTGTGGTCATTAAAAATCCCTGGATGTCCTTCGAAAAAGAGTAGGGGTGTAACCCCGGCATCCTGGCCAAATTCGCCCACTGGCCTCTGACCATCATGGCCTCCTAACAATCCCCATATCTGCTGATTGGCTTCATCGCTCTATCTCCTCTCCACCAGTAAGCTGGTGTGTGGTTGGCGTTCTGGCGCAATATGGCTGCCGTCGCATCATCCAGGTGGATGCTGTACACTGGTGGTGGTTGAGGAGATTCCCCCTTCTATGTAAAGCGCTTTGAGTGCCCAGAAAAGCGCTATATAAATGTAAGGGTTTATTATTAAAACAAACCTGGAAAGAGACATTAGGATTTGGGGAGAAAAATTAAAGATTCTTAGTGCATTCCGGGTAATTATCCATGCCATGGTTTATATCGTAAATTAAATCTGGAGAGCAGACCTCAAGACAGACATACAAAACATGCAGAGCGGTGGGTCCCTAGAACTAGGACTGAAAACCACTGGACTAGTCGATTAGTCTGTGCAACCCCAATAATAAAGAAAATTCTTGTCCGTTTGTGTAAACCCTGATACAGATATCGTTATAGTAATCATTCTTGGTGTAAACTGTCCAACCAGTACAGCTAGATTTGATAGGCTATTTTACCACATGTAGAGTGATGTTTCCCTCTACTGGACACAAACAGTAAATATGATGCGATAATACCATGTGCTGTGCGCATGTTTTATCTCTAGTTTCTATTTTTAACTCTACTGGGTTTACAAGCAGAACGTAGGAGGAGTTCAAAGACACAAGAATGAAGAACTCTCTGCGGCAGGGTTGCCAGGTTTTCACAACAAAACCCGCCCAAATGCTATTCAAAACTAGCCCAAACGCGTTTCGATGGGAGTCCCCAGGTAAAAATCGCGTTCTGGCCGGTAAAATACACGTTTTTGGCGGGGTTCCACTGGTTAAATTCGCATTTTATGGGCTAATTTGGGGTCGCTTAAACCCGCGGACATGAAAACAACCCGCGGCGACAGTGTTGAAGTAGCCCAATTCCGCGGGAAAACCACGGACTTGGCAACACTGCAGTCTGCGGGCGCGGGAGATGGAGACCACGCCCCTGCGAACGACAGAAGCGCAACGTCATCAGACTGACAAGCTGATTGGCTGACTCGCTGGCAGGCAAATAAGGAAAAGATGGATGCGATGGCAACAGGCTCTAGCGACAGCATGTGCGCTTTGTTTCCATGGCAGCATGCCCCTTAGATACAGCTCTCTGGTTGGTCAGAGGCGCGCGGCTGTTGTTATGCTACCCCAGCATCCGAGGTTGAGGGTGCTCGCCTTCAGGGTCTCTACGAGTCTTTTCCCGCCTCCTGGTGGAGAGTGTTGCTAGGCACATTAGACAGGAATTGTAAACAACAAAAAAAAAGGCTTTAGCCGACATGCTCCCCTTTCTCCCCCCATCCACTTGTTATTGAACCAGTTTTTCAGAGGGTTGGGTAGGGATGTTTTGATGCAAACGATGAAGTATCAAAAACAAACAAGAGGAGGGAAAAAACAACACGTGTTTTGCTTTACCATTATATTTATTGTACATGTTCACCCTGTGTATCAAATATGACAACACAAGGATCACACCTGACAAAATATGAGATACAGACAAACACACATTCTCCAGTACTGCAACTTTTAAAGAACAATACAATTTTATGTTATAATATTTCATATATGTACCTATATCCAATGACATCTCTTAGAAGTTTGACATTAATAAAAGATAGGAAATGGTACAAATGTGTCACTTGCATTCAACTGTATAGTAAATACATATAAATACATAACTGTCTAGACAAAACTATCTTACATTAAAGAATCCAAAAACCTCATTCACAACAGATGCATGGGATGATTACCCTCAGTCATAAAACAGACAGTTCATATCATTTTCCAGAACTGCACTGGAGGTTATTTTCAATCTCCAGTAGGCGTTGTCCTATTATCACAGCTAGAGATTTTATCTGCAAGGTACATTAGAGAATAAGAGGTCAGACAGAAAATAGAGGACGTGATTGTAAAATTTTGCAATGTGTAATTTTGTTATAAATAAATAAATAGGTAATTATTGATTAAAAGACATAACTGCCAGAACACTAAGCACAAATACATATTTAGGAAATTATTCATTCATAAAATTCACAGAAGACATTTCATCATCAGCCACAGGAATCCTTTTGTAAATCTTAATCAGAAGTTCTGTTTGATTTATTTGACAAGCACCCAGACAAATTAAAACATGAACATATCTCAAACAGACATAACTGTCAGGATCAAATTCTTCAACAGCTCCTAATGTCTATTGTTTGCCGGACTGAGTGACCAAACAAAGAGCTCTGGCAGCTCCACAAGAGCGCCATCTGCTGTTTACTTGTGCGTGTTAAAACCACAAAAAAACACAGCTATCCTTTATCTACAGCTTTAATTCCATTTTCTCCTGTGTACCCCACCCATACTGGAACACATTATTTTTGTTTTAGAATTAATTTATTTTAGGAAGAAAAATAAAGAGTGAAAATTAAAAATTCAGGTTCTATTGTTTTAAGTGCAATTAATTTCCCTTCATAAAGTTTAATATCAAATATTCTTTGTCATATTCTCTACACATTCAATATTGGCATTAATCTATGCATTTGTAGTGCAAAAGAAATTGCTTATTTTTAGACAGAGAGAGACTTGCATGGGTTTGCATCATGCTCGTAGATCAATAATTTAAAGAGTCTCTAAAAGGGCTATTTTACCTCTGTCATCTGCTGTTCCACAATGTTCTGGTACTTCAGGGTCACTGGTTTGTCTTCTCTGTCTAATTCTGGCACCCGCTGGCCTGGACTGCCGACTACATAACTACAGAAAGACACAACCATGTCCAATGTGATACACAAAAGTGAATGTTTACAAAAAAGACTAACGATGAACATTGCGTAGGCTTGTGCACAACAGGCTACTTACCTTTCAATATCTTCAACATTAAAGCAGAAAAGAGATCTCTTGTAATCAAGCTTTTTTGGCGTTGATATGTACATGATCCCTAATTCTGAGCAACAGCCATGGCAGGTGAGATTCACAATAAGACTGAATGTGAGAGAAAAAAAAAATTCAGAGACACTGATATCATGTTCAGGTGGAAAAACACATCTATGATTCTACATACATATATAAATTAATAAAACAAATATCTCACCATCCGAGCTCCTTTCGGGTACCAGAAACAAATGGTTCTTTGCCTATGACAACATTGTCAGAGATCCCTGAAAATCAACATGCAAATGTCAAGACATATTCAATGTGCTAAAAAAAATTACTCTAATCTTTCCTTCATGTTTTGCATAGTCACAGTTATCAGTGCATATATACCTATATTTCAGCTATATTTAAACTGTTGTTGTCCACAGCTGTATTATGCTATTCTAACAAATGCATGCAAAGCAAAAACACAATATTTCAAAACGCATAACACTACCATTCAAAAGTTTGAGGTTGATAAGCTTTCATATTTATGAAAGAAGTTTCTTATATTCACCAAGCACTTATTAAATATTCTTACAATTTAAAATACTGTTTTGTACTTTAATCTCTTTTAAAATATAATTTATTTCTAGGAGGCACAGCTGAATTACTCCAGTCTTCAGTGTCACGTGATTCTTCAGACATCATTCTAATATGATAATTTGGTGATCAAGAAACATTTCTTGTTATTGTCAGTGTTACAACAGTTTTTGCTGCTTGATATTTTTGTGGAAACTTAATTATTTGATTAACAGAAAGTATAAAAGAACGAAATTTATTTAAAATAGTTTTCTGCAGCATTATAAATTTCTTATTGTCACCCTTGGTCAATTTAATGCGTCTTTGGTGCATAAAAGTATTAATTCCTTTCAATCTTTTGAATAGTAGCGTATATCAACCCAAGACATCAAGTTATAACCAGACAAGAGCCATAAAAACATAATCTTTTACGTTTGAGCATGATTTGGTTGTGCTCGTCGTCGCTGCCTGCCCAGGACAGACTGTCGCCGATGGGAAGCTTGCATTTGCCGCACATAAACACCGCTGGACCGTCGCTTTCTCCATCTTCCTCCACTCTGCTGCTGCTGCTATCAGCGGCACTGTCGCAGACTGAGTATGTTTTATAGCTACAGTCATCCGCAACTTTAATTTTGCCTGCCATTTTAGACGGAATATCAAAATCGCTCACTTCAACATAAAGTTACACCACTATTAAAATGTCTTCAAACGTACGCGGGCAGCTGTACTTCTGCGGTTTTGAAGTGAGCGCAGATAAAATAACAAGCGCGCAGCGCCTCCTGCTGCAACGGAGTTACACTTCATCGCGTGAGGTTTGATTCTAGAATATTATAAACATGACCAAACAGACAATAAACACATTTCTATCACAAACACACTAACACACATATGAACAAAATCTTTCTTGGAAAGAAAGGTATTTTTAACTAAATATAAATTTTATAAAGGTTTAATAGTCCAAAAAAGTTTGGCTTTGAAGACAAAGCCGCTTAAATGACTATATGAAATATTATATTAATCGTTAATAATATCAGTGATATTACTGTGAATGCACTGGTTACAATACTGTTGTCAGTGCTTCTCAACTCCACCGCGCTGCCTATTTGAGGCATTCACCGCCACGCCCCGTTCAAATGCGTTTGTCCTCAACATCCTCCTCAAAAATCACTTTCTGTATGCCAAGAAACCATCTGTTACTATTTGTTGTCTCACCAAGAACCCTAAAATCATCACGAAATGTCGCTGCTTTCAGGCACCTCTGACTTGTTATTTCCCTATAGGCTTCCCTCAGTGACTGCGTCGCTTTGAAATGTTTGCTTTTTGTGTCATATTCTCTGATTTCTTTTTAATCAAGGGAGAAACGACACATTTTTGATGTTAAGTTCTACAAAAGTAAAAAATCAAAAACTAGTTAATTGTAGAAGAGGTGTATTTGAATTATATTTGGAATTTCTTCTGAATTTGCATTTCTTAATGTATTTTTGAATATATTACATTATGGATATAGATTTTACATTATAGATCCAACCTCCCCACATTTTTCGTTAGACTATCTGTTTAGGATCATCAACAGTCAATCAGCTCAAGCCTGTGATGGAGCTCTCCTGCTCCTCAGGTGTCCACGACACTCCACCATAACTATTCAGTCTGCATTTTATGGACAGAGCGCAACCCTTCCTGGGATTGTGCAAGGAATGAGATGCCAATGGCGTAATCACAGCTGTTCGGCTACCACAGCGCTGCAGGTGAATAGTCTGTGCTTTGCTTTCAGACAAAAAGCAGAGCTTTCTTTTTACATGCACTAAATACCAAGCTAATAAAGCCATTTTAGTAGACTACCTTTTAAATAGTTCTACGGCAAAAACAGACCTAAGAGGACTCTGTTGTAAGACTAGACTCCTGTGGCAGCCGATCTTATTCACTTCTGGCTCAGAAAATATATGTGTTTTCCAGAATCAGGACAAGGCTACTACATTTTCCCTGCCTTTTGTATAACACACATTCTATGGTCTTTGATTATCCCTCTCTGTTAGAAAGTGCTCTCTGAATGCCAGGGTCATAGAAATTGCCAGTTTCTGGTTAATCATCAAGTCTTTGGCAGAGATCCTTGTCCTGGAACCCCAAAATACCTCCACGTATCATACAGGTGTAAACCTAGTAAGTATTTCCTCCTTTAAAGCCTTAATTGATTATTTCTTCTTCAAATATTTACTCCTCTGCATCGGTAAAGATGTTTGTCTTACAGCAGAGCACAAGAAGAGAGTAACATGTGAGGGAGATCGACTTTTGCTGCACTGCAAGTATCCAAAAGTGCTGAATATCTACTCTGCTGTTTATGGAAGACAGTTGGAAGAGGAAGACTTGTGCCCATCAGAGGAACAAGAACCTCCACCATTTGGTACGTTTTTGGGTATAAGTAAGATTTATATTTAATATTTTTAATAAGAAAAAAAAACAATAATGTAAAATGCAAATATTTAAATATTGAGCTATAAAATCATGCATAGTTAGGATAGTAAAATAAATAGGCTATTTTTTAATTAACTTAATTAAAAAGTCATATTAATACATTTGTATATGGTTGAATCTGTTGTAATATTCATAAAAAAATGTTTGATTTTTAGCACATTTTGTTTATTTTTGTAGTTTGGTACTTAATAAGACATTTTAAATGATTTTTTTCTCTTGAATATTGCAGAATGTGTTTTTCATGGAGCCGTTGATGTGGTTTCCAACATCTGCTATGGAAAACAGAGGTGTTTGTTTACTGTAGATGAGGAACATTTCAAAAACCCCTGCCCTCCTGGAACAAAAAAGTATATCACTGTCCTTTATGCATGCGGTATGAATGCTCTCATATCCATCGAAATCTTCACAAAGCAAAACCTGTTTGAATGTGTTTTTTAACTGTCTTGAATTTTGTGAACACAGTTACAGTATGGCATGCCATCTTCATGGCATGGCAGATCTTTAATCAGTTTGAGAGATCTTAAATCATTGATTGAGAGTGTGGAAAAAGACTAACACATGGCTTTTGTCTCATCTCAGATTGTTGATTTACCCGTCTGTTTTCTTCCCGTATTATAAATTACAATGAAGACAAAAGTTGTTTGGGAACAAAAATAGGGAAAGAGCCTGGCATTTGTAGGCCTCGGGGCTTCCTGTAAAACTTCCTGTGATTGCTTTGAATGCCAGGCTTTTGTTACTGATTGGAAGACAGGATCAGTTCACAAGGAAAAATAAAGATTACTCATCAGCCTTGCATTGAAAGATCCTGGGAGATACCGCCTGGGAGTTGGAAGATGTTAACTCTTTGTACTGTGCATTTTTTCAGTTCCGCAAAGTTTACTCAAGGAGGCTGATCCCAGCAGTTTCCAAACTACCTCAGTTCCTAACCAGAGCACCAAAGAAGGTGACAGTACACCATACAGTTCACTTTATATAGAACATCCATGCAGTTGAGGTAAATAAACTGTTAAAGTCTTTCATTGTTATTCATAGGGGAACACCCAGTTATCAAGATTATTGTCAGCAATTCTTTAATGGCATATGGCTACATTACAGGTAAACTGAAATATATTAAACGTCTTAAGCGTAAACATGCCTGGAATTTTAAAAAAAAATTTATAAGCCCAGTCAACATAAAGCAGCCCAAATGGAGGAAATATATAAAAATATATATTTTTAAACCGTTTTATATAAGTAAGTATTTATATAATTATAGAATTAAGTTAGAATTCTAGCATTATTTACTCACTTTCATGTAATTTCAAACCTCTATTATTATTTTACCCATGCAATACAACGGAGAATTTTAAGAATCGTCATGCATTATTTTTATATATTACTTTATTTTAAACATGACACACAATTATAATTACTTTTATGTGGAAAAGATCCTCAAAATTCTCTCTGAAAAATAACTGCATATCACTGTTAAAAAAAGAAAAAAGAAAACCTTTTCACATGAAAATACTATTTTAGTCTTACTACTTCTAAATTTCACATTTAGATCAATGTGTTACTTGCCGTTTCTTTGCAATTATTTGTGAGATTTACTAGCAATTTTCGGAATGAAAATAGTTTCAAAGTAAAGCCAAAGCTAACTTTGTGTATGCACTTAAAATGACATGAGGGTAATGAAATAATGTCCGATTTCTTACTTTTTGTGTGAACTATTCTTCACAAGTACTCACAAATCACAAGTACTTTTCTCTTTCTCTCAGAGCATCCAGAGATGGCAGGACTGCTCTTCACATCAAGTGTTTGTGTGGGACTTCTGATTGTTCTAATAGCTGTTTCAACACAGCTAACCTGCAGTAGACATCTAAATACAACTAGAACATTCAGGAAGAAGAGTAGAACAACTAATATAGAAGAGGAGGAGCCAATGAACCAGGATAATGATGAAGAGGAGGAAGATGAGGATGAGAAAGGGTCACTAATGGACAGCTCTAACCTGTCAGAGATTGGCAGGAAGGTGTATTGCTGGGAAGATGTGACATACACCACAGAGGCAGCAGAGCTGATGGAAAAGATTGAGCGCAGAGAGCTTGTGATTCAGGAGATCAGGATGAACGCATACCTCAATGGAAACACATGCATCCTGCATTCATACATGCCAACTATTACGCAGAATGTGCAGTAGTTGTAGTTTCAACCAAAAGGAGTGAGCATTTTGAATGTTTTCTGTTACCAAAACATTAAATTAAAGGTGAAGTGTGGAATTTTTTTTTTTCAGAAAGGTTTCCAGAACACTCCCCTCATCTGCTATTGGTCTGCCAAACAAATGGCCCACCCCTGACTTACACTATTGGTTAAGCTAATTTTGCTGTTGTCTGGCAGCTTAAACAAACACACCAATACTTTGATAACATCACAGATTCACTGTGCTACACTTCTGAGTGGAATCAACCTACAACAGCAGTCTCATAATAAGCCATGAAAGATGTATTTTAACATTAAAAAATTACACACATCATTATTCTATTCAGCTAATAAAGTAGAACATTATTCTATTCAACTAATAAAGTAGATGTTGTGTTACATTTTATACAAAGTAAAGCCATGTAAAGAGAAAAGTATTTTATAAATTATTGTTCTGTTAAACACTGGATGAACAATGTATGTTGTATTGAAAGTCAGTTCAAATTAAGAAGACTGGTAAAATATTTTTCAATTAAAATGTATTACATTTAAATGTGAAATCATAAAATGAAAATAAAATTAACACAAACAGAATGTACTTTTATTACACAACATCACACTCAACTTTCCCAGCGAAACCACACCTCACGATACTGTAACCTCTCTTTTGCCTTAAGGATACTAAAATACTCTAATTCTTTCTCAACACTCTCCAAATGAACTCTGCGGTGCCACAGTGATCCTTAGAGCTGCACGGCAACATCCTGTCTTTAAACAGCATCAAGTTTCAATAGAGTAACTGCCAGAGGCACAGACAAAGAGAGGAAAGGTGCTGCATCCTTCTGCCAATGAATCGGAGCAGAGAAATCTGATGTCTCAAGCTTTGCATTTACGAATAGTCACATAAATTCCTTTCATATGTAATGAAGGCACCAAATTGCATAAAAACAGCAGCAGTAGAGTCTAGAGATCTCTGATTTGCCAAATGGAAAGTAACTGTAGATCAGCTGTGATTTTCTGTGTTCATCTATCTTGGGCCCCATTTGATATTTGTGAGTCCCTGGAACTGTCTTTTTAGGGCCTGTCTGTCCGACCAATCAGACTGAAGATACGAGTCATCATCTGCCTCTTCTAGTTTCTATAAACAACAACAAAACAGACCAAGCAATGATGAATGCTCTAAAATAATATAAATATATATGGATAGATATTATAATTAATGAAGTAAAACTATATATATATATATATATATATATATATAAATACAGTAAGGACATAAAATTAAACCAAAAGAGTTAGTTAGTTAGAGGCCACTCACTTTTAGTTCTTCCTGCCTCTTGTAATACTGCAGCATCATCTTTTTTTGTTCCTCTTCACTCACTAGTGATTCTCGTGCTGGTGCACCCTGGCCTTTCTAAAATTAATGTGCAAACATTGGTGATCAGTTTTCATTTCATTAGGTCAAAACATCTATATGGACAATCAGAGCCAATTGAAATTCTTTGAAGATAAGTTTAAACATCAGATTAAAGTCACAACAATGAAAATTTTAATTCACTTACTTTCTGAATTTTCACAATAATTTTTGTTTTCTCGTTTTTCCCAACATAATCCTGCAGCTTTTTGCCCCTCTGCAGTTCTTTAGATGCCCACCACAGCTGAGCTTCTTCTTCTGGAATCACCTGTAATGAGGCCTGCAGAGGGGAGCCTTGATATCAATATTACATCCTTTGTTATGTTCTTCAAACAAATAAAGAAGATTATATTGGTCTGTTTTATTAAGCAATGAGCATGTAGTTATTTAAAGGGATGTTCCATCTAAGAATTTAAATTCTGTCATCATTTACTGAGCCTCATTTCATTCCAAACCTGGCTGTATGACTTTATTTCTTCTGCAGAACACAAAAGGAAATGTTTAGATAGACTTCCACTGTATGGATGAAAAAAAAAACAAACAAAAAAAAAAACATTTCTTAAAATATCTACTTCTTTGTTCCACAAAAAAAGGTCATACAGGTTTGGAACAACATGAAGGTGATTAAACGATGACAGAATTTTAATTTTGGGTGGAGTATTCCTTTAAGAAAGGCAGAAAAGATCTTAGTTACCTGTGTTCCGGTAAGATCCTCTTGATTTTCAAACTCCATCCTTATTGGATCATGTGGAGGCAGACCCATTGGGTAAACTATCATCACAGCACCTCGCAACTGGTCCAAAGCCTCTTTGACCATATCCATGGTAACGCAGACATTTGCTTGCACTTGTTTCTTTAGAGTAAAGAAATACATATATCACAAAGCATATCAAAAGGGTAGCCACATATTGAGGTTTAGAAGTATTCTTAGCTTCATACTTTTGAGATTAAAGCTTTGGCTTCCTCCACTGTTTTCCTTAAAACTTCCTTCATCTTCTCATTTGGAGCTAAATGAAAAGTCAAAGTTTAGTTATAGCAATTAATTGGGCGATTCAAATGTAAACTTTAAATGTGACAGAACTACCATGTCCATTTCGACGTCCGAGCTCATCCTTCTTAAACTCAGCACCACCGCTGGGAATACAGCGGTCTTCCCATTCATCCTTTAGTTTGAGCTCCATGACCTGATCATCGGTCAGGCCTTGCATATTTGGTGGAAGACAGATGCCATGATCTGCCAGCTCTGGAATTTCTATGGAGACATAAATAAAAAACATCACCAGTTTTTAATGCTATAATATGCAATCAAACGTTTCACATTTGTTTTAATAACGTTACTTGACTTTACACAATAACCTTAAATGCATTTTAGGGTATGAACTCGTCTGTTAAGAACATAAACCAGCTGAACTCAAAGAGTGTGATGTATTTTTACCACAGTATTTTGCATCATAAGCATAAATAACATGATTGTCATACCAGAGCAGATCCTGTCCACTTTTAATCTTCCATTATAGATGGCGCTGACCTGCTGCGTCAGTGTCTCAATCGAGATATCAACTGTAGTACTGAAGAGAAACTGACTCTCCTCTCCTCGTTTGACGTGCAGCTGAACCATCTCCCACCTGCTGAATTTGTCCTGTGCAGTAATATAATAAATCTGAGATTTGAAGATGAAGTAGATATATAACCACCGGACAACAACAACAACAGAAAAGTGTTGAGGAAACTTTTTTTGCGTCGCGCAACTAGAGCCTCACTGTGTTTGCGTTTGTTGCCATGACAGCCACAACACCGCGCTCCAAGAATATTCTAGCATGATGCGCGAGCAGGCTGCATAATATATGAATTTGAGGCGGTAACGTCGTGAAATTAATAATACAGGCAATAGGCAGAATAAAGTCGATGAATAATGATTTTCAAATAATTTCCATTATCTAATTATCCAAATTATACTCACTCTTGGTTCAGTAAATGAAGAGGAACGCGGATACTCGGCAGCAACAGTAGCGATACTACTTCCACCGGAAGTGGCGTATTCAAAATAAAAGCTTCTTCAAACGCTGTCTGAAATAATGTTAACTTATTCTTCACTCTTTTCTAGTTTACTACATTAATTTAACCCGATTGTTAATTTTCAATATGCACACAGACGGATACGCATTCAATGATATCAAGTACATGCATGATAAATATTACATAAAAGATGTACAAGACACCAGATCTAGTTACTCACTGGCTACTGGTTAAGGATTAATGACTACTTATAAATCATTGCAGGTAATAACACAATTCTGCAAAACCATGGCGACGTTATTTCATCGATTTACCGTAGACGTGCTGTTTTTTTTAATATCATCAACATAAAAAAGTCAGTATTGTCTCAAAATGATCCATTATGTAGTTGCTTAGTTTTGCTTTTTTCATTATTACTGAGACGGAAAATGTCAGACAGAGGAAAAATGCAAGCACTTAAGCACAACACTGTTTTATACTATAGGGAGCCGTGTTCAGGATTGGTGGATAGAGGGAGAAGGGGGTGTGTCGCAGCAGGAAAACTCACGTGTAGCTCAGCCTGTATGGCAAGCCGTTTTAGCATTTAAAACTGTGTTTTGACTATCCATAAATATAATTCAGATAGTCACAATTGTAATTCGGATAGTCATAATTATAATTCGACTAGTCACAATGACAATTAGAGATATCTGCAATTGTAATTGCACTAGTAAGAAATCGAATTAGAGATATCTCTAAATACTTTATGACTAGTCAAAACTCAATTTAAGATATCTGTAATGACTTTAGAGATATCTTCAATAGCGCATCATACATCCGCAAATGTAATGAGATATCTCTAATTCAATTTCGACTAGTCACAATTATAGTTTAAGATATCTGAATTACAATTGCTCCTAGTCGAATTGTCATTGTGTGACGTCAGAATAAATTTACTCAGCTCCTCCCCGCCTACTCTGCTGACTGCTAACAACATAATAAAAGTCTGCTTTTGTTGTCACGGAGAGATAAGATACTGGATGAAGTGCTTCATGGATTATTAAATAAATCTGGATGCAGCCTTATGTGGTAAAAGGTCTCCAGTGTGCATGTATGTATAGCGCTGTGATTTTAAATGTTGCAAAACGGACCAAATGCAGTGTAATGTTCAATAAAGTCAGAAAACTGCAAACTGCTCCTCTGAATTCGTTTACGGAGTGTCTATTTACACTAAGTGCAAATTACAGTATCCAGCCACCAACATGTGATTAGTGGAGTAACGGTTACGGTATCTGCTTTTTGACGCGATCGACCCGAGTTCGTGTCCGCCTTTTGCCGAACATTTTCTCTACCTTTTCAAATCTCATATCGTATCGGAAAGATAAAAATTAAGGAAATAATTCAAAAGTTGAAAAGAAATATTGGGTAGGGTTATAGGTGTAAGGAGGGCTTTGTTGTCCCAAGGTGGCATCCATTTAAAAATTTGAATTCTAATTATAATTTACATTCAATACGTTATTATTGCCTACTGTTTTATAATGTACTACAATACTGAGGTGCAGATAATTGCCACTATTTGAAATAAGTAGTAGAAATAGCAGAAAATCTTGCTATTTTAACATAGTGTACATATAATCTATAGCTATTTGCACTTAGTGTAAATAGAATCTAATTACTATTTACACTTAGTGTAAATAGCATCTATTGCTATTTGCACTTAGTGTAAATATAATTTAATTGCTATTTACACTTAGTGCAAATAGCCGCTGCCTAAAAGAATACATTGGCGCTGATCACTGAACACAGCAGAATATCATCATCATGGATCTCTTGCTATAATACAATACAATACTCAGAATGAAAAGTCAGAATGAATGGTAAGATAAAAATCTGCAAATTACCTTTAGTTTTCATTCCATGGTGGAAACAAGCTGCCATATGACACAAGGGAACCTGAATTCATACACAACGTAATGTAACATACTAATAAATGTCATCAATGCCATATAAACTTTTATTAAATTGTAATCTTTTTTAAAATCAGCCTTCACGTTTTTTGACTGCATCTGATTATGAGGGATTGTTCTTGTCCGTAATGCATTTATTTGCACTATTTTTCATGTTTTTTTTTTTGTTTTTTTTTGTATAATTCCATTATTTTTCATTATGTCTAAATAATAAATAAATTCAGACGAGCAGTTTGTGGTTTTCTGCCTTTATTGAACATTACACAGAATTTGGTCCGTTTTGCAGCGAAACAAGCTGCCATAATGACACCAGTGAACCTGAGTTCATACACAAAGTAACGTATGTCATCAATTTCAGTTAAACTTTTATTAAATCAGCCTTCACCTTTCTTGACTGCATCTGATTTACTACTACTATTTTTTTTTTTTTTTGTATAATTCCATTGTTTTTCATTATGTCTAAATATATAATAAATAAATGGCAGTGGCTATTTGCACTGTGTAAATAGCTATAGATTCTATATACACTATGTTAAAATAGCAAGATTTTCTGCTATTTCTACTACTTATTTCAAATAGTGGCAATTATCTGCACCTCAGTATTGTAGTACATTATAAAACAGTAGGCAATAATAACGTATTGAGTGTGATTTATAATTTGAATTCAAATTTTTTAAATGGATGCCACCTTATTAGGACAATAAAGCCCTCCCTACACCTACCCTAACCCTACCCATTTTTCTTTTAAACTTTTGTATTATGTCCTTAATTTTTATTGAAAAGAAATGCCTTTCCGAAACGATATGAGATTTGAAAAGGGAGAAAAACAGTTCGCAAAAGGCGGTCGCGAACTCGGGTCGATCGCGTCAAAAGGCAAATACTGTAACCACTACTCCAGTACCACCAGTGTTGCTGTGGCGTCGTTTTGCAGTGTTGACAATCCCAAGCACACGTTGGTGAGCGGATAGTGTAAATAGTCTCTGCCAACAAGGCGAACTATTTGCACTTAGTGTACATAGACACTCCGATTCTTTTAACATTATATCAAATGTTGCGGCGGCTGACACGAGGCTTATACATGTGTTCGTTTGGAAAGGCTAACAAAATTTAATCCACAGCACACACATCTCAACATTACCATATAAAACAGGACAAAAGCCTATTTAAGTCCTCTCTGTATAGCCTACCACTTTTACACATGCTCTAGCAACATTTTTATTTCCATACTTTTCAATTACTTCTGTATAAAACACTTTAAAATCACCCAGAGACGCAGGACTTTTATTATACAACTCTTAGACAAAACAGCAGATGACAACAGTTTCCAAGCTACGATTGGTTAAATAAAATGTTTAAGGTGGGGCTCAGCAAAGGTGTATTTGCACGCACATTGTAGATATCTCTAAAGGAATTTTGACTAGTCAGATTGTTAATTGCAGATATCTGCATTGCAATTTCGCCTAGTCACAAAGCTTAATGCAGATATCTCCAAATAAGTTCTTCCTAGTCACAAATCTGATTGAGATATCCGTAATTGAATTGCAGATATCTTTAAATGGGTTTTGACTAGTCGTAATTCCAATTGAAGATATCTTTAAATATGATTTGCCTAGTCAAAATTCCAATTCAAGATATCTACAATTGTAATTTGACTAGTCATAAATGAATTGCAGATATTTTCAAATGTATTTCGGATATCTTTAAAAATTTTGAATTAGAGATATCTCTAATTGTATTTTGACTAGTCGAATCATATTTAAAGATATCTCGAATTGGGATTACGACTAGTCAAAACTCATTTGAAGATATCTTGAATTGGAATTACGACTAGTCAAAACTCATTTGAAGATATCTGGAAATATTTTTCAATGGAAGTCAATGGAAGATTATGACTAGTCGTAATTGCATTGTAGATATCTGGAATGTGTATTATGACTAGTCATAATTGCAATATAGATATCTGGAATTACAATTGTGACTATCCAAAATTATATTTATGGATAGTCAAAAAAATGTTTTAAATGCTAAAGCGGCTTGCCATAAGCCTGGGACTTTATTTACCTCCTCACAGCAGGCTAATCTAGAGCAGTGTGACGAGCTTTAGCTTCACGCAAGTCAGAAAAGGTTTCTTCACCTCTGTTTTTAAACAGGAGAGATGAAACACAGCCATTGCGTCCCAGCTTTTGTCAGCAAACTTTGGACACTTGTAGAAGCTCCGTCAACGAACGACTTGATCTGCTGGAGCCAAGTGAGTGTTTTATGCAAAATGCAGTTTTGATTTTATTTGTATTCATTTCAACTGCTGTTTTTATGAAGTAATTATTAAATAGTAGTTTTTTTTATTACGTGCCCTGAGTACGACTTGTACAAATAACAACCAGTCCAACAATATTAACTTTTCAAAATAATAAACTCCACAATAATAAACTCTTAAGAATTTCTTATAACTCATTAAACATTACTCAGTTTATCTGCTAAGAAGTTTATCCTCAGATGCCCTATTAGTAAAACTTTTTCATGCGCTTTCTGATCCATTTTACAAAACAGATCCACGTGTATTGCGCTGATGCTTCTCGCGATTGGTCCACTGTCCGTCCAATGGCTGCTCAGTATATTATTAGAACGCGCCACCTAACGTTATCTGCAAGTATTGGAACAGCGCGCTCCGAAACTCTGCGTCATGTGAAAGCATGAGGTGGAACAGAACGTTGCGTTTTCGCCCCGAAAATAGAACGTTTGCGATAAACATCCAAAAAACGGAATAGACTCAAATAATTCTAGTCATGTAAAGTCTCATCCTTATTATACTGAAGATGCTTATGTACATTTAAGTTAAATACATTAGCAGGGCTCTCAAGTTATAGCAAAAGTTTGGAGTGAGATTAGGGGTGGGGCCACGCAAAGGGGAGGAGTCACTCAAAGGGGAGGGGCAAGTCAAAGGGGAGGAGCAACTCAAATATTTGCAGCACCCAAGTTTTTGATAGCAGTTCAATTTTACCTATTGTTCATAATTGACTAGCACAAATAGAAATGATAACATCTGGTAAATCTGATGAAAGACAAATTCATTCTAATAAAATAAAAAGATTTATGTATTTAAAAATACAAATGTATCAAAAATAAAAATAAATTTTGCTCCAAATGAGCCAACTGAACAGCAGTACTCAATGTACATACTGTACACATACAGTAGGATTACAGTACTTACCCTGAGCATGTATGTCAAGCTGTGTGTGTGAGAGAGAGAGAGAGAGAGAGATACACATTTCAGCTTGTTTTTTTTTTTTCTGTTGTGAATCTTTGTTGCACATTTTGATGCCTGATGACAGGGGTAGAGGACTCCCACATAAAGCACTGTCATGACAGATAATACCGTTCCATCCAGAGCCAAACTGCAAACTGTTTCTAGTTTTGGTTTTGTTCAAACCCACCATGGAAAACATTTCATCTGAATTTGAGTGGGGAAGCCACAGTGGTTTATATGGGAGCCCCCTACCCCTGTCATCAAGGCATTAAAAAGTGCAACAAACACAATAAAAAAAATTAAAAAATTAAAAATTCATAAGTTGAAATGTGTTCTCTCTCTCTCTCTCACTCACTCACACACACACACACACACACACACACACACACACACAGAGAGCTTGACATACATGCTCAGGACAAGTTCTGTAATCCTACTGTGTGTGTGTACAACATTGAGCACTGCTGTTCAGTTGGCATGTTTGGCACAATTTATTTTATTTGGATGAATTTGTCTGTCTTTTATCAGATTTACCAACTGTTATAAGATCTCTAGTACTTTCCTTTCAGGAAGCCAAAGCTAAGTTAAAGCCTCTGGTTGCAAAGCAGTTGGAGAGTTTTTTGACTGCATCAATAATACTTTAGCACAAATTTGGCTATATTCTCCAACATCAGCTCTCACTATCTTTTCACAGGCAAGTGATTTCGTCCAGGAATCTTAAAATCAAAAAAAAATGAAGGGGTTACCTACAGCCAGAGCCGTTGAGAAACAGAGTTGCGACACTCCCATAGGCTTCCATAGGAACTGAGGAATGCAAAAGTAAAGCGTGTCATGGAGCAGCCAATAGTTCCAAACAACCAATAGTTCCAGTATTGAAGCCCATTCATTTCAGTGTTTCTCAAGCACACTCACCAGAAAGTTGAGGACATTACAGTAGTTTTTGGCATTTCAACGCATTAATTTACCTCTTGGAAATCTGGCCAGTAGTTGTATTTTATGAAATGCATTATAGTTCATGTTTATTTTTAGGTAATAGGCAGTTATGCTATATCTTCAGTTAGATAACGTGAGAAACACCTTAATAGCGATCATAACCAGATGCTAGTCATATTTTTAAGTTTTTAGTCTTTCTGCAATTTTTTCTCTCCCTGTAGGAAGTTGAATAAGTTTCAGTGAAGACTGCCCATTAAAGGAATACAATAAGTTAAAAAAAAAAAGTTTCTTTTTTTTTTTTTTTAAAGTTTCCCTGAATGCAGTTGGTTGCCTTGTTTTTTTTTTGTTTTTTTTTTTAACGTTATTTTAATTTTTTATCAGGTTAAATTCCATATTTGCTGGCCTTTTTTAACATTCACTTATATTGTTTTCTTACATAAATGTCATATTATAATACTGGGATGTGAGTAATTAATCTTTTTAAATTCAACATTTAAAAAAAAAAAGCGAAACTTATAAACATTGAGTGTTTGATAATGTCTAAATATACAATGTAAAACATTAAATAAATAAATAAGCTATTATGACCGGTAAAACTCTTTACAGCAACTAGAGTAGAGCTAAATATATGTAGGCTATATTTATTAAAATTATTTGCCTTTAAGTTGTTTTATTAACACGACTCCTCCTAGTGGTAAAGATTAGGCTATATATATATATAAACACCATAATAATAATTAATACTTACATTAAATATATTATGTTGAATAATTAATATTGTTTGTTGATGTTAGTTAATCAAAATGTTCATGTTATTTCACAGTGCATTAACTAATGTTAACAGAAAAAAACTTTACATTTTAATAATGTTTAATTTTTTAATATTAACTATCATTAATAAATGTTATATAATTATTGTTCGTTAATTAATATAGTTAATTTTAATAACTGAAACCTTATTGTAATATTGCCTATTGAATATTAATTATTCAACATAATATATTTAATGTAAGTATTAATAATTATTATGGTTATATATAATATAGCCTAATCTTTACCACTAGGAGGAGTCATGTTAATAAAACAACAGCTTAAAGGCTAATAAAGTTAGATACGTTCACATTTACAGATAGATAGACAGATAGTTAGACACACACACACACACACACACACGCACACACACACACACACATATATATATATATATATATATATATATATATGTATATATATATAAATATATATTCTAGTGTCAGATTTTGAGTTTTTATACTTTTTTTTTAATAAAAATAAAACATGAACTATGCAAAAAATATTTAACGTTAAAACAGGTAAAGTGTAAAAGTAGTAAACTCAGGAAGCAAATTTGAATGATTCTAGAAACCTGCAGTAATACGTGCAAGTGCTTTTTAAGTACAAATAGTGTTTCCTGCCAGACCGGAATGGGCTTTTCTTTAGAAACAGTTTGACATATATCAAGTGATGTAAGTCAAACCACATCTTCCTGTTTCCACTCTATTAGGATGGCTGCAGTTTTCTTGTCCAGGATGAGCAGCGGTTCAGCAAGGAAGTCCTGCCTCTTTACTTCAAACATAACAACATGACCAGCTTTGTGCGCCAGCTCAAAATGTGTATGTGTTCAGCCAATGATAAGATAACACAGCATACAGATATATAGCATCATTTTCTAATTCTCCTGTGTCTGACCTCCACCTACAGATGGTTTCCATAAAGTGGTACATATGGACACTGGCTTGCCTAAAGCTGACAGCCAGGTTAATTGTGTTGAGTTTCAGCACAAGAACTTCCAGAGAGCTCAACCTCATCTGTTGGGCCTCATCCGCAGGAAGGTGAAGCTGATAAACATTATCATACAGTGCTTGTGCAGCACTGAAACAGCTCTGATATCTGCAAAGCACTCACACACAGCTGCTAACCCTCACATTCTCTCATGCTGACATGTGTGTAAATATGTGTTGTGTATGTGGTGTATATGTGATTTCATGACTAGGTTTCAGTTAGCCGTGGAGTTGAAGAGGGAGGGCAGATGTCTCAGGTACTCATTCAGGTTAGTCATGTCAGAGGCTGGCAAGACTCCTCAGACCTCAAACTCATGGCTTTGTGCAGGTGAGCCTTTCTCCGTCACAAGTACACTATTCATCAGTGTAAAGCTACACTTCAGCCTCGTTTATACACATAAGAGTGGACATCAATGGAACTGTTAGTTAGTGCTTATTTTCTAATATTTCCTATGTCACTTCAAATACCATTCAAAAACATTAAAAAAGATTTTATAAATATTACTTATGTTCACCAAGGCTGTATATATGTGATCAAAAATTTAATTTATTCCTGTGATGGCAAAGCTGAATTTTCAGCAGCCATTGCTCCAGTATTCAGTGTCATGTGATTCTTCAGAAGTCATTCTAATATGCTGATTTGCTGCTAAAAAATATATTTTTTTAATATCAGTGTTGAAAAAAGGTTGTGCAGTTTTGTTCAGGATTTTTTGATGAATAGAAAGTTCAAAAGAACAACATTTATTTGAAATAGAAATCATTATAAATGTCTTTTGCTGTCACTTTTGATCAATTTAATGCACCCTAGCTGAATAAAAGTAATAATTTCTTTCTAAAAAAATCCATACATACCAAACTTTTGAATGGTACTATAGATCAGTGCTAATAGCTTTTAAATATTAAATTCTCTGCCATAACTAACTCTTTTAACCGTTTCTTTCCTAAAGGGATAATGAGAGCTTGTGGAGAGAACTGGAGTCATTAAGACAGAACTATCAGCAGCAGCACAAAATCATACGCAAGGTAAATGGAAACACATTTTCAAACCATATAAATATTAACAATGCTAATATATTCTTTTTTGATAAACACTTTACAAACCTCTCCTATCCTGTCACTCTTTTTCAGATTAGAAAGTTCATCATTAACATCGTTCAGTCAAATGGGATAAAAGGTTGCAAAAGACGACTGTAAGTTTATTCACTTTAAGCACACAAAATGTTCTCATAGTCAGTGAGAAATGTGATTATTTGCATTTTCAGCTATCTCTTCTCACATCACATTTCCTTTCTCCACCTTAACAGCCCCATGATTGACAATTCTGGGGAGTTTCAGTCAGCGCCGAAATATGCTCGTTCCTTCAGTGTGAATCCCACCCTTACCACTTCCCCCCTCCAAGAAATCTCTTTGTTGCAAGAGGTGCCTACTAAATCTTGATGCGTGATCTAAGTTTGACTTCCTCTAACACAATGCTGTTTAGTTATAAAAGAAGCTTGATTTGTGTCATACTGAAAGTAAGTGACATCACTATGGGTTTCTGGGCAGCTGGATGTGTCACCGGCTGATGTGTACTCAAATGGCATGATCATCTCTGACATCACCCACCTGCTGGATCCCACACCTGAGACTAGCAGGTAAGACATCAGCAGCACACCTGTAGTCTTCATCCTCTACAGCAGTGGTTCTCAACCACATTCCTGGAGGACCCCCATCACTGCACATTTTGCATGTCTCCTTAATCAAACACACCTGATCCAGGTCAAATGCTCATTAGTAGAGACTCACAGATTTAAAATGGGTGTGTCAGACAAAGGAGACATGCAAAATGTGCAGTGTTGGGGGTCCTCCAGGAATGTGGTTGAGAACCACTGCTCTACAGGACTCGTGTTTTTGTATAATTATAACCTTCCAAGATTTTTAAAAATACTTCTTTACTGGGTAAACTCAAAAAAGGAACTGAAAGTACTTTTCAGGGTTTCACAGTCTATTTTCCGGTTTCATTTGTGTTTTCGGGGTTTTTTATTTTTCAGAGAGTCAGTAACAGAAAGCCTTCCCGCAACTCACACCACATTTTTATCTCCCGCCTCCCCTACTCTGCCCTCCATGGAGCTGGCGTTGACTTTACTGGATGACCCAGCTGCCCAGGAGTCTGAGGAAATACCCTTGGAAAGGTTAGACGGCAAACTGATTATGTGTGCCGTTTCTTCTATGATTGTAACAGATCCCTGTTCTGTTTTATCAGTAGCTCAATAACGCAATATTTCATTGTGCAGGACTGCACAACTGGGAGGAAAATCCAACTGTGATTTATCTGATTTAAAAAAAAAAGTGATATAAAATTCAATTTTTCCAGATTTTTTTGTGTTTATTATTAGGGCTGAATCAATGACCATGAAAAAAATATTATTATTATTATTAGTAGTAGTAGTAGTAGTAAAAAATGCAAATTATAAGCAACCCAAACTAACTGCAGTTGCATAGATGGTGATAATGTGAAGCAGCATTGACTGCAAACCAAGTTGCTCCAAGACACTGAAAACACTGTTATCCTGAGCAGCTCGCATATAAATGAACACCATGCCATGCTTCACTCTAAAACATACAGCGCATATACTTATTTCAAATAAATCGCAACCTTCGCCATTCGATAATCACATTAAGCTATTTTGATTTAATGTTCAGCCCTAATATTTCACTCTCCTTTTTCTCTTGAGAACAGAAATGATGTGTCTGATCCACTGGAACTTATTGACTCCAGTTTAGCAGCGATTCGCTCGTGCTCTTCACCCTCACCAGACCTGGACAATTTCAGCAAGGTCTGACTTAGAAAAATAAAACAGATGATATTACAAACTACACTGCTTCAGTTATAGTTAACAAGCTTATGTATAATCTGACGTGTTCGATTTATGTTCATGGTAGATCCTTAGTCCTGGCTGCCACATCTCTGCTGTTAAAGACTCCGACACAAAAACCGAGAGCAAACAGATAAGCCAGAATGAAGTCGACGCGCTACCTCACGCCGACACAGGTACACACATATACACCCACGCTTCCCTCTCACACACCATCCTGAACACACACATGAATCACCTGCACAAACCACATGAATTCAAAACTTACACTTCTGGTTTGTTCACTATATTGTGTTTGTGCAGTTACACGGCAGCAGAGCCTGCAATAAAATGCAGAACCGGAGCAGGAGTGCTACGATAATGGAGGGTATTCGGATATCTTACCATCCCTTCTGCAGTTGGCGCAGGAAGCATCCAGCTTTTCCTTCAGTAACACTACACTGCCTTTAGAGCTCTATTTTGTCATTTAAAACTCTAATTCATTTGATATTATGATATGGAGGTGATTGTGAAAAGTGGTATTCGAAACAGCCAATAGTTGATAGTTCTGCCGTTTAATGAAAGGCTCAGTATCATTATGAGGCAATTTGATATATGTCATATGTAAATCATGTACATTTTCCGTCGTGATTGTTATCCATCTGTGAACTCTAACATCTCTTGTTGACTCAAGATTGATTTCACGACAACTTTTAGTCTATTAGCACAATTTACCATGCGGGGTAAAGCAATAGGCCAAAATGACAGAAAGCACTTTTAATCATCTGTCAGTGTTTTTTAAAATCCAGTAAATGACGGAAAATTTTTCGTTAATGCAACCTCTGCAGTGTGTGCTGTTTTAAAGTCAGCGTTTTTGTGTAGGAGGCTTGCAATGATGGTTTTATTTAAAGTTTTTTTTCTGCAGAAAGTCTGCTGCATACTCAGCCACCAAATGTCTAAATCAGGTTTCTAAATCTTCAGGTTTCCAGCATCTTTTGCATATTTGAACCCTTTCCAGCAGTGACTGAATGATTTTGAAATCCATCTTTTCACACTGAGGAAAATTGAGGGACTCAAACACAACTATTAAAAAAGGTCCAAACATTCACTGATGGTCCTGAAGGAAATAAGATGCATTAAGAGCCGGGGGTTGAAAATTTTATGAATTTGAAGATCAAGGTAAATTGTACTTAATTTGTTTTCCGGGAAACATGCAAGTATCTTCTGTTGCTTCCGAAGGGCAGTACTAAATGGAAAAAAAAAATATTTCTACAAAATAAGAAAAATTTGGACATCTGGTTCAAAAGTTTTCACCCCCTGGCTCTTAACGCATCGTGTTTCTTTCAGGAGCATCAGTGAATGTTTGAACCTTTTTAAATAGTTGTATTTGAGTCCCTCAATTGTCCTCAGTGTGAAAAGATGGATTTCAAAATCATACAGTCATTGCTGGAAAGGGTTCAATATGCAAAAGATGCTGGAAACCTGAGGATTCCGCAGGACATGGAGGATTTTTCTGAAGAACAGTGCTCAGTTTAACTGTTCAGAACAAACAAGGGACTCATGAACAACCATCACAAAACAAAAAACAGTCGTGGATCATCCAGGTAACCACACGCAGTATTAAGAACCAACGGTTCACAAACTTTTGCATGGGGTTATTTTAATAATTTCAGCTATTTTTTTGTCTTGTGGACTAAATGTAAACATCTTTTATGTAAAAATCTTACTCAGGACAGTACTAATTAAAAAATAACGTATTTTGCATGATCTCTCTTATTTTGTTAAAATTACTCACATTTTCACAGATTCTGCAACGGGTTCACAAACTTTCAAGTGGCACTATATATATATATATATATATATTTATATACATACATATACACACACACACACACACACATATATATATATATGTGTGTGTGTGTGTATGTATGCATAAAATATATATATATATATATAATATATATATATATATATATATATATATATATATATATATTTATATACATACATACACACACACACACACACACACATATATATATGTGTGTGTGTGTATGTATGCATAAAATATATATATATATATATATATATATATATATATATATATATATATATATATATTGCTTCACTGAAATAAATATATGGTCACCAACTATATGATAGCATACTAGTTTTGAGACAAAAGATTGTTTACAATGATTTCTGATGTGAATCAGTTATTTTGCTGTACTTGATTGTTATATAATGTTTAACTAAAGATCAGAATATATGTTTATTCCTTAAACATACTAGTATAGCTTGCTTTAGGGTTTTGATAACAAAATGTGTGTTTTTATGTTTAAGTGAATTATGTAAAAGCAAAATAAAATGTTCTATAAGTTTTAATGCCTACTTTTTCAAACACAAATTTAGCATTCAGTTCTTTTCATAACAGACAGTCAGCAAAATGTGGCTTCTCTTGAACAGGAAATCTCACACACATACGTCAGCCCACACAGAGCAGATACATTTAGGTTAGAACAGTGAAGACTGAAACAGACCTAAAACAACAAGTGCGTTATGTGACCCTGTCCAAGATGATATTACTTTTAGTCTGTCTTTTCCTTGGGAACATTCCTTCATTTGGATTTTCATCATCATCCCAGCCAAGTGAGTATTTTACAACTACAATATTGTGAAATAAAATGTAGTTTTTTCCTTACTGTTTTGATTTTACATTATGTTGCCTTTACAAAACACATCACACCTAATATTAAAAAACAAGGTTTACAGAAGTAATTTCTAAACTATTAAACAAAAAAGGTTAGGGCTTTTTGGCTTTTTATTCATTTCTTCCCCTTTTTGTGTTTTTTTTTTTTTTTTTACATGCTCTTTAAAACTACAAAAGTATGTGGGTTCTACAACAGTTAAGATGTTAAAATCTAATATGTTAACATATATATATATATATATGACCTAAAAAGATTATGACGAAGATTATTTCAGCAGCAGAGATGACCATTACATATTCCTAAGGAAATGAATTTTTTGAAATTTCATTGTGAAGTGAAATTTGAGAGAAATTTTTCAGCAACCTGTCGTGGGAGAGATGACAATGTTCAGATGCTTGCTTTCCAAAATGGCTGATCTGTGTCCATGATGCGCATACACAACTAGGAGCTCACAACATTTTTGGTTCAGTTTTTCATACGACGACTTCGATCTACCAGAAGAATTCTTCTGTAAAACTATGATTGAATTTTAATCAGTAAGACTATAAAATAGTGTTTTGGACAAAGTGTACATATTTCTTGTATGTATGTGTTTCTTTCCAGTCCTCACAAGCTGAGCTTCCTCTAAAAACAATAGAAACCACTAAACCCTAATGGAATATGTCCCAAAAACACACTACAGAAAACCTTTTTTAATGGTTAAAAGTTGATGGTTTGTAATGTTTGTAATGGTATTTGTAGTGGAAACCATTAGAATTTCTGTGATGGTTTCTATTGTTTTTTTTTTCTGTAGGGCTGACAGGGCTGACAAACTATATGTATTACAAGTTCTTTTAAAGACACATTTGAATGTTAACTATATTGTTTCTCTCTTCTTTACCCAGAAATAAACTGCCTTATCATAAATCTGGACTATGTTAATTGCACGTGGAGCGAGCATAAGCACAATTACAGTTTCAAGAGCAAGTGCGTATGTTTAACAAAATAGAAAAACCTGCATTTTTGGATGAAAATTTCAGGACTGACATTACCATGTGATTTCTCTTAGGTTTTTACATAACGACATTCTGGATTGTCCTAAATATCTCAGAACTGGTGGTGTTCACGTGGGGTGCATTTTCCCCTACAAAAATGAACGGTTTAATCCGTTAAACACATGGCTGTACAGTGACAACGGCAGTTTGGTGACAGAGCAGGAACATAATTTGAAAGCATGTGGTATTATAAATTATTCATATTTATTATGACTTGACAATAATTGTATGGAAATGACCAGTTGATGGATTGATACTTTATATACTGTGTTGCTAATCAGTGAAGCTTTACCCGCCGTTCAACCTGTCTGTGGTGGAGAAAAAAGATGCTGAGCTGTGGCTGTACTGGAATGTTACAAAGAACGACAGCTGCATTGAGAGTGAAGTTCGTCACAGGACAGACAACAATGCCTGGAAGGTATGAAATTAGTTTTATAAAACTACAAACTACAAAACTACAAAAAAACTACAAAAATTACATTTTTTCTGTAAATCATGTTAAAATGTATGGTAGCCATTTTTTTTTTTTTTTTGCTCAGAAAAAAATAAACGGGACACGTTTTTATTTACGGAAAAAAATGTTAAAGCTGTATTAAACTTATTTTTTTAATGCTTGTAAACCCCATTTCCTTCTTGACCCAGTTCCAAAGGACACCAAAGCAAATATTGCAAGTCTCCGAATCAGGGTTTTAAACTTACGTATCAATTTTGAGAATGATTCAGTGACTCACTCATGAGAAAATGTCATTTGTTTCTTTCATGTATTAATCGTTGGTGAAAAAGGAATCGGTTTAATGACATTATATGCGGAGTAATACATTCAGAAAAAAGTCAAAAAATAAGAAATTGTTATATGTTTATCTTTTTGGAACTACCATTTAATCCATTTAATCTTTTTGGATTAAATGGTAAACTGATTTGCTGGGATAATGTAGAATGTCCCAGTGCTGGACAACTAATCAATTTTGAGGACCATGACTGTTGAAAAAAATTACCATTGTTATGCATCTCACCTTGCAGTCGTCTGACAACCAAACGCAGCACAGTTAACATCTTCTCTCTTCCCTAGAACACCACTTCAGGCTACGGGACCTCCTTCAGTTTGCCTTTTCCCTCAAAAAAACGGTACGAGTTCCAGGTCAGGGCTCGAATAGGGCCATTATGCAAAGAGTCCAAGTTTTGGAGCGACTGGTGTGAGCCTGTCTACTGGGGCAACAATAACACAGGTCATTTTTCACATCGTATTGCTAGTTACATATGTAAGTGTGGTTCTGTGAATTCCGGATGACCCCCAGAGGCAGTGTGAACACTACTGGATAATCGCAGCACCAGCTTGATAGGTCGAGAAAATATACCAACAAAGTCACATAGTGACATATGCTGAGCCCTAGGGTTGCAGATTTTGTGCCACCTTGGTGGTTCAGATGGAAGACTGTTGGAAGTATTGTCCGACCGAACTAGGACATGGCGGCCTGTTAGGATTGGCAAGAAATGCCCTCTGATACCACGTTGCCCCCACCCTGTGAGAGAAGCATCGGTAGTGACCAACTCCCGTCGAGAAGGAACAACACCCAGAGGCACTCCTGCCTTCAGAAATTTCAATCGCCTCCACTGCCTCAACGCATGCATGCAACGGCGAGAAATTATAACCAGATGGTGGCGATGTCTGGTGGGATGTAACCTCAAACTGTTGTTCCAAAACTGGAGTGGTCTGAGGTGAACCCAATGGAACCACCACTGTAGCAGCAGTTAGCATCCCTATCAGTCTCAAGACCACTCTCACTAAGACGCACCTATGTGTCAACAGTTGCAATATGGTCATCGCCTGCTCCTGAGACTGTGTGGCAGACATTAGATGGGAATTCAACATCATTCCCATGAATGTTGTGGTCTGTGATGGAATCAGGGAGCTTTTCGTTCACAGAAAAACCCAACCTCAGCACATATTCCAAGTAGTCTGGAGTCTTGTACAGGGGATGAACGAGGGAATGAACACTTTCTATGGCTTCCTTCTCTAACAGTAAACAAATTTCCTGAGAGACAGCCATTGAACGAACTGCATCCCTGACAATCGTTGGGACAATCCTTGAAAATCTGAGGGGCCGGCATCAAAACTGCAGAGCATACCCTCTGCTCAGGGTCTTTAAAACCCAGGGGTCTGAAATGTTGCTCTGGCATGGTATAGCGATGCCGAGTCTGAACTTCTGGCGTCCTAAAATTAGGGTTGCGCTGTACCTGTGTCAGCTGACAAGTGGCCTCAGACAGCTTTACTCTCTTTTCCACAAAATCTTTACATGGTGGCATATCAAAAAAAGCCGCAGTTGAGGGCTGTCTGAAAAAAAAAAAATTAGTCTGAGCAGACTGGACATGTGACTCATTAAGTCCCAAACGAGCTATTGCCATTCAAACATGGCCAATGTATCATCAGAAGAAGGTTAGACCTGCTCAGATGACTGAACCGATCCTCTGCTAGACCTTGCTGCAGAAACACCAGTGAAAGCATTCTGGGATGAAGATGTGCAGTAACAACCACAGCATCCCCATGATCATGAAAAAAAGAATCCGAAGCACTTATGGAAAGCACATCCAAGTCAGAATGATGTGAAAAGCAAGGTGAATCAAGAGACTCTTCCCCAGCTCCTTGCTTCTGACCATTCTCATCCTCCCGTGTTGTCTTCACAGGTTGAAGTGAGTGAAACAAACGTTTGAGCCCTGCCATCTCTGAAGAAAGTATAGCTACAGTGTTAGAGAGTGCAGTCTCTTCAGGACGTGAACATTCTGCACCTCGCGTTCACCTCGAACGTTCTCGCCTTCTTTTTAGATGGGTGGGGGACGCCGGCTCTCAGAACGGCTGGATCCATAATTTCATTGTTGAATTAGGGTCTAACTCAGCAAGACGGAGTTGTCGTTCCAACATCGACAAAAGACTGCGGTGCAAACAGGGGTCCGTGAGACCCTCTCTCAAATGTTGAGTACCCAAACATGATGGACAAAAGAAAGCGAAAGAGGCAGAGTGCTGAGCTACTGTGGCTTATAACCTAGGGCTCGCATACGTCACTGCGATTATCCAATAGTGTTTACACTGCCTCTGATGATCAGTAGGAATGAAACAGAACTGTATTACAAGTCTCTCAGTACTTTATCTGCCTAGTATGCTGCAAATTGAAAGGATGAAGAGCTGCAGACAAACAGTCACAGCTGCAAGCACATTATCTACGTCAAACGCAAAAATAAGTTGTGACACCTCATCAGAACAGTTCTCTCTGCCCGGGCTGTGCGCGTTTTCACACTCTCAACGCACTGCAACACATTGTGTTTTTTCATGTTTTCCATGATGCTTCACCAGATTGGATGTTTTTTTTATATATAAATTTACATGTTGAAAGTGAGGAATAAGTAAGGAAAGGAGTGCTAAGTTCAGTCTATAATGAGATTTCAACGGATTTTTTAACTTGATTGTGTGAGTCTTCCAGTGGCATTCCTTCCTGTTATTTTACCTGTACAAAAACAGTCAGTTACGCTGCTTGATATTGCAAACAGATATTCATCTATTTACCTATAACTAAGTTACATTCCGCGTTGCAAAATAAGGGACTTTCCCAATAACCACACTTGAAGTCTTTGCACTTGACCACTTGTTGACTTACATGATGTACTGTATAGTGTTGCAAAAAATTTTTCATTGTTATTTGCACATTTTGATTTTCAATACTTAAAAATGTCTGTTCAGTAGTGCCTATGTAACAGATGATAATTTAGTAATTGTAATGGTTGTTATTAAGTGATAATGTTGCGAACTTTTAAAAACAAATACACATGAAAAATGATGGGATACACTTTACCTCAAATAACACTCAGAAGTGCATTAAGGGCACTGAACTTTGGCATTTTTCCAACCTGGGACAATCTTCCTGTCAAGTGCAAAGTTTCAAGTGGCCAAGACCGCAAGTGTGGGTATTGTTACAGGCCCACTGTCAGTTAAAGGAGCAACAGGTAACTTTTTTTTTTTTTTTTTTTTTACTTTACTAAAGCATAAACATATCATAATATGTTTGCAAAGATTTAGGCTTAATTGAAGAAAAAAAAAATTCTGAAAACTACAGCAGTGGCTTTAATGGCAACTCTTTTCCCCAGACAGTCCGGTTAATGTGTCTTTGAAGACACTGGTGCTGTGTACAGCGGGAGCCACAGTAATTCTCGTCATACTGACCTGCTTGCTAATCCATAGTGAGAGGTTTGAATCCATTTTCTGTCCTTCAACCATTTTTACTTTTCAATTTAAACATTATATTTTCATTTATATTTTATCTTTTAATGCAATAGTGTTTTATTTATGCTAATTTAATATTTAACGTTCCTTAGGTTAAGATTTAAATTAACACCAGTGGTACCAAATGCAGGACGAAATGTAAGCAATTACCTTGCAGCCCTTTTTGACAATTATGATGGCAATGTTGAGGTAAGTAAGTTATTCTTTTTTCAATCATGTACCATCCTTGAATTTGTGGTTTAATTCATAGTGGTAAAGAAGGAATGTGAGATGCAATCTTTGTTTGTCATACAGAAATGGCTGTCCATGCCTAAAGATCTGGAGAATGGCTTTAAACCCAATTTCACAGAGCGTGCCTGCCCTGTGCGCGAGTACAGGATAGTGTCCCAGTCCAGTACTGACAGTGAGAGCAAACCCAACAGACCTGTCATCAGATTACTAGTGCACGCTTAGCTACTCATCAGCCTCCACCATACCTGGATCTTCTGAAACCATACAAACCCAAGATCTATCGCAAGTGGATAATCTGATCTGAAGTGATTAACGTTGAGAGTTATTATTAGTATAGTAAATTATTGTCTTAGAAATTTAGTTTCAAAATTAGAATCTTGATTGATAAAAAAGTAAAACATTTACAGTTGAAAAAAGGGTTTTGCATGTGTTATATAATGATGAATCCCAGTCAAATCCAGTATTGGCGTTTTGAATCTACCTTTTTGCACACACACACATAGATTTTTTTTTTTAATCAACTCAGACAAGATCAAGATCCAAACTAGGAATTATAAACATCTGAATGTCTCTTTTTCTTATGTTTAAACAGGGCAATGTTGTGTTTATAATTTAAATTGTGTTGTACTGTAGTAATCATGTTTAAATGTTTTTTTTTTTTTTTTTTTGTCTGTTTGTTTTCCAGATAGTTTGCTCCTGTTCAGTTTTTTTTATTTGTCTGTCAAAAGTATTTTCCTCACAGTCTTATGTTTGCTGGTTTCCACAGTGACTGTTGTATCAAAGTGTAAGATGTGTCTGCGATAACATATATACTTAGTACAAAGTAAATTCTAGAATCTGATTTGTGTACTGGTGGGAAAGTCCCATCACCTACCAACCTATGTATTATCTGATTATTTAGCCAAGTGCTACTTGTGATTAATGCTGCTACCAATCATTTATGTAGTTGCATATATATTTGCAGCAGTTTCACTTCAACTAGACCAGTTGCTCTGAAATTTTACTTTTAGATTATTCAGTTTTTTTAATCACCATTTTATATTTTATATTTATACATATTTGTTTAAAATTGATCATGTCTTTATCATACCGTATTGTTAAAGGCCCTAATAAGGAACCTGAAATCTTGAAATTAAACAACAGTAGTGGCATATGTATCTTGATAAATTATTTATTTGTTGTGTGTTTTCATCAGGATTTATTTTTGCACTTTTAGCGTTTTGCTCATCTGTAGTACTCGGATAAAATGTCACATTTTTGAATGACATTCAACATACTTTTGAGATGTTTAACATTTAGATGAATTTGGTATTTTAAGATAATTAGATGAATGAAGACAAATATGATGCTTAAAGAATGTAATGCTTTTACAACCTCTGAATAAAAACATTCAAATTTTCACAATGTCTGTGATGATTATTTAGATGTTTTGATAAAATCTTTTTTTTTTCACAGTTGGACTTGCAAGAACATCAAATACAATCACATTTTCAAATTTATGAAATAAAGATTGCGACACGCGGTAAAGAATCATCAGAACAGGTCTTAGGCACATGGACATTTTAAATGAGCAAATGCTTAAAAATGACCCAAAAACTTGCTATGAATAAATAGCATGCATTTTGAGTGTGTATGAGAATAATGATCTGGTACTGTGCAAGTCTATGACATTACTTCTATGTATAATTTTACATAAAACATGGATTGTCACATAATCATACTAGTTTTGTTAGTTCAAAGGCTACATACAAAAAAGAAAAGCATTTATCCAAGCTGGTCATCATATTGTTTTCTGAAGCAGTCTCCAGCAGGGAAGAAATCCCAGCATCTCTCCTGGTACATTTATCTCACTTTTCATAATTAATGAAAAATTATTTTAGATAAGCCTTTTAGATAAGCCTGTACAGATAAGCCTTGTCTTACCTGCTCAGTGTGCTCTGTCTCATCCTTGTTGATTAAGTATATCAGAAAGAACCTAGTGAAGAGAGAAACATCAGTTTTGTTTGTCCAAAGGTGGAGAGATTGTATGACATCAGAAAGGTGGCATAAAACCAAACCGCTCACATGTAATTGGCTAGGTTGTGTTCTTCAAACATATGTGTCTCAAAGCCATGTGGAGTTGTATCAAAGTAATCACTCCCAATACCACATATAAAGCATTTGGTCTGGAGAAGCAATGCAAATCATAAAATCAGATACACATGATATGTGTTTTTCTTTATTGAACAGTAAAGATCTCAGTACCCCCATGTCTTCTTTTACTTGCTCTTGCTGGTCTCTTAGCTCACCAAAAGCATCAATGATCAGACCTGTGCAGACAATCATGCTGTGAATTAGTGTTTTCAATCTAAACCAGAAAGTGAAATGTCATAGCCAGTCATAAATGTAAGATTTAATGTGGTAGATTTGCTAGGTGAAGTTGAATAGAAATATGAGTCTCACTTTGAATGATGGCCAGCAGGATGACGATGACAAAGAAGAAGGAGGTTGATTTTGAAAACCACCTGATAGAGTTCATATTCATCCCCTGCTGGGTCCTCAATCTCGTCTCCTATGCCTCCACCCATACATGTGGAACAGATAACATTCTGAAGAGAAAGATAGAGATTTGTTGGATTATACAGGAGGTGTTTGGTTAGGGAAAAATTGTCGAAAAAATTAACAACCCCCAACAAAAAAGGTTTTACAAAATCTTTTTGTTACAATTCGAAAAGACATGATTAGAGAAGGACAATAAAAGACAGTTTGACACCAATAATGTTGTATAACGCAGTGACCAACCGTCATCATGTCGTCACACTTCATGTCCGGCTCGTCCTCATCCTCGCTCTTATTGTAGAACTTCCTGAAGAAGTTGAAGGCCACCACAGTGTAGAGGCACACAACCACAGCCAGCAAAACCACAGTCATCATCAGCTGAAACAACCCAACAGAGTCAACCGGTGTTTAAGTATAGATTTTCAGAACCAGTTTGAGTTGTTGTACTGACTGTACTTGTTTTCCATTGTGTGTGACAGAGGAAAGGGCACTGGAAGGTCCAACAACTCATTCAGAAGACTAATCTGACTGGAATCCAAGAAAACAGAATGACATATTAGCCATACCATAACATATATAATCTAAATTAGCAGCTGTTCTAGACATAACTTAATTATTAGTTAGGGGTATAACTTGCTGTATAAGGGTATGGTCACAAAATAAATACATTAGCATCTTTATAAGAAAAATTACCTTATCAGATTGGTTGAGGATAATGTAAAAACTGTAACATTTAAATGTAGGTTAATGCATGCAGTAACAATAACAGGGGTTCATTACTAGAAACAGAAAAACTCCATATACACAAGATCACTTAAAAAAAAAAAAAAATCAAACAGGACACCAAAGGCAGAATTGTAGAAGAGGCAAAAGTCTTTTTTATAGCACTTGCACTTTTTTTTTTTTTTTTACAGCAAATTCACATAAAGCTGAAAATCTATTTTCTCAGGCTGTTTGACCCATTTGTTTGCATACTTGGCAGATTTTTTTTTTTTTTTTTTTTAGAAATTTTAAGAGAAATTGGTATGTTAAATGAACAGTAAAATTTGATTTTGCGTCTAAAAAGGCCAACTGGGTTCAAACAAACTAGATTTGGGAATCTGGAACATAAAGGGGAAAACTCAAATACAATCACTTCAATAGATAAATAGAGTGATACATACTCTTCCCTGTATATGGTGTATGAAAAATTTTTTAATTAATCAGTAAATCATTTGAGAGTAAAAACAGTATTACATTCCAACATACTAGTCATTTAAAGTTTGAAAAAGGAATGTAACGTTCTTTAATTTAGCACGTAATCTAATCATTAAAAACAGTTCTACTATACAGTGGCAACTAGTCATTTATGTGCATTTCTTATTAGCCACTAAAGTAATAAATAAATCCTTTTAGTATAAATTAAACACATTTGCTAATGGAGAAGGTGCGTAGATCAACTGACAAGACAGAGAAGCTGTTAAAAAGTGTGATTATATATCAATGTGACAATTAAAAATTATTATTAGCAGTAAAAAAAAAGACAAAAAAGAAAATATATGATATAATATATATATTTAATAAACGGTACAACTGCAAAATTACAATAATAGTATTTGTTTTTTCATCTTATTTTAAAGCATATTATAGCTTTTGTTTTAGTGAAAAACTGCAGGGTTAAAGCTTTTCCTTTGTTGGCAACAGGTTTCTAAATGGTTATCATTAAAAATCTGGTGAAATGTTTGGCATGTTGCGTTTACAAATGCAAGTTACCAAACCAAACTAACTGCACTTGCATAGATGGTGATAATGTGAAGCAGCATTGACTGCAAACCAAGTAGCTCCGAGACACTGAAAACACTGTTATCCTGAGCAGCTTGCATATAAATGAACACAGTGCCGTGCTTCGGTCACGTTTGCTCGGGGGAGCAAGGAGCGAGGAGACGAGGAGTTGAATCAATCAATAAACTTTAATGACATCCAGGAGCATACAACACAGAAAACAGGGAGACCAGGTATGACGATCAGAATGACGATTAGCATGACGTTTAAGGACCGACAAATATGAACTGAATGGACTGGGGCTTAAAAGGACAGGACAATCAGGGGAGGAAGACGAGACATACCTGGAAACAAATTAACAATTAACACGAGGGAGAAACACACACAGACAGGTCCATAGTCCTGACATAACGCCCCCTCCGGAAGGTGCGTCCTCGCACCGTAGTAACATCCAAAGGGGAAGGGCGGGCGGGAACTAAGGAGGAGGCTCAGGCGGAGGACGAACCCCCGGGAGGGGGCCGGCTGACAGAGACCAGGGAGGCGACGAAGGAGGGAGGAGCCAGGGCAGAGACAGGAGGGATCCGGAGCAGGAGGAGTCCGGCAGGACCCAGGCCACAGCCATGATGAGCTCCGGAGATCCGCGGTGGAGCCGGAGCGACTGAGGACCAAGGTGGAGCTGGCGGGAGGAAGGAGCCCAACGGAGCCGGTGGGACAGAGCGACGAGGTGCAGCCGTAGGAGCGGAGTCCTGAGGCGATGGCGGGTCGACGCCCGACCAAGGCGGAACCAGAGGGACGAGGGAGCCCGGTGGAGCGATGGATGATGGTGGAGGTGAGGGAGCTAGGAGCCGAGGTGGAGCCGCTGGGTCCACGGGCCGAGGCGGAGTCCGGGCCGAGGAGGCTGGAGGCGGAGGTGAGGGATACTCCAGCCCGACGACGCTGGAGGATGGCAGTCCCGTGGGGCTCGCACTGCATTGATGGTGGGCTGAAGGCGAGCAGAGGGGCTGCTAGATGACAGCAGTGGAGGAGGCAGGAGCGGGTGGGAGGGTGGGCATTTTCGAGGAGCGGGCACTGGAGGACGCTCTGGAGGCGCGGGTTCTGGAGGATGCTTTCGGGGAGTGGGCACTGGAGTGCACTTCCCGAGGAGCAGGCACTGGAGGGCGCTCTGGAGGCGCGGGCTCTGGAGGACGTTTTCGGGGAGCGGGCACTGGAGGGCGCTCTGGAGGAGCGGAGCGGGACAGGACCAGCGGAGACGAAGGAGGGCTGGACGGGACCAGCCAGGACGAAGGAGAGAGGAGAGGGGGAATGTCAGCCTCCAGATCCCCCTCAAAGTCCAGCAGCCCCAGATGTCCTATCAGCTCACCCTCAGCCATGATGCAGGGGGCGGAGCTCCACTCCGCGCTCACACCGTTCATGGCTTGCTCCCTCGTGGTGGGCACTGTCGCCGGCTCTTGCACCTGGTCTGACGGATGGGGCTCTACTTCCGGGGCGATCCTCTGCTCAGTCGCTCGGTTACGCGCTGGCTCGCAGATCGCGGCGGGAAATGGCTCTCCATCATCGGTGGGCTCGGGCTGAAGCTCCGCACCGCGGGGAGTTGGTGGGCTGGGCTCTGGGTCTGGAGTGGATCTGGTGAGATCATCCTCGGGAGAGACGGTGAGGGGCGATCCATTTCTCGCCAGAGTCCACTCCATGAAGGCGGCGAATTCCTCTCGAGGACCATCCTCAGACGACAGCTCTCTGCTCGCGGTGTTCAGGCTTGCGTCATAGAATGCACAGAGCAAGTCGTCCGGATAGCTGGTGGCGTTAGCTAAACACAGGAACAGTCGTGTATGGTCCTCGAGAGATCGGTCCCCCTGCTCCAGCAGGAGGAGGAGGAATTTGGGCCGGACGAAGGGATCCATATGGACACAACAGAAACAAAAAAACACTGGGTAAAATCAATTAAACAAAACGGAGGGTAAAACACGGAGGTTACTGTTTTTAGGTCGGGTCTTCTGTCACACTTCACGGGGGAGCAAGGAGTGAGGAGACGAGGAGTTGAATCAAACAATAAACTTTAATGACATCCAGGAGCATACGACAAAGAAAACAGGGAGACCAGGTATGACGATCAGAATGACGATTAGCATGACGATTAAGGACCAACAAATATGAACTGAATGGACTGGGGCTTAAAAGGACAGGACAATCAGGGGAGGAAGACGAGACACACCTGGAAACAAATTAACAATTAACACGAGGGAGAAACACACACAGACAGGTCCATAGTCCTGACAGCTTCACTTTAAAACACACAGCGCATATACTTAAATAAATCACAGTCTTCACCATTTGATACTCACACTAAGCCATTTTGATTTAATGTTCAACCCTAATATTTCACTCTCCTTTTTCTCTTGAGAACAGAAATGATGTGTCTGATCCACTGGCACTTATTGACTCCAATTTAGCGGCGATCCGCTCGTGCTCTTCACCCTCACCAGACCTGGACAATTTCAGCAAGACCTATCTTAGACATCTTTGGAAAAATACAACAGATGATATTACAAACCACGCTACTTCAGTTATAGTTAACAAGTTTATGTATAATTTGATGTGTTTGGTTTCATGTTCATGGTAGATCCTTAAAGACCGAGAGCAAACAGATAAGCCAGAATGAAGCCGACGCGCTACCTCACGCCGACACAGGTACACACATATACACCCACGCTTCCCTCTCACACACCATCCTGAACACACACATGAATCACCTGCACAAACCACATGAATTCAAAACTTACACTTCTGGTTTGTTCACTATATTGTGTTTGTGCAGTTACACGGCAGCAGAGCCTGCAACAAAATGCAGAACCGGAGCAGGAGTGCTACGATAATGGAGAGTATTCTGATATCTTACCATCCCTTCTGCAGTTGGCGCAGGAAGCGTCCAGCTTTTCCTTCAGTAACACTACACTGCCTTTAGAGCTCTCTTTTGTCATTTAAAACTCTAATTCATTTGATATTGTGATATGGAGGTGATTGTGAAAAGTGGTATCTCAAACAGCCAATAGTTGATCGTTCTGCCGTTTAATGAAAGGCTCAGTATCATTATGTGGCAATTTGATATATGTAAATTTTAAATTAAGTAAATCATATCCATTTTCCTTCCTGATTTTTATCCATCAGTGAACTCTAACTTCTCTTGATTTCACAACATTTAGTCTATTATCACAATTTACCATGTAGGGTAAAGCAATAGACCAAATTGACGGAAAGCACTTTGAATCATCTGTCAGTGTTTTTTTTTTTTTTTTTTTTTTTTAATTCAGTAAACGACGGAAAATTTTATGTTAATGCAACCTCTGCATTGCGTGCTGTTTTAAAGTCAGCATTTTTGTGTGGGAAGCTTGCAATCATGGTTTTATTTAAAGGTTTTATTCTGCAGAAATTGCCACCAAATGTCTAAATCAGTAATAATTAATATACTAATAATAGAACTAATGTGGCAATTATAAGTTATTTGAGTGCATTATATGCTATTGATACACATATATATATATATATATATATATATATATATATATATATATATATATATATATATATATATATATATATATAAAAAGTTTGTAGCACTAAAAGACTGAAATCATCATAGCATCTCCCACATATAATGAAATATATATTATTCATAGTTTTTTTTAATAGTTCTTCAGTAGTAAATTTCTCCACTGAAATAAAGATATGGTCGCCATATGATAGTATACTAGTTTTGAGACAAAAGTTATATAATGTCTAACTAAAGGCCAGAATATATGTTTATTCCTTAAACATACTAGTATAGTTTATTTTAGGTTTTTGATAACAATGTGTGTTTTTTTTTTTGTAAAAGTGAATTATGTAAAAGCATAAAATAAAATGTTCTAAAATTTTTAATGCCTACATACTTTCATATACAAATTCAGCATTCAGTTCTTTTCAAAACACGCAATCAGCAAAATGTGGCTTCTCTTAAACAGGAAATCTCACACACATTCGTCAGCCCACACAGAGCAGATACATTTAGGTTAGAACAGTGAAGACTGAAACAGACCTAAAACAAGAAGTGCGTTATGTGACCCTGTCCAAGATGATATTACTTTTAGTCTGTCTTTTCCTTGGGAACATTCCTTCATTTGCATTTTCATCATCATCCCAGCCAAGTGAGTATTTTGCAACTACACTATTGTGAAATAAAATGTAGTTTTTTCCTTATTGTTTTGATTTTACATTATGTTGCCTTAAAACACATCACACCTAATATTAAATAACAAAAGGTTTACAGAAGTAATTTCTAAATTATTAAACAAAACAGGGTAGGGTTTGTTGGCTTTTTAATCATTTCTTCCCCTTTTTGTGGTTTTATATGCTCTTTAAAACTACGGAAGTATTTGGTTCTACAACAGTTAAGATGTTAAAATCTAATATGTTAACATATAAAGGGCCTAATAAGTCTGGTGACTGAGATTATTTCATCAGCAGAGATGACCATTACATACTCCTCAGGAAATTGTGAAATTGTTCAGCAACTTGTCGCTGAAGAGCTGACAATGTTCAGACACTTGCTTTCCAAAATGGCTGATCTGTGGCCATGATGCGCGCACACAACATGAGCTTACAACATTTTCAGTTCAGTTTTTCATACAAAAACTAAATCAAAATATTCTAAGAATTCATTATGTAATACTATGATTGAATTTTAATCAGTAAGACTGTATAAAATAGTATTTTTGACTGAAAATGTATGCATTTCCTGTATTTATGTGTTTCTCTCCAGTCCTCACAGGCTGAGCATCCTCTACTGACATCTTGTTATTTTAAAGATGCATTTGAATGTTAACTATATTGTTTCTCTCTTCTTTACCCAGAAATAAACTGCCTTATCATTAATCTGGACTATGTTAATTGCACATGGAGCGAGCATAAGCACAATTACAGTTTCAAGAGCAAGTGCGTATGTTTAACAAAATAGAAAAACCTGCATTTTTGGATGAAAATTTCAGGACTGACATTACCATGTGCTTTCTCTTAGGTTTTTACATAACGACATTCTGGATTGTCCTAAATATCTCAGGACTGGTGGTGTTAACGTGGGCTGCATTTTCCCCTACAAAAATGAACGGTTTAATCCGTTAAACACATGGTTGTACAGTGACAACGGCAGTTTGGTGACAGAGCAGGAACATAATTTGAAAGCCTACGGTATTATAAATTATTCATATTTATTATGACTTGACAATAATTGTATGGAAATGACCAGTTGATGGATTGACACGTTATATACTGTGTTGCTAATCAGTGAAACTTTACCCGCCGTTCAACCTGTCTGTGGTGGAGAAAAAAGATGCTGAACTGTGGCTGTACTGGAATAATACAAAGAACAACACCTGCATTGAGAGTGAAGTTCGTCACAGGACAGACAACAATGCCTGGAAGGTATGAAATTAGTTTTATAAAACTAAACTCTGATTGGCCACATTTGGACATTGTATATTAATTAACATGGCCTTCTAATGGCTTATTGATTTATTATAAGAAGCATGAGCTGATATTGAAATCAACAGAATTTTAGCAGTGTCCACATTAAAAATAAATTCACAAAAGTGGTTTTATATGCATACAAAGCATATAAAATGCAACTAAAGTGTGTACTTTAATGTTTCAAATAACTTTTGTGAAAATAAAATGGCAAAATAAGGGTGAAATAATGTTCCATCGCCATTCAGTCTCACAGATATATTTAAGTCAAAATGAAACAACACTTATTCTGACCTGTACTTATTAAAATATAAAAGAATAAGTGATCATACTAAATTGCATTATATGTTAAATGATTAAAAACTTATTGCGGACAAACGTACTTGTCTGAAGGATAGTGGCAAAGATTGGTAAAGATTTAACATTACAATGAATTAACTAATTTTGGCAAGGGGCCGCATTGTGGTCCTTAAATAGAGTCTTATAATGATTCTTGTTCTAAATATGCTTGACAAGATTTTTGGTATTTAGCTTATTGTTACACTGAATGGCATTTTTTCTGTAAATCAAGGTAAAAATGGTTTTTCAAGGTTTTTTTTTTTTTTTTTTTTTTTTGCTCAGAAAGAACAATAAAATTAAACAGGACACATTCCTATGTACGAAAAATGTTAAAGCTGTATTAAACTTTTATTGTTTTGATGCTTGAAAACCCCTTTCTGTTCCAAAGGATACCAAAGCTACTATTGCAAGTCTTTGAATCAGGATTTTGAGCTTGAGTATCAATTGAGTGAATGATTCAATGACTCACTCATAAAAAAAAGTCACTTGTTGAAATCGAAAATGATAGACGCTTGTCGCCATCTATCGGCTTAATGACATAACATGCGGAGTGATTCTTCAGTAGAAATTCCAAAATAATAGAGCCATATGCAATTGTTAGACCATATCTTGTTGGGACTCCTTATTAAATTATAAAGTGATTTGCTGGGATAAAAGAGAAAGTCCCAGTGCTTGACGACTAATCAATTTCGAGGACCGTAACTGTTATTATTGTTATGCATCTCACCTTGTGGTCGTCTGACAACCAAACACCAAACGCGGTATAGTTATCATCTTCTCTCCTCCACAGAGCACCACTCCAAGCCACAGGACCTCCTTCAGTTTGCCTTTTCCCTCAAAAAAACTGTATGAGTTCCAGGTCAGGGCTCGAATAGAGTCATCATGCGGAGAGTCGAAGTTTTGGAGCGACTGGAGTGAGCCTGTCTACTGGGGAACTTTAAAGACCAACAAAACCTCAGGTAACTTATCTTATCCGTATTACAAGTCTCTCAGGCTTTATCTGCCTAGAATGCTGACATTTAAAATGACAAAAAGTTGCAGACAAACCGTCAAAGCTGCAAGCGCATTATCTACTACATCGAACTCGCAAATAGGGGCGGGGCCTGATCAGAACAGCCAATCAGAACAGTTCTCTCTAACTGAAGTTTTCCGTGATGCTTTACCAGACTGGATGCTTTAAAAAAATAGACTTACATGTTGAAAGTGAGTGATTTGTCATATAAAATCTTTCCACAACCAGTTTCACGTTTGATGATTAATATACATGACGCTGTGGTCAAATGAGATTTTAGTGCTCAATGATTAAAGGCGTAGAGTCTCTTACTTCACTATACAGAATTAAATAATCTAATATCTTCCTTATTTTTTAATGGAATATTGTGAGGTGTCATTCCTTCCTGTTACAATGGTATATATTAAAAACGGATATTTACTTATTTACCTGTAACTAGATAAGGTATATTCAAAGAAATAAGGTGAACAAGGCCTTTACCAATACCCACACTTGCAGTCTTTGCACTTGACCACTTGTTGAATTACATTACGTTCTGTATAGTGTTGTAAAAATGAACAAAGTTTTTTTCATTGTTATTTGTTATGCGCTTTTTGATTTTCAATACTTCAGAATGTCTGTTCAGTAGTGCCTATGTAACAGATGACACAATTTAGCAATTGTGATGCTTGTGATAATGTTGTAAACCTTTTACAAAATACACATGAAAGATGATGGGATATGCTTAGCCTCAAATACCGCTCAGAAGTGCATTAAGGGCACTGAACTTTGCCATTTTTCATACCTGGGACAATCTTCCTGTCAAGTGCAATGTCTCAAGTGGTCAAGACTGCAAGAGTGGGTGTTACAGGCCTGCTGTCAGTTAAACAAGCTATTTTTTTATTTTTTTTTTTTCTGTACTAAACCATAAACATGTCATATGTTTCTGAAAACTACAGCAGTGGCTTTAATGGCAACTCTTTTCCCCAGAGAGTCCAGTTAACATGTCTTTGACGACACTGGTGCTGTGTACAGCGGGAGCCACAGTAATTCTCGTCATACTGACCTGCTTGCTCATCCATAATGAGAGGTCTGAATCCATTTTTTGTCCTTTAACCATTTTTAAACATACTTTAATTTTCAACAGTAAAATTCTCTTTATCTTTTAATGGAATTGTGTTTTATTTATGCTAATTTAATATTTAACTTTCCTTAGGATAAGAATCATTTTAATACCAGTGGTGCCAAATGCAGGACGAAATGTAAGCAATTACCTTGCAGCCCTTTTTGACAATTATGATGGCAATGTTGAGGTAAGTAACAGTTATTCTTTTTTCAATTATGTACCACCCTTGAATTTGTGGTTTAATTCATAGTGGTAAAGAAGGAATGTGAGATGCAATCTTTGTTTGTCATACAGAAATGGCTGTCCATGCCTAAAGATCTGGAGAACGGCTTCAAACCCAATTTCACAGAGCGTGCCTGCCCTGTGCGCGAGTACAGGATAGTGTCCCAGTCCAGTACTGACAGTGAGAGCATCCTCTCAAACCCAACAGACCTTTCATCAGTTTACCAGTCCATGCATAGCTACTCATCAGCCTCCACCATACCTGGATCTTCTGAAACCATACAAACCCAAGATCTATCGCAAGTGGATAATCCAGTCTAAATCTTCATCTTAATCTGAAGTGATTAAAGTTGAGAGTTTAGAAATTAGTGTCTTTGAAATTTAGTTTTGAAATTAGAAAATAAAAGAAAAACATTTACATGTGAAAAGGGCTTTTGCATGGGTTATATGATGAATCCCAGACAAATCCAGTATTGGCATTTTGAAAATACCTTTTTGCACTTTTTTTTTTTAAATAATCAACTCAGAGCAATGAACGATAAATATTTAATTGTTTCTTTTTCTTATGTTTAACAGGGTACTGTAGTGTTTGTAACTGAAATTGTGTGGAGTTTTGTGTGTGTGTGTGTGTGTGTGTGTGCGCGCTTTATATAGTTTGGAGTTGTTTTTGTTGTATTAAGTCAGGTGGAGTAGCAGCATAGTGGTCATGTTTTTGTTGTTGTTGTTGTTGTTTTTTTGTTTGTTTTTTTCCAGATTGTTTGCTCCTTGTTTGTGTCAAAATTATTTTCCTCACAGTGTTATGTTTGCTGTTTTCCACAGTAATGTAGGTGAGATTTCTGTAGAGTCATTGGAAGGAAGGCTTCTAAGAGATTAGCGTTTTTGCAAGCAGTGACTGTTGTATCAATGTGTAAGATGTGTCTGTGATAACATATATACTTAGTACAAATTAATTCTAGAATCTGATTTGTGTACTGGTGGGAAAATCCCATCACCTAACAACCTATGTATTATCTGATTATTTAGCTGAGTGCTACTTGTGATTCATGCTGCCAGCAATTATTAATGTAGATGCATATACATTGCAGGAGTTTCACTTCAACTAGACCAATTGCTTTGAAATTTTACTTTTAGATTATTCTGTTTTTCTTAGCACATATATAGGCTATTTGTTTTAAATGTATATCTTTATCATAACATATCACAAACGGCCCTAAAAAGGCACCTGAAATCTTAAAATTAAACAATGTTGGTAGCATATGTATCTTGATTGTCTATTTGTTATGTTTTCATCAGGATTTTTTCCTGCACATTTAACATTTTCGTCGTCTGTAGTATTCTGATAAAAATGTCACATTTTTGAACAACATTTAAAGTGCCCCTATGGGTTATGAAAGGTTCATATTTTGGTTTTGGGAGTCCCCAACAACAGGTTGACATGCATGCAAGGTCAAAAAAACACTTTCATTTTCTTATAATATGCATTTATTTTTATCTTATGTGCTCAACGACTCCCAAACGATTCGTTCAACGATTCATTTTTCCAAACCCCTCCTTTGCGTGACACTAATCTGCTAAAGTAGTGTTTGTGAGCTTCTACCGCTCCAAATGCGGCATCTAGTGGCAAAGAATTAATTTGCATTTTCATTCATACCAACGCGAAAATCAAGTTTTCCCGGGTCTGCGCGCACAAGTGGGCGGGCAATATGCTAATGTTTCATTTTGACGTCAACATGAAACGGCTTGGGATTCGTTTTAAAAACGACTCGTTTCAATGATTCAGAGTCGACTCTTTGTTTTTGAGAGACGATAACTTTATACATGGTGCACTTTCAGATTTAAAACTTTGCAGGATGTTTTCATTCACTTGGAGCTGTGTTACACAATGCATGAAAGGTAATTTTCAAAAATACATAATAGGGGCACTTTAACACTTTTGAGAGGTTTAACATTTAGAATGCGAATTTGCCATTTTAAGATTTTAAGATGATTATATGTTTAAAGACAAATATGATGCTTCAAGAATGTAGTGCTTTTACAATCTCTGAATAAAAACATTAAAATTTTCACAATGTCTGTGATGATTACTTAGATATTTTGATAAAATCATGATTTTTATTTTTTCACAGTATATTTTGAGCTGATCTTGAAGTGGGATGCTTAACATAAACTGAAAGAACATCAAATATATTAACTTTTTAAAATTTATGAAATAAAGATTCTGACACACGCTAAAGATCATTAGAATAGGTCTTAGGCACATGAACATTTTAAATGAGCAGATACTTAAAAATTACCCAAAAACACTTATGAATAAATAGCATGCATTTTGAGTGCATATTATTAGTATAATGATCTGGTATCGTGCAAGTCTATAACATTATTTATATGTATAATTTTACATAAAACATGGATTGTCACAAACATCATACTAGCTTTGTTAAAGGCTAGGTCCAAAACAGAAAAGCATTTATCCAAGCTGGTCTTCATATTGTTTTCTGAAGCAGTCTCCAGCAGGGAAGAAATCCCAGCATCTCTCCTGATACATTTTCCACACGTATGATTCCTGTTAAACACACATACACAAATGTCTATTATATTTAGATCGCTTTTCATGTTTCTGAATTTTGAACACTCGTGACATGTCTTACCTGCCCAGTGTGCTCAGTTTCATCCTTGTTGATTAAGTACATCAGGAAGAACCTTGTGAAGAGAGAAACAAAATTTTGTTTGTCCAAAGGTGGAGAGATTGTATAACATCAGAAAGGTGGCAGAAAACCAAATCACTCACATGTAATTGGCCAGGTTGTGTTCTTCAAGCGTATGCGTCTCAAAGCCATGTGGAGTTGTATCGAAGTAATCACTCCCAATACCACATATAAAGCATTTGGTCTGGAGAAGCAATGCAAAGCATAGAATTAGATACACTGCTATACGTATTTAAAAACTTAATATGTATTTTTCTTTTACTGATCAGTAGATATCTCAGTACCTCCATGTCTTCCTTTACTTGTTCTTGCTGGTCTCTCAGCTCACCAAAAGCATCAATGATCAGACCTGTGCAGACAAACATGCAGTGAATTGCAGTGCAGTGTTTTCAATCTAATCTAATAAGATTTAATGTTGTAGATTTGCTAGGCCAAGTTGAATAGAAACTTGAGTCTCACCTTGAATGATGGCCAGCAGGATGACGATGACAAAGAAGAAGAAGGTGATGTCGAAAACCACCCGACAGAGTTCATAATCATCGCCTGCTGGGTCCTCAATCTCGTCTCCTATGCCTCCACCTGACCGCACACCCACGTACATGTGGAATAGATAACACTGAGAAGAGAGAGAGAGATTTGTTGGATTATACAGCAGGTGTTTGCTTAGGGAAAAATTGCTGAAAAAAGTGATCAACCCCTAACAAAAGGTTTTACAAAATCTTAGTGTTACAACTCGAAAAGACTTGAGGAGAATAAAAGACAATTTGACATCAATTATGTTTTGTAATGAAGCAACCAACCGTCATCATGTCGTCACACTTCATGTCCGGCTCGTCCTCATCCTCGCTCTTATTGTAGAACTTCCTGAAGAAGTTGAAGGCCACCACAGTGTAGAGGTACACAACCACAGCCAGCAAACCCACAGTCATCATCAGCTGAAACAACCCAACAGAGTCAACAAGTGTATAAGTATAGATTTTCAGAACCAGTTTGAGTTGTTGCACCAACTGTACCTGTTTTCCATTGTGTGTGACCGAGGAAAGAATTGTACGTAGGGTCTTGACACCCATTGCGATGTCCAGCAGGTGACAAGCAAAGAAGAAATTGTTATAATGTCCAAGAAGTGACATAACTGTGTACCACACCAGGTAGAGGAAAGTCTGTAAATAAAGAACACTTTAGTACACTTGACTAGAACTTTGTTTTGCAAAGTCTGCAATTTTAATACCTGAAAAAAAAAAAAGACTTACATTATCTGTAAAAACAACTCCAAATTTCCAGATCTGATATTTGATGTCAATGGCAGTGAGCCTGAAAAATAATATGGAAGGAAAATCTAATACTTGATCGCATATGAAAACATTGCTTTGACCAATGGTACTAATAGCAGACAGGAGGAGTATTTTCAAAACTTTGAAAAATCAACATTTTTGCAATTCTGTTTGGTGCCACTAGGGGCAAAGAAATAACACATAACCTTCATGTAATATCTTAAATTCCCATAGAATGATGTCACTTATAATGTATTTTTAATACCATGCAAGCAAAGAGTTGTCTGGCTCTTCGGGTTTCTTATCTGTCTGTTGTTTGCTGACATCCAGCGATGCCAGATCCATACCCAGCAGCTCTGCGATTCGCTCACGTCCATAAATATCTCCGTATTTATCCAGAACCTTGCCAAAGGAAACGAGAACAACATGGCTTCATAAACACACTCATTTTAAACCTACACACCAATGAACAGGAAGAATATTGGTTTACCTTTCGCTTAACAAATTTGTCCCAGTAGTTGGAGGGAAAGGAGCTAAAACAATGATAGAGTTTTAATGACAATTTTTCAAAGGAAAACTATGACCACAATTGGCTAGGTCTGCTAAAAAACGCTTTTTAGTCTATCCTAACATCCTATAGTATTAAGGAGACATAAATTAGGGACCACATATGTGCAAAGCCAGTTTGACCTCAAAACAGAATCTAGCTCAACTTTTGTTTTAGTCAACCAGATATATCTTGTAAGAAACAGCTCCATAATGAAGACTTCTCCACACTTACGGTGTGTTTAGCACCCATCTATCCCACTGGCCTTTGATGTCATCATCCTCTGGCTGTTCAGTGATGTAAAGACCATCGAACTCCAGCTTTCTTGCCAGCTCTTTCTCTCTCTTAAAGATGACCAGTGGAATCTAATAGACCATGACATCATGATAACTTATTGATAGCATGAATAATTGATAGCACATATTCAGAATTAACTAAAAACAACCTGAATCAATACTGATAATAACACAAGTTCAAGTGCTAAAATGTAAATCTAGTGGTTCAAACCTTGAGGCAGTTGTATCCAATGATAGAAAGGAAAGCGATGATGGAGTGCACAATTGCCAGGCAGGTCAGAGTGGGCTGCATGTATCCGGTACTCTCTTCCAGGAAATAATACACAGGACCTTCCTCTTCATCATCTTCGCCTCCATTCTCTCCAGCAGAGCCCTCAAAGTCCTCCCCAGAGCCTTCAAACAGCCCAGAGCCTTCAAACATACCTGAGCCATCAAATTCATCACTAATCGGAGGAGTATCAGATACCTAAAAAAAATAAATAAATAAAACAAAATGGAGGCTTAAAAATAGCCTTAACATGAACATTATATTTTATTTTATATCTATGTGCATTTTAAAGTAAAATTATTATGAGACATGCCATTTTGATTTAATTAAATTGAACATTTAGACAAAAGTACTTCTAGACAAGCCTAGAAATAAAACAAAAATTTAAATGGGAAAACAGTGTGAAAATCTAAAATAGGTTTTCCGACCTTGTAGAAGAGAAGAATGAAGTTCAAGGCAAAGGCGATGAACAAAGCCAGGAAACGAAGGTTGTAGAAGTTACGGGACAAACAGTTCTGTAGATAGAAGAGGAGATCAACAGCAAATCAAAACCCGTAAATTGTAAATAAAACTAAAACTCAAGATTCGAGATTTAGAAGAAAAACATTTTTCTCCTCCCATGAATTTATTTCTTTGAACATCCAACTCATTCCAGAGCTCAAATCCTGCTCCCTTGACTGATTTCTTTTCCTTTTTGGCTTTAGTGGCTTTCTCAGGTTTTGGTTCTTCTGGTGTGGTCTCGGGCTTGACCTCTGCTTCCTTCTCAGCCTTCTCTCCATTCTCAGTGCTGTTACGCATGGAAGATGGTCGATAAAATGGTAAACAACAAAGAATCGAACACAAACACTACAATGTCATGTTTTCTCTTCATTTGGGAGTCACTCACTCTGCTTTCTCAGGCTCAGGGGGAGGTTCTTCAATAGTAGGAGGTTGCTCAGGTCCTGCTTCTTCTGGTTGCTGCAGCAAAAAAACAAGGAACGACATGACACTTACAATTAACAGTCTTTGTGTAGAAGACTGGTGACGGAACATGAAGAACCCATTGAATAAACACCATACCATTTTCCTCTTCAGTAATGGAGTGCCCTCTGGAGTCGGCGGTTCCACAGGGGTCGTGTCACCCATATCTCCAAGTCCACCAGGTGTATCAATACCAGGAATCTTCCCACCATCTTTTTCTTGGATGTCCTCGTCCTCCTCCTCTCCCCCTCCTACTTCCATTGAGTCTGTTATTCCTCCTGTATCCTGCTCCTCTCCGCCCCTTGATTCTCCCGGTAGGTCTCCATGCACCTCATCCTGAGTGGGATCTGGCATGCTGGCCAGCAACTCGGTCACGGTGATGTTCTTGGCCCCTTCAACTAAACCACCTCCAAAAAGTGCATGCCAGATAAGTAGGAAGAAACCTTTAAACACACTGTAAATGAAATAGAGGATGCCCATGAGGATTGTCCATAGGAAGGTAGCAAGCTTGACCACAATTTCCTTGATGGTCATCTTCCTGAGCCTACGGTACTGTCTGCGAATATTCCTAAAGGTAAACATGCCCAGGAAATTCATGATGCTTTGGATGAAATCGGCAAAGGCGGAGCTTGATTCGGCCTGGCCCTCCTCTCCACCACCCTCTTCATCTCCGCCGCCTCCTCCATCGCCTCCTTCGGGTTCCTCCTCATCATATTCTTCTTTCTCCTCCTCATCCTGCTCTGAAATCTGTGAAGCGATATTCATCTCAAAGATGGTGTCCTCACAGAAGTTAACAAAAAGCTCCATCTTCTCTGATTCGCCGCCTTCGTTGACCACGTCAAATATGAACTGCCGCTTGGACTCTTTGACTTGAGGCATTTCCCATTGCTTACGATTCACCTTACTGATCTCAAAGTAGATTCTCTCGATCTTCCTGCTGGCGCCCATTATCTCGATACGACCCAAGAATGGGCGGAAGTAGTTCAGAACGCTCTCAGCTTGTTCGAGGAAGTTCTGCAACCTGGTATCATGAGGAACATGTTCAAAGAGGTTGGTTAGCAGCACCGCTATGTTAAAACCAATGTCTTTCGCTGGCTCTTGGAACCGACTGGCAAACTCCTCGTAATTAATCATCTCATTCTCATCTGCCTCAGAGCAGGACAACAGGAATTGGATCTCTGCAGGTGTGTACTGTTTCTGGCTGTCCATGGCTTTCTGGAAATCCTTCTTGGATATCAAACCTCTGGGGTCTGTCACATAGTCACGGAATGCGTCAGACGCAACAATGTCCTTCAGCTTGAGGAACATGTCAAAGAATTTAAGGATCATTTCCACATTGCTGGACGACTCTACTAGCATGTCCACCATTTGGCGAGCAATAGTGCCATTTACAATATTACCTGTCAAATACAGAGACAGTGTAATCAGGTCTCATGTGAAAGTGATAAACATAAATGCAAGATTTTTTTTCATACCCTCCAACAGAGACAGTAGCATGACCACCATATCTTTCTGAAGGTCCAACAACTCTTTCAGAAGACCAATCTGACTGGAATCCTACAAGAAAACAGAATGACATAATATATAATATACAGGTGCATCTCAATAAATTAGAATGTCGTGGAAAAGTTCATTTAAGTAATTCAACTCAAATTGTGAAACTTGTGTATTAAATAAATTCAATGCACACAAACTGAAGTAGTTTAAGTCTTTGGTTCGTTTAATTGTGATGATTTTGGCTCACATTTAACAAAAACCCACCAATTCACTATCTCAACAAATTAGAATACTTCATAAGACCAATAAAAAAAAACATTTTGAGTGAATTGTTGGCTTTCTGGAAAGTATGTTCATTTATTGTATATGTATTCAATACTTGGTAGGGGCTCCTTTTGCTTTAATTACTGCCTCAATTCGGCGTGGCATGGAGGTGATCAGTTTGTGGCACTGCTGAGGTGGTATGGAAGCCCAGGTTTCTTTAACAGTGGCCTTCAGCTCATCTGCATTTTTTGGTCTCTTGTTTCTCATTTTTCTCTTGACAATACCCCATAGATTCTCTATGGGGTTCAGGTCTGGTGAGTTTGCTGGCCAGTCAAGCACACCAACACCATGGTCATTTAACCAACTTTTGGTGCTTTTGGCAGTGTGGGCAGGTGCCAAATCCTGCTGGAAAATGAAATCAGCATCTTTAAAAAGCTGGTCAGCAGAAGGAAGCATGAAGTGCTCCAAAATTTCTTGGTAAACGGGTGCAGTGACTTTGGTTTTCAAAAAACACAACAGACCAACACCAGCAGATGACACTGCACCCCAAATCATCACAGACTGTGGAAACTTAACACTGGACTTCAAGCAACTTGGGCTATGAGCTTCTCCACCCTTCCTCCAGACTCTAGGACCTTGGTTTCCAAATGAAATACAAACCTTGCTCTCATCTGAAAGAGGATTTTGGACCACTGGGCAACAGTCCAGTTCTTCTTCTCCTTAGCCCAGGTAAGACGCCTCTGACGTTGTCTGTGGTTCAGGAGTGGCTTAACAAGAGGAATACGACAACTGTAGCCAAATTCCTTGACACGTCTGTGTGTGGTGGCTCTTGATGCCTTGACCCCAGCCTCAGTCCATTAATTGTGAAGTTCACCCAAATTCTTGAATCGATTTTGCTTGACAATCCTCATAAGGCTGCGGTTCTCTCGGGTGGTTGTGCATCTTTTTCTTCCACACTTTTTCCTTCCACTCAACTTTCTGTTAACATGCTTGGATACAGCACTCTGTGAACAGCCAGCTTCTTTGGCAATGAATGTTTGTGGCTTACCCTCCTTGTGAAGGGTGTCAATGATTGTCTTCTGGACAACTGTCAGATCAGCAATCTTCCCCATGTTTGTGTAGTCTAGTGAACCAAACTGAGAGACCATTTTGAAGGCTCAGGAAAACTTTGCAGGTGTTTTGAGTTGATTAGCTGATTGGCATGTCACCATATTCTAATTTGTTGAGATAGTGAATTGGTGGGTTTTTTGTTAAATGTGAGCCAAAATCATCACAGTTAAAAGAACCAAAGACTTAAACTACTTCAGTCTGTGTGCATTGAATTTATTTAATACACGAGTTTCACAATTTGAGTTGAATTACTGAAATAAATGAACTTTTCCATGACATTCTAATTTATTGAGATGAACTTGTATATTGTACCATAACATGTATGATTTAAATCAGCAGCTTTTATAAAAATGTATAAAATGTATTATTTATAAAACTAAAAGAATATATATGCATATTAATAGAAAATTTAAAAAATATATAATTAATAAAAATAATACTTAAAAAAGGGGAAAAACATCATTATTTGTGAGGGTATAACATACTGTATAAGGGTATGGTCACAAAAAAATACATCAGCATCTTTATAAGAAAAGTTACCTTATCAGATTGGTTGAGGATAATGTAAAAAACTGTAACATTTAAATGTAGGTTAATGCATGCAGTAACAATAACAGGGGTTAATTACTAGAAACAGAAACACTCCATACACAAAAGATCATGAAAAAATAAAAAATAAAAAAATCAAACAACACACCAAAGGCAGAACTGTAGAAGAGGCAAAACAATTTTTAAAACAGCAAATTCACATAAAGCTGAAAACACATAGTTTTTCTGGGTAATGTTAACTGCCATCCATTTTCCCAGGCTGTTTGACCCACTTGTTTGCATACTTGGCAGATTTTTTTTTTTCTTTTTATTGCAGAAATTTTAAGAGAAATTGGCACATTAAATGAAAAGCAAAATTAGATTTTGTGTCTAAAAAGGCCAACTGGGTTCAAACAACCTGGATTTGGGAATCTGGACCATAAAGAGGGAAACTCAAATACAATCACTTCAATAGATAAATAGAATGATACATACTCTTCCCTGCATACGCCGTATTAAAAACAGTTTAATTAATCAGTAAATCATTGAGAGCAAAAACAATGATACATTCCAACATACTAGTCATTTAAAGTTTGAACAAGGAATGTAACGTTCTTTAATTCAGCATGTAATCTAATCATTAAAAACAATTCTATTATACATAAGCAACTACTACAGTTTCATTTACATGCACTTTCTATTAGACACTAAAGTAATAAGCCCTTTTAGTAGAAATTACACACATTTGCTACTAGAGAAAGTGCATTCAGATAGAATAAACATAAAAAATGTGTAGATCAAAAGAGGAATCAAGTTTAGATGGGTTACCTGAGCCAGTTTCATCATCATATGGGCAAACACGTGCAGGAAGCCCACCACAGCATCCCACAGGCGACTATGGGCCAGGGACTGCTGGTTTCCTGTGCAGGGACCCTGAGACAGGAGAACAAGTTAATTACATGACAGCCATATGATAAGTGTATATGATTAAGGAAATTGCATTGTAAAAATCAAAGTAGATTTTTCTAAGGAGAAAACTCCATCATTCAACTCTGCAAACACACAAGAGTTTGTGTAAAAGCTACAATGTAGAGACCAAAACAAAATTAATATAATAAATAAATGGAATATGAATGTCAATAATCAAAGAATTAAGATAATGTACCTGGATATACTCAGTAAGGCTGTTGAACACCTGTTTGGCCACAGTCATAGCTTTAGAGAAGTTCCTCTTGCCTGGTTCGTCTATGATGTCTTTTCCTGAGTAATACCAGTAGAAATCACTGATAGACTCCTGGAAAGAGAAAATAAACACCCACAAAGCAATAAGTGTGCTTATTAAGAGTACTTAACTATGTCTGAATTAGTCAGTTTTTGAGGTTAAAATGACATCACCTGTAGTCTAAGCAGGTAATCCACTGTACAGATAATGACATTGATGGTGGTGGTGCTGCCTGTCTGTGTTCTCAGGTAGTTCTGGAAGTCTAAAGTGAAGAAAACTCACAGATGGATAAACATAAAATCTGTACAACAATTACATCCCAATTACATTCCCTAAAACTTGGCTCTTCAAATACACTCTTTGTGTTTTACAGTAATAAACAACAGCATATGATGGTGTTTAAATTCAAGATTCATTTCAAGAAATTAAAACAAACTGCAACAGATCACAGTACATTTTTTCATGTTCACATGCAGGTTCAGGACCCACCATTGTTGTGACCCTCACAGAGGAGCTGCAGAAAGCGGAAGAGGTCACAAGTGAACTCATCGTCGGCCATGACCTTCTCACCTATGCAAAGGAAGGAAATATGTGGCAACACATCACATATAGGTGAACATGTAGTTGTGACACTCATCACAGGTTTAGTGTAGCGGCAATCTGATTAGAACTGAAAAGAGAAAGTAAGTGGAAGAGAGCGATTGATTAAAGAGCTTAGAGGAAAAACTACCTCAAATCTCTCGTTACAATGTTAGTGAAAACTGCAACATTTTCTTCCCTTTCTGCAAGAGGTAAGCAGGAAATGTAGTTATTTTTGTTTCAATCCACTGCCCAGTTCAGTTTTAAGTACACTGACCAAGGTGTCCTAAATCCCAGAGAGTACCAGTGAGCATAGGCTGCTCACTATATACACTTATGTCAGTACAGTAAAGCCTTGAAAAGCACCAGAAATGGAGGACAAACTAATATTTCATAATGGTACTGCTCTTTTTAAAAGCCACAATAACAATGCACAAATGGCAGAACTGAAAGATTCACTTCATTGTGAACTAGGGAGTGGAATGATACAGCCTTTTGCATAATCACTAGTTCTTTGACTTAGACTGAATTATAGCAGCACAAAATGAAACACATTACAGAATCACTTTATCCAAATAACACAACACATATACATAAACTATACACATACACAATAATGTGCATATATGAACACAGATATAAGAACACTGATATAGAATCACATATACTGTGGTTCAAACACAGAGGGGGATTAATTACAACATGAAGCCCTAACATAAACAATACTTTAGCATGCGGGACAGACCTACTGCAATCCTAAACCTCAGCTGTGTTTGGGCAGGTAAGGAGGAGGTCAATAAACAATGCTAAATTCATGAAAATCACATTCATTCAAAGCCTTCAGCGTAGAATGATCTGTCTGCAAATAGCTTCCATGATAATTCCAGCAAATTTGTTGCATAGAAAATTTACAATGTTAAACTGCACTGCTAAACTGCTGTGCACTAACATAACCTACCGTTTTTGATAATGCCTGATTACTGGATTAATTATGACCTCAAGGCAATGTCTCAGCTGGGGTAAATATAGGAGGGCATATAGGGTAATATTAGGTGCAAAAATGGTGAAACCAAGACAGAGTTATATCGTATATGGTTTAATCCATAACCAATGGCAGGATTTGGTAAATTATATGTATTTGTTAGGAACAAAACACATTCTCAAATTAAGCATTTTAGTGCCATCATATGAAAGTTAAAACCTTTTTCAATGTAAAAACATTGAATTATGCAAAAACCAACATTACGAATATTTTTTTGTCTGTTACACTAAATAACTAAAATGCAGCATATATTTATTATATAATTTTACTCCTATTTTTTATAGATTAGACCATGCAGAGTTCTAGAGTTACAGTAGATCTGTTTCAGCACTCAAAGGGAGAAAGAAAAACACTTCAGTCACATTCTATGTTGGTGTGTATAACTATAAAGTAATTCAGATATACTGTACTACGATCTGCATTTGCGATGTGACTGAAAGCTGTTTTTACAAATCCTTTAGTGATAAGATTCATATATATATACTTAAAATGTATATATGTATATATATATATATATATGTATATATATATATATATATATGTATATATATATATATATATATATATATATATATATATATATATATATATATATATATATATATATATATATTAAATTCCAAAACCCAAAAAGCAAAATTTCAAACAAAAATGATTTCAAAGAGATAAAGGGACAGAGAGGAGTGACAGGAAGAGAGAAATGAAAAATAGAGGGACAGAGGCATTATTTACCCCGCTCTAGCTTCACGTCTGAGGCCCGTGAAAGGAAGGAAGGATGAAAAGAGATGGGGGACAAAAGTATAGTTATGGAAAAAGAGGGATGGTGAGTTGACGGCAAACAGACGACATGGAGTGAAAAGGGAATTATTCATGGCCAATATTATAATCTGTTTACTGACATCATATTAGACTAGATTATTACATCTGGAGAGGGTAAGAGTGTATGACAATATGATTACAATTGATTTATTCAACTGATACATTTGGTCAACAAATGATGTGCATTTCCATGTTAGAATGACCAAACATGTATGATTACAGATGGATGACTGAATACTTGGATGGCGTATCTCATTTTGGCCTTATGTTTTGGAGCCAAACAAGACAGTCTTCACATTTATGGATTCAACAATCTCTATGTTCTATAGTTACTCTATACTTGCAAATTACATTTGATAGGACTTCCATTTGACAATACAGTATATTGGTATTAATCTTGATGAAAAACGATTCTAGATCGTTCATATTACTTACTTGTTCCCTCCTCCGACACCATACCTAGACCCTCTGCTTTATTTTGCCTCTCAAAGGCGTTCAGGTCCAAGACACTGCAAAAGAGGCACAAACTCTGATTTAATTAATCATTTATTATGATTGTGAGGTGACAACAGTTCCCAATCAGAATAAACCTGCAGGTCTGCATTAGAGCCTGGACACTGAGGAAGAAACCCACGTCTTTCTTGTCTTTCAGATAGTCCAGCATTTTCTGCAAGCAAATTACCAATGCTGTTACATCTCAGCATTAGTTTAGGGTCTAATTCACTGTCATGCCTCCATGCCGATAACTTTTAACTAACCTGTTGGACCTCACTGTTCCCGCCATTTAGAATAGAAATACCAAGTTTTAGGGTTGAAGAGACCATGCAACCAGTCTCACCTGTACAAAAAGAAAGAGACTAAAGCATTCAAGCTTCAAAAAAAGATTTGAAAAGAGGTGAACGTACCCTTGCAGGCGCTAATCATCTGTAGGACCATCTCAGCAGCCCCTCTGTTGTGTAGACGTGACTGCTGGTAGAGGAGTCTTTGCTTTTCCATCTCTTTTTCCTAAAGGGTTAAACATGGAAAAAATGAACTGTCTGAAAGCCTTAACATTTCTCTTTTCTTATAATCTATTCTTTCTGCTCCCTGTCCCTCAAATTGAACTACAGACATCTAACAATAACACTAAAATCATCTTTCTTTATAAGCGATAATGTTCATTTTTCAATCTTGGCCAGTTACTACTTGTCAGTTATAAAAGTCTTATCAAATGGATTTACATTATATATATAAAAAAAAAAAAACACCAACAAACAAACTTGGATTTACATTTAAAAAAAACCTTGGATTCTTTTTCAGCAGTATCATCAATTCTTTTCAGCGCTTTTCTCAAATGTTTGTCTAAATATCTTATGCAACACAAAGTGAACATTTATTTATTTTAGTGAAAATGTGATTATAATAGTGTTAAGGCAAGATTGGATGATTGTGAGTGCTTGTAAATGATTTGGGCCCTGCTGATGTGATTATTCTTTTTATATTCTAAAATTCTCTTCTCTAAGTCATTTTCATTTAGCATGCTCCCATCATCATCATTAGTTCTGGGACAGTCATACTAATTTCCCACGTTTGACTACCAGAGCAAACGTTGGACTACAGTAAACTCTCCTGACGGCTTTGCATCTTACAGAGAAACAAAGAGCCATTCAGGTATTAATCATCTACAGCTCTGTCTCCTGGAAAGTGAACAGTAAACTCAGGGAAATGCTTCTGCAGAATATTCGAAACCCTTAACCCAACATCATCAAACATCAGTTTATTTTGAAATAAACTGGAAATGTAATTATAGTTTAATTTTGGAAAATACAATTCCATAACAATGTTATCATTAACAGATAATAAAAAGCAAGCTTTTTTATTACAGACATATGTAAACGGTAGTGCAAAAAGCAAATACAAACATTGGCTTACTTACAGAAGCTTGCTTTGCCAAAAATTCAATAAATCATAAAGTTTATACGTTTATAATTACTGCATGCATAATACACCCCCCTCCCAAACCTCCCATCCCACCCATGCCACCCCCCTCCCCTGTAAGCCTAAGTAAGCACCCAAAAGTGTGGAATATATAGTGCATTTCTTCTTCCCATGTCTATACGTATATGCTCAGCCTGATTGATTGTGTGTGTGTATGGTGTGCATAATCCACTTTGTTATAGGTGCATTTGTGTATTGTTTATTCCTCTGTGTGTGTGCAGACTAGGAGACTGTTCCGGCTTTGACTGTAGTCTGTGTGTCAGTATACTATGTCAGTAATATTGAGAAAACATTGATTAGTCACTTTCAAATGATTACTGTAAATGAATTAAAAGGAAATCAAGGTAAGAATAGAAAGCATACAGAAACATTAATATGACAAATACGTTATCATTAGTGACTGCTCAAAATAAAACATATACATATATATATATATATATATATATATATAAGTAAAATGCATGGTCATATGACACCTCAAACTTAAAGCTCATAGTAAGAAAACAGTTTAAAAAAAACTGTCATTCAACAAACGATTCAAAATAAACAATGAGGATATAGTTTAGTTTGGACATCAAAGCTGCAACAGGTGAAATTTCACACAGTGAGGTCTCAAAATTACCTTCATTTTGTGAAATCAATTATAATGTTATACTATGTAATTTCTATTTTTTATATTTTTTTTATGTTATACTTTAAAGTATTGTTATATGACTTAAAAGCTAAATGGCCAATCAATGCAATTTGTTGAGTAATATTGTAATTTTTCCAGCATTTAGAAAATTACCACATGCTGCAGCTTTAGGTTATCCAAACACTGAATGGTACAACAAAACGCATAAAAAAATCTCCTTAAGCCTAAAATACTAAACACATCATAATAATGCTGCTCTTTTGGTATAAAATACAAGTTACTATTTTTGACATTTCATTTATTGTATTAAAATGTATTCAAATATTTTTATACAATTAATATCTGTGTTTAGTAGGTGGCTCAAAGTTTGATGTCAATTGTAAAAAAAATAAAATAATAATAAAACATGTTAAAGATGCTGCAGTGTAATGTAATAAAACATATTAGATGGAGTCAGATGGAGAGACAGAGAGCACAGCCTGGACAAAGAAACATAAAATGGGATGTGAGTGAATGGATGGATGATACAGTGGTTGGTTTGGATGTCACTCGGGTCTACCGCTTCTGTGTCTTCCCCGTCCCCAGCCCCCGGACCCCCCCTACCATCTCTGTCAGTTGCACCTCAAAGGACATCTCCTCCTCTCCCCCCTCTTCCTCCTCCTCTCCCCCCTCATCCTCTTCACCGATGTGACAACTCTAAATTCACCAGAGATGGACACAAAGAATGTTACATAGCATGAGATCCTGAGATGGAACCTTTTATACATTTAAAAACAATTTTAAAAAAATCTAAAATTAAATAGAATAATGACTTAACTGAAAATAGAAAAGTTACAAGTTACAGTAAAAGAACAATATTCTATATTTTAAATATATAAAATAAATTACAAAATTGGTGATGACTGTTAACCATAAGACAAAGAGGTCTCACCTTAGCCATGATATCAGCATATGCCATGTATAAGTAATCTATGTCCAGTTTACTGTGACAGAGCAGGAACAGGGGAAAAAAAATCAAAGGAATTGAAAGATGTAAAAACATGTCTACATTTAAAATCCTAACTGATCTTAAAGTTGCTTTCTTTCTTAATAATTCTAAAAATGATATGTATAACAAAAGTATTTTTAGATTCTAAATACATATTTAGAAGTATAATTTATAGATCATAAACTGTATTATTGACTGTTGCATTACTGATGAACACGGTGTGGCTGTAAATTATAGAGTACTTCTAAACCTATTCATTACATATCTGTAAATTGTTTTCATTTTGTAATAGACGATTACATAACTTCACCAAAAGACCATGTGAACAACGTGAATAGCTTGAGCTGACTGCATAACAGTCACTGGTTATGGCCATGTGATCATCTGCTTTGGCACCAGAAGCCAAATGCGTCATTCACTAATCAGAGAGATGGAACGGTCTCACCTCTTCTCAGTGAGGGCTGTGCGACTAAAGTGAAGGATGAGCTGATGAAGAGGGTCTGGCTTTGTCTCCTTTTCCTCTTCCTCCTCCTCTTCTTCCTCCATTGCTTTCTACATCAGTAAGAAAAATAATCTGTTACTAAATTTGTCTACAAGGAAAAACAAAACTAACAGGAAATGAATTACACCCAATTTCTTTCATGCTAAACTGCATCAGTTATTTTTGTTAATGTGGGAGCACATACAGACAGGTCATCAATCATTCTGTCCTCAAAGGAATATCCTTCGGTTTGGATCCAGGTTCGCTTGTACCCATCCAGGAACATGTTACATGCTCTATGCCTGAAAGAGACAATACACATTTATATATCTTCTCCAATCCACCCTTTTCTCTTTATTGTATGAAACAGACCGACTAGTGCAGAAACATGTACTTGTATGATTGTGATCTGTCTTGTCTCACCTGGGCAGATTGTAAAGGGGAGTCATCCTAAAACAGGCCACCACCGCTCTACGCCGTTGCTTTGACAGCAGTTTATGCCAAACCATCTTTTTGGACTTGAATGGGTGCTCAGTCTGAAAAAAGAATAACTGTCTTGGGGCCGTTTTCAGATTTTAAACCACATACTGTATGGAATGAATATTATGTTGTCTAGACTACAAACAGATGAAGCAATTTGAGTCGGATACTGAAGTATAGTGGCAGTGTGGACGAGTGGTCACCAAAATGTGCATTATTTAAGTTGCACTAAGAGTTTCAGACCTTGGAATTCAAACTCACCACTTCAATGTGGTAAAGAACTGCAGAGACCTCTTGAACCCGCTTCACAACTTTCTCTGGGGCATCTGCATCTTCTGCCTTTCCTGCCATTTCCTTATACAGTGCCATCTGCCAGCGCATAGACGGATTATCAACCTGAGGAGAGAGAGACAGCATTCAGATTTCTGCAAAAAATACTTTTTAAAAAGATATTAACAACAGACATACACTTACCTTGCCCTGGAGGTGCAGGTTATTTTGCAAGAACTCTCTGACCTCCTCATTTGTGTCTTTCTATGGGTCAACAACACAGCAGACATGCTCAGTTTACATGTTTAATGACCAGCCTAAAGTTTTCAAGTGAAACTTTATTACAACATCCTAAGATAGACTGACAGAAAGACAGACAGATACATGGTGACCACACTACCAAAGAATAGCGTGTCTTGGCCAGGTTAATGAGCTCCTGGTCTGCAGGAGAGCACATGTTTAGTCCAATGGGAAGCATTTTCTTCAGGGCCGCCACAATGAGGGATGTTTGAACAGAGTATCGATCTCCCCGTCTCTTTTTCTTGGTACGCTCCACATCCGAGCCACCAGCCTGAGATGACAGTAACATTCAAAGCATGACAACTGACATAGACATCATGAAATAACTTTAAATGAGACCTTATGGCATCTTCTGAGATGATTTTCATTTTGAATGATGTGCTATGAGTCTGTTGACCACAAAAAAAAAAAAAAAATAAATAAATAAGGAAGTCCACCTAAAGAATTTACAGTCATTTCATTGAGCAAAATCCAAAGCTTCCTATTCCCTCACCAGGACCTAGACAACTAAACGGACCAATCCATCCTTACTCGAAGGCATTATTTCAGTCATTAGATTTTATTTTTAAGTTAGGACTTCTTTAGAGAACAGTCCTTAGAAATGAGTCATTCTGATTAATAGGGTCATTAAGAGGGAAGGAAGGGTAAATGTTCAGGGTTGCTTTTTATCAAAATAGACAACAACAGTGGGGCTTAGTGGGGAAGACAAGTTGTAGTAGGTCTGAAGCTGAAATCTCAATACTAACTTAACAGAGAGCTGACCGCATCAAAAGGGGCAAAAATCATTCAACTGCAACATCATCTTAGCTTAGACACATAATAGAAGCAGGCGCTACAGGTGAGCCGGTGCTGTAATGTGTCAGTGCAGTTTAACACACTCCATGCACTGTCTGTAAGGACGTGCAGAGTCATAACATGCTCAGCCTTAGTGGGTGGAGGAGGAACTTCAATCCCACACTGTAAAACTCACTCAGTGGAGTTAATTATAACAGGGGAAATGATTGCTTTTGACTCATTTTGGGTTGCCAAATTTGAAGAAACCCAAACCCTAGAGGCAAAGGAAATCATTTCAGTAATCTTGATCACACACGTCCTGTTTGCACCAGTTTTGCCCCTCCAAACCAACACTTTCCCAGTTTTAGACACTGGGCCTCATTCAGGAAACATGAGCAAAATACATTTTATGTAACTGATTTTAATACAATAATTAAGTAAGAATGGTTTTAGACAAAAATTGTTCTGTAGTTGTTTAAATCTGAATTCAAGTACTGATTTTATGGTCTTGATCGTAACTTCGTAAATCCTGACATATGAAATAAGAGTCAGATTTTTTTTTTTTTTTAATGGGACAGAACCTTTTACTGAACCTTTAGACAAAATAATTTTAAAAAATAATGTGTTTGCGTATGTGTTTTGTTGAGTATCATTTATTACATCAGGCTTTTCTGGTTCATATAGTATGATGAAGTATACAGAGCTCAAGTTGGAGGAGGAAAAAACAACTCACATTTATTCAGAGGCCCAGGCTGAGCAAAATTTTGTATGGTCTTTATACTTATATGGACTTGTATTTATATGGTCAAAAAGTCACCTATCACTCTATATATCCTAATGATATGTCTAAGTAAAATGATATTTAAATACTTAGGTTTATGATGTAAAATTTGCAGTTTTTTTTAACTGTTAAAAAAAATCCAATCCAATGATGCCTGAAAGATATACAAATAAATGTTCCTCAAAAACCTGAAGTACAAATAAATGTTCCTCAAAATCCTGATGTATAATATTTGATATTTGTGACCCTGGACCACAAAACCAGTCTTAAGTAGCACGGGTATATTTGTAGCAATAGCCAAAAATACACTGTATCGGTCAAAATGATCGATTTTTATTTTATGCCAAAAATCATTAGGATATTAAGTAAAGATCATGTTCCATGAAGATATTTTGTAAATTTTCCACTGTAAATCTATCAAAACTTAATTTTTGATTTGTAATATGCATTGATAAGAACTTAATTTGGACAACTCTAAAGGTGATTTTATCAATATTTTGAATTTTTTTGCACCCTCAGATTCCAGATTTTCAAATAGTTGTATCTCGGCTAAATATTGTTCTATCCTAAGAAACCATACATCAAAGGAAAGCTTATTTATTCAGCTTTCAGATGATGCATAAATATCAATTTTAAAAAAATTGGCCCTTATGACTGGTTTTGTGGTCCAGGGTCACATTTACATTTTGACATGATTTAACATAATTCCTGTTTACTTTATAAAAATCATTAAAGTTTTCACAGCAAAAAGCACAAACCACGATCTGAAGGTGATCATTCATAGAATTACACTAAAAGGCCTTTTACTTCCTAAAAAAAAAAAAGTATAAACTGTCAATCAGACAACAGAAGGCATGAAGTAGAGTGTAAACAACAGGTTTTTCAGCAAAATTTTGATCATGCTGATAATTTACTTAGAAATTAGAAATTTGAGCATCAAATATCCACCTTATTTTTCAACGCGGAAGTAAGCCGTTTTCCATGAATGTGCGAGACTTCCGGTTCATTAGCCGCCGTAGGGAAATAACAAGAATAACAAAGTGCAGTAAACACTAACTGTCTGCACTACAAACTAGTGTGTTCATAATTAAGACAATATGTTAAAATAATATGGCAAAACACACCAGTTCACAATATCAAGCAGCAAAACGAGCTGTTTTGTACAGCTAAAAATAGCTGGAAGCGAATGACCCTGTAGGCCAGACACATTAATTTTACAAATGGCTGCGCCCACTCTTATGGGAAAAATAAGGTGGATGATACAGTAGACTTTAGGGTTAAGACCACACAAAATCAAATAAACATGGCCTTTGTGTGGGTCTCAAAGCTTGGACTAACAAGTCTTCGTCTGAGTCTGGGTCTTAAGGGCTCTGGTATTGGTCTGGATTTGGGTCTTGTAGTCTTATATTGAGTTCAACCCTGGCCTGAATAAAAGGATCCATCTATTCTGTCATTTAAGCTGAAGAACACTATGTTAATGCAACTGAACAATTAAAGCCAAGTTTTACAGGTTACATTAGTTCTAAAGTATGCAAATGTAATCCCTTTTTCCACAATCCCACCTCAATCATTTATTTTGATTGTATCAGGGGTCATGGGTTAAAAGGGGTGGATGGGGAGACAAAAATGGAACAATATGGAGATGTGAGCCATTTGATGTAAGTATAGCAACAATTCCAGTTAAGGGGGGATTAAGTAGTCACACATTAGAGGATGGACTCTAAATGCCCTCCTCTGTCAAGGAGGATGTATGACGAAATATACAATAATTGAGGTCAAATTCCTTCACACAAATCCAGTTTAGGAAATGAACTGAAATACAGTTTGAATCATTTGATGTGTGCATTTCTGCAACTGAGTCTCAGTTGACTTCCTGAACAGATTAAATATTGACCCCAACCTGCAGCTGTTATACAAAAAGAAAAGGAAGATAAGAGATGTATGAAGATCCCATCCGAACTACAGTCCAACAGATGCAAACTGCTGTACAGGGTGATGGCACAGGCCTCCAGGGGCTCGGACCCTCTGCAACGGACATGGAATCAAGTGCCATGAGCCTCTACAAAGAGTTCTTTCATCAAACGCCTCCAATCAGACTCCCCCTTCACACACTGGCAGGACGACAGGCACCCTATGGCCCTTGTGTCCGTGGGGATGGGATTTTCTTGAGATTGAGAGGGCTTATATTTTCATCTGCATCATAGTAGCCATTTTACCCATAATTCTTTTATTATATTCTCTTAAATTCACATTTTCAGTTCTGTATCTCTTAGAAATCCGATCCATTAGGAGTACTACCATTTTGGGGGGAAAGAAACAACAACCATTATGCTATCTAGCATGACGTCTATCTACAAATGAAACATGTAATGGAGACACTAGTCTGGTCAAATAGTTGAGAAGTCACTGTTCTGCGTGTGTGTAGAGTGCCAGTGTGTTGGGGGGTTGATGAAATGCCCCCCTAGATGTGAGGTGCCATGCGGTAGCACAGCAGTCGTGCAGTCAGAGAAGCTAACCTCAGAGTCCCCGGTCTAGAAACCCACCAGCATCCAGATGAGAAAAAAAGGACAGGGCACAGTCAGAGAGAGAACACCATTAACACTGTCATCTAAATCCTGTAAAACGCATCCGAAAAGCACTTGCCTTTGTGACGGTAAGAATAAACGCAACGTCTTCAGAAAACGCATGATAGCACAGCATACTTTACCTTTGATGTGGAGCTTGATACCAAACCAACCATTCACTGTTTGTTGGTTTATAACCATTTTAAAAATCACAGCATTTACATTCATAGCTTTAACAACCTGTGTTGTTATTGTTAACTAAAATGATTAAAAACAGTCTTTGGCAATTGACATAGAGCTGAAATTAAATAAAATATAAATATCAGATGAAACACTTAAAATTAAAAAAGTAAATTTTAGAAATGTTGCCTTGGGAACTAACTTAAGTTTAAATTTTAAGCAATAAAACGGAAATAAAAATAAAGCTAAATAGAAATGAACTACTAAAACCTAAACTAAAATTAAAACTAAAAATATAGAAAAAGCTATTTCACAATATTAATAAATACTATAATAGTATAAAAATAATTCTAAAGGAAAACTTGACAACACAAAAAAAAAATACAAATCTATTATGTAAATGTAATGAATGAATAAATGTATGAATAAATGTAAATTCGTCAATATACAGAAGTAAATTAATATAAAGATATGTGAATTTACTCAATAAAAAAAAATACTCTGACCACATGATAAACAAATATTGAAGTAAATCGTTGATCAAATATGAAAGTTTATATCCCCTTGATATCTCAAAGGGCCTCACCTTGCTCATCTTACTCTTACTGTCAGCAGTGAGAAAGGACATATTGTTAATTTCGTTCATCACCACAAAGTTTTGCTCCTCTCGCTTGAAATTCTGCAGAGAGAATGAGAAGATCAGTGAGGTACACAGAATTGTAGGTTGTTGTTTTTGAATGTCATATGTTGTGGCTTCAATTAAAGTATTTATCATGACTGCTGAAACTGTAAGCTACGATGAGGTTTCTTTTCCTCCTCAAATGGTCAGACATTTGTCTCTTACATGAGATTTTGACCAGAAGATGAAGACCTCTCCCACCATGCGGAACAGCTCCTCAGCATCTGGGTCCCGGTGTGTCAGCCATCTTGCTCTAAAACCCATGTGACATTTAAAATGTCAAGACAGCTAAAAGATTAGTCCATTAAAAAAAAACCTAACACAGGAACCACAAAATACCTGTTGTTATCCACATAGCGGATGAGAAGAGGGTAAAGTGCATACAGGTCTCTACAGAGTACTGCAAATTCATCTCTAATTGTTCCTTCCTCCTCGTCCCCCTCTGTCTTCCCCTCCATACGAAGGTGCTCCTCCTCAGCCACTACTTTAGCTGTACGCTTCTTCAGCTTCTCCATGGTGGGAATGAAATGGGATTTGAGCATCTCTGGTTTGGCTCGGCTCACAATGGGCTGGGAGAACACTGGATCGAGACAAGGATATCATGTTGAAGATCAGGTATTGAAACTGAAATACAAGCACAAGACTTGAGAATGACAACTTCTCGTACCCGCAAGCCTCTTCATCCAGGAAGCTTCGTCAATTCCCAAGTTGTTGACCACAATTTTCATGATACTTCCCAGGAGCTGGTTGAGATGATCAGAGGTGACGTCTGTACACAGCTTACCCTCTAATTCGGGAAAGATCTCCACTCCTCTCTCCCACCAGCGGGGCAGATAGTTACACAGCATGGGCAGGGTGACCTCGATCACATGAGGCATTTCAGTGTAGCGAGCCCCCGATTCAGCAAGGTCCCCGATCTCTTTCAATAATATGTCTAGCTCAGGAATGTCACACAGCTCATTGACATGGTTCGGAAGGCCCAGGACTGTAGATAAAAGGAAGAATAAAAGTCAGAAACAAATACAGAAATGGATATATTCTACCATTCAAAAGTTTGATGTCGTAAGATTTTTACATTGTTTCGAAAACATTACATTGTTGTGAAATATTACAATTTTAAATATTTTTTCTATTTTAATATGCAATTTATTCCTTCAAAGGCGAAGCTGAATTTTCAACAGCCATTACTTCAGTCTTCAGTGTCACATGATCCTTCAGAAATCATTCAAATATGCAAGTTTGGTGTCTAAGAAACATTTCTTATTATTATCAATATTTCAAACAGCTGTGCTACTTAATATTTTTATGGAAACTGTGAATATTATTTTTCAGAATTCTTTGATTAATAGAATTCAAAAGAATAGCATTTATTTGGAACAGAAATCTTTCATAACATTATAAATGTATTTTAAAATATTTTTAAATGGTAGTGTAGCTGCAAAGAGAGGACTTACTAGCTCTTTCTCTGGGTGTCTTGGTAGTGTACACTGAAAACGCATTGTATTCATTAAGATGGGGCTCCAGGTAGGCCACAGGCATGGCTGCAGCGAGATGAGCAAGACATTCTCCAAGGGCTGGTCTATGCCTAATGTAAATATAGAGGAAAACTATAAAAACCACAACCACAGTCACATCACATACAGACTTATACACACACACACACAAATACACTTTAACAAACCTCTCTGCATGAGGAGTTTTTACAGTACCAGAAGAGTAGATACTACACATAATTCGGTAACAGGACATCTGCAAATCGTCCACTAACAGAAGCAAAAGAGACACATTAATTTAAGTACATTTTAAAACTATAAAAACATATTTATGGCATATTTAGTTTTCAAAAAGTCCTTACAGATAACATCATCTCCAAATTGGTGTTGAGCGATGTGGTCAAACAGTGAAGTGAGGACAGGGAGCAGAGCTGTTGTGGTGTAGTTAATATTCTGGGACACGCCTTTCACCGGCTGAGAGACAAAAAACAAAAATACTCATGCCATGCAAAAACAATGCAGCAAATGAACCTTGTCATATACAATAAGCATTACTCAAGCTGTACCTGATTGCCTTTGGACACTTTGCCAAGTTTGAGGTTCTCCACCATCTTTTCAATGTCATCAGCTGCACTCTCAAAGAACAAACGCAGTCCTGCTTTTACGATCTCAGGTCCGGATTTCATCACAGTCCTGTTAACGTCAGAGAAATGACAAAAAAGAGATACAACATTTAACTGTTGCGCAACCTTTCTCCATTCTGACTGGAAATTCATTTCAGTGACTTACCTGGCATCAAGTGACCGTGCAAGGATATGAAGGCAGTTGACAATAGCAGGTGCATCCGTACCTGTGCATCACAAATACACAGTATTACATCAAGGACAGAAAATCTGGGGGGGTTTTTTTTACCCTTAAACATTTTTTAGATTAGATTAGCAAGTTAAATCCTCTAGTTGATGGAGAGCAACACACAAAATGAAAGCAAAGCAGTAAGAAATAAAAGCAGTGAGAAAACAGAAAGGAAAAGTGATGGAGGACAGCAGAGTAGATATCTTACCAAAAAGAAACACTCTGTGTCGCACCAGGGCAGACATCTTACAGTAGATGCTGATACCAAATTAAAGGAAACCAAAGGAACATGAAGAATGAATATGAGAGAAGTAGGAAAAGAAAGCAGCAAAAGGAACAGGGTGAAATAAAAGGTTTAAAAAAATAATACCAAATATTACTTAAAGTAATAAAATACATGAAGTAATAAGATTTGGTCCTCTATTTGACATAAACCTCATATTTGACTGGTAAAGTGTGTTGTTACCATGCAATCATCTCTTTTTCCTTGTTTGAGGCATGTCCGCCACTGCCTAGGATTTTGGCCGGTGTGGAAAGGAAGTAGAGGCAGTGGTTTTTAAAATATTGATTTATCAAAGGCAAAAGAATCTGAGGATGACAGAAAAAAAATATACATTATTCACAGTGCTGTGCTAATGTTCAAATGCTGAAAGACTTCTTGGGCGTGTAGACCATGAGAGCCTGACCTTGGCGAAGAATTTTATCTCTTGTTCATGTGGCGACTTTTCCACACGGCCGCTGCTCACAACAGCCTCTGTAAACACAGATGTTACAGGAAATTTAATTTATTTCAAGTAATCCATAAATTCATGCAATAAGGATAAAGAACAAGGATAAAGGATAATGAAAGTTGTACCAAGATGTGCTATGAATTCCTGGGCAATATCCATCCACTTTAGCAGCTTCTGTAGGAAGCCATATGCAAAACGCTTCTCAATAGATGAAATGTCACTTTCCATATCTTTGAGCCCTCTGGACAGAGATTTTAGACAATCAGAATTATAGCAATTACATTATTTTGGAGTATATATAGGTCTCAGTGGCTCATGTACCTTGTCACAGCATATCCATTAAGCTGCAGAAACCTGAGCAGCTCATATGCCTTCTCCCTATCTCGAGCCTTTTCTTTAGCCGTCAGTGTGTCATAAGGCACAAGCAAAGGGTGTGTCCCGCACCCTAATTCAAAATACAGAGAGATGTTGATGAATTACAAAAAGAGCTTCAACTAAAAATGCAAATAATAATAATAATAGTACTACAGCGAAACCATTTTAAAAATGTTTAGTGATGAGACATTGGAGAAATGCAAACCTTTTGCTTGTAACTCCATTTTCTTTTTGCGCCCCCAGGTGTTGTGGTAGTTTTCTGCAAGCTGCTCTGCCATGGACTAGAACACATACTGTGCAGTTAGCTATGATGCTTTCTATTGTTTTGAAATGGTGGAATTGAAGTAAATGGGAATTTGCATTAGCACTGTGTACCTGTAGCTCTCTGGATAGTGTCATGCCTGAGATATCAATGGGCTGAGGGCTGTAGCCATGACTGGGGTCGTAAGTCGCCTATGAAAAGAAATTAATTATCATATCGTACTCATATTTAGAGTATCAATAATCTACGTAATTTGTCATTTAATATGAGAAATAAAAATCACAAAACATAATTTAGATACAGCAGTATGCAGCTAGCATTTGGTTAGTATCTTAAGAAATTTGCCACTCTGTCCTTACCTGTGCAGTCTGTGAGATCTTGCGAGCTGTCTTTTTCTCTGTTTTCTCGTCATCTCCATCTCTGGCTTTGTCCAGCGTCCACTCCCATGCAATCATGGCCTTGATGGACTCTTTAATGGGCCAGCGGTAGATTTCTTTATCCTAATGCAAACATTATTGAATTAAAACATGAAATAAGGCTCTTACAATAAACAAAAAGAACACCATGAAGTCCAAGAGTCAAATATCCCCTGTTCTTTGTCTTGTTTTTGGAGTTTTATGTTGAAATTTTGGTTTCTTAGTTTTCTAACGCCTTTCCTAGTTGTCTGTTTGATTTAGTTATTGATTTAGGTCTTGGTTGTCTTTTCTAGGGTTTAATTGGTGTTCTCAGCATTGGTTATTGTTTTGCCTTGTGTTTTTTTTTCTGTTTCTAATATATGATTCTGGTTTTACTTTGTTAAATTGGTTATTCTGCACTTTGATTTAGTCCTCTCTTGTTTCTAACTTCACCATAGTGACAGAGAGAGTGAAAATCTAATATTATATGTCTGTTACCTTTTCAGAGAATGTTTTGTAAGGCCTGAGCATGGGATGAGTCTTGGCATTTTCGTCCAGCACCTCACCAAAAGTCCAGTTGTTTTGAATCTGATGGATTATAAGGGACTGGTAAGACTCTTACACAAATAAATAAATAATCAAATAAATCAGACAGCAACCATCTAGGAACCACTCATAACAGAGTACCACCATTTAGCTAAACCCAAGCACCCACACAGAACCCCCTAGCAATGTGTTATAAATAAATAAGTGAACAAAATAAAATATATACCCTTTCAAAAGCCCATTTGTCATGTGTGTATTCTGCATATCTGTTGATGAAACCGTCCAGCTTCTCAGGAATGATAGTGCTATAAAAAGAAAACATTAAAACAGCATAAGTAAACAAATACTTGACTTTTTGTAAATTTCACTCAACAGAATAATTTCAGAATTAAATGTACTTGGTGGTATCCACAGGTTTGGGGTCAAAATTGCCCTCAGCATCGACAGAGGCCTTTTTCTCTGTTTTGGAAGAGTAACTGGCATCCACATAATCAGGAGGAATCGCTCCAGCAATCGAACATATACAAGGCATTGCAATTTTGAATAGCTCTGCATCAAATTTCTATTGGTGGACACAAATCAGAAAAGCTACAATGTTACTCTGTCTATTCATGACATTTTGGGACAGTGTTTTAGTGTTTATTACACAAAAGAGGGTTTATTCCCACCTTGTGGGCCAGCGATTCAAAAATTCCCCAGAAGAGTTTACGGGTCAGATGAAGCTCCTCCTCTGATGATACACCAAAGTTAGCCCAGCCATTGGGCAAACAATAGTACTTCCAACAACGCTCGTAATGATTGGTAAGCAGCTGCAAAATAACACCCAGATAAGATAACTGTAGAAACTAGCTTAAATTCATGGTACTGATGTGTGTTGATATAAAGCCATACCTTAAGAGGCATTTTAGCATACTCGTTCAGAATCGGCACGTCAAAGACCAGCCTCCTGAGGAGGTGCTGGAGCATGGAGGGACGCAGGTACCTGTAAAGCAAACGTCCACGATAACCAAAAGGTTGTTGAATCACCAGCAAAATTATGTAAATAATGACATCAGCTAAGCTAAAGAAGTTTTGAATGCACACTTGCTGTTTTATTGCAATTGCTCCAGTGCATAACACTCACCTGCACAAAGACATGAGGCATTCCTCAATAACATCTCTCTGAGCTTTGGTAAGAGAGCGTCCTCGGGACAGCCTGTAGATGGTGTGGAGCATGGAGTCGATCATAATGGCACGGTGGTCTGTGCCGGCAAATAAAGGAGCACATTTAGTGATGAGAGGAAGCACAGCGGAGCACAGGTAACGGTTCAGAGCCAGGGCCATTTCTGTAGTGCTGAATGCAGCCTAGACAAAAAATACAGGATGGTAATTGTGACAGTATTATGTACAGAGAATGTTGCAAGCTAAACTTGAACCGACATTTCTCATCTGAACACCACAGCTCAATGTATCTCATATCATTTGAATGCGACCACAGACAGCATTTTTGTTAGTGAAGAAAGATACAGTAGGCATCTTACTGTGTCTAAGGAAGCTGCTGCTCTCATGTCAGGCAGGAAGCCCACTTCCAGTACATGCAACAGGAAGTCCTGGTTGTCGATGCCATAAACTCTGTCCAGGAACAGGACCATTGGTGCTTTGTGATCAGGCACAAAACTGGCAGACATCTTTGGCTCAATGATGCTGTTATCTGCAATATAAGGAAGTGTGAGAAAAGTAAGAATACATGTATCTATCTACAAGATCTTAACTGATCATTACCTTTTCCAAAAGCAGGTATCTGGAATGGCAAGCTGATCACACCAACCAGATCCTCAATAGGCACCAGAGACCTAAGAATGGCCCTGATTCTCAAAGCCTCACCTTTACCAGCTTGGATTAACTATACAAGAGAGGAAGTGTGAGACGTTCAGTTAATCAGATTTCATTTGACCCTGGACCACAAAACCAGTCATAAGTGTCAATTTTTCAAAATTGAGATTTATACATCATCTGAAAGATGAATAAATAAGCTTTCCACTGATGTATGGTTTGTTAGGATAGAACAATATTTGGCTGAGATACAACTATTTGAAAATCTGGAATCTGAGGGTGCAAAAAAATCTAAATACTGAGAAAATCGCCTTTAAAGTTGTTCAAATGAAGTTCTTAGCAATGCATATTACTAATTAAAAATTAAGTTTTGATATATTTACGGTAGGAAATTTACAAAATATCTTCATGGAACATGATCTTTACTTAATATTCTAATGATTTTTGGCATAAAAGAAAAATCAATAATTTTGACCCATACAATGTATTTTTGGCTATTGCTACAAATATACCCGTGCTACTTAAGACTGATTTTGTGGTCCAGGGTAGGGCTGTGCAAATAATCGAATGTGATGATCATGCGCATCTAGTCAATAAAGCCAGTTCTGTGATTAGTAGTAAATCTCCTTCACGTGCTTTCAGATGGAGTGGCATTTAATACACAGAGCCATAGCTACAAGCTACGCAATATATGTATATACATTATATACATATTATACATACATATTATACATATACATTATATAAATATATATACAATATATGTATAAACATATGTACAGCCCTAGTCCAGGGTCACATTTAGTATCACTCAAACATTTGCATACAAATGCACTTACATGCATCTCAGGTGCACAGCGACCCAGCAAATCAATGAGAGCTGAGTAAAAGGACATGATGGCATTTCCCAGGTGCACTCTGTTCTCCTCATGCTGCTCCTCACCTCCAAACCTGACACAACATAAACAACAAACACTCAAAAACCTCTCTACACACCACTGTGAAACCAAACAGTAACAAAACATCACACTGGGTGACTTTATCAGGATAAAATGACTTTAATATACCAGACGGTAATGTAGTACAGAGATGCATTGTACTTACATTGGGAAGCGTCTGTCTTTTTTAACAGTGGGTCCATCTCTTGCAGGATCCTCAGAGATCTTAATGGCCTCTTCAATGGCAGCAAGCAGACCGTTGCCCCCTTCTCCTCTCAGTGCGGGACCAAAACACTCAGGCCTCCTGATCAGCAGTCGGACTACCACGTTAGCATTCTCCTCCACGCTCTCTCCTGAAATGAGAATGTTACACAAAATGTTGCAATTTAATTTAGGGATATTAGATGGAATCTGTTTTGGTCTATCATAGCTATACTTTTCTCATAGCTATATTTTATGTAGTCATATCAAGATTCTATGGGAAAAGAAGGTTATTGACTTCTTTTCTCAGAATTGTGTGATACAAACTCACAATTCTGACTTTTTTCTCAGAATCGTGAGACATAAACTCACAATTATGAGTTATAAAGTCAGAATTGTGAGGTAAAAACTCACAATTGTGACTATTTTTCTCGCAATTGCGAATTATAAAGTAAAATTTTGAAGGGGAAAAAAAAAAACTGCTACATTCTCAGAATTGCGAGTTTATATCTCACAATTCTGACTTCCCAATAACTCCCAATTGCATGTTATAAAGTCAAAATTGTGAGATATAAACTCGCAATTCTGAGAAAAAAAAGTCACAATTGCAAGATATAAACTTGCAATTCTGAGAAAAAAAAGTTAGAATTGTGAGTTTATGTCTCGCAATAGCAAGTTTATATCATGGAATTCTGACTTAATTTTTCAGAATTGTGAGTTCATATCTCACAATTGAGAGTTGTAAAGTCAGAATTGTGTGATATAAACTCGCAATTCTGAGAAATGAAGTCAGAATTATGTGATATAAACCCGCAATTGTGAGTTATAATGTCAGAACTGTGAGACATAAACTTGCAATTGCGAGTTATAAAGTCAGAATTGTGAGTTTATATCTATAATTCTCACACTAATGTATGCAAATTACACTCTCCTTTGTCTAGTTAGTTACAACCATAATCACATCATAAATACAAACCATTAACAAAAACAGCGAAACGCAGAAAATCCAGATACTTCTCGCCTCCACCTGGATTCCACCCAATATCTGGGTAACCTTTTGATAAGAGCATAGGGCAGCTCTGCAGGCCACAACCTGCCAAGTACTTCACCACCTGCATAAACAGAGAGACAAAAATAGTTCTCTGGGGGCCACAAAAACTGGTCAAAATTTTGTCTATTTGTACTTTAGGTTGACACACCATCTCTAGATCTTGCTCTTGGAGAGCCAGGGCAAGTTCATTGTTATCGATACAGGATGCAGCAGCAACATCAAGAGGAGTGGAGCCACGCATTCCTAAAAAAAGTGATCACTGGTTGATTTACGCAACACTAAATAATAAATATTAAATTAAGTTTAAATCACATTTACTTTAATTTTAACTAGGCTAAACATAAAAGTACATAGTGGAGATTAAAATGTATTAAAAAGGAAAACTTGAAAAGGTGAGTTTCTCTAAAAATCAGGGGTTACCCAGGCCAATCCCACTGTTCTGCAGGAGGTAGCCCAGGTGATCAAACATTGAGCGCTGATTCTGTCTGCTGATACGGCAGAAATAGCACAGGAAACGACAGCAGTTGGTCACCATTCGAGGGAATCTGATCTCCTGCTCAGAGCAAATGCAAATTAAATTTAAAAAATCTTTCAAACCAATCAAATGTTTGAATATCACATAAAATGTGTCTTTTGAAAACTGAATACCTTGGAATCTCCACCTCCGAGTACGTTCACCATAACCTCCATGACCGTCTCATGCATTCCCAGAGCTCTCATCAAATTGGGGTGCTGGTAGAATACCCTGTTGCTCATAATATTTCTGCAAGAAAAAGAGAAAGAAAATTCAGACCGTGTAAGCAGAAGGTATCGGTTGCAGTTGCTATTGTTACTTATTGAAGTTGAAGAACTTTTTTAGGGTGCCGATCGTGCACTCACCCGATACTTTGGATCATCAGCCTCTCCTCTTCAGGCCCCATCTGTACGATGAGCAGGGAGCGGATCTGTCCCAGACACTCCAGTAGCTCCATTGTGTCTTGCACAGATACTGCATTGATAATGTAGGCTTTGGGCAATGCTCGGATCAGTTCACCCAGGGCGTCGTACTGCCGATGTAGCAGACTGAACATGAGCCGCACCAGCTCAGGGTTCTGAATGAAAGACTCCTGAGCCCAGTGGATCATGGTGTGGGAGATAAGCTCCTGCAGCGTACCTGTGACACAAGAGCAAAGATTTATGTAATTATGGTATGGAAAAAAAGAGGGTACTTTGAAGTCTAATATAAAGTGAAAAGTCTGGGTTACTGGGTTTTTTATCTTCTTCAGGTTCAGGTTCGGCCTCCGGCTTCTTTCGCAAGCTCTTAACTTTCTCCACTAGTCTCAGGAGGCGCCCACGGAGAGAGTTGTCCACCTCCTCTTCCTGCTCTTCCTCTTCAATATGAACACCTATGACAGAGATAGTGATGTCACTGTTCTAAAAAGTGATGTCACTGTTCTAAACCTTAGAGGTTGCTGAGGTTTAAAGTGGATATTGGATGCAAAATTCACTTTTACATGGTGTTTCCATATAAATGTGTCTTAGCAGTGTGTGGACACAACCACCCTACAATGATTTTTTTTAATTCTAAAAAAACTAAACAGTCTCAATTATCAAGCTGTTTTGATTTTCTGAGCAGTATGATGTCATACTGCTCAGGCCCCACCCACAACCACTGACGGACTGTTCCGTATTAGCATATTTCCGCCCTCAGCCAGTTGTACGCTGTCCTCCATTTTCTCCGTGTTCGAGCAGCTGTAGCGAAAACAATGTCTTGTAAGCAAAGCAGGTGTTTTATAGTTGGATGTAAAAATGAACATAAGAGTCTTTATTTTCTCACAACATCAGAGCCACTGAAGACACAGTGGATTAGTTTTGTTTTTGATGGTTTGATGCACCAGCGAATACACAAAAAAATGGAAGAGAGGGGTGGAGTGAGCAGTAGCTCATTATCATTTAAAGAGACATGCACCGAAACGGGTCACTGTAAACAGAGCTGTTTTTCACAAACATAAAAACTGAGTTGTTTTACATGACCATTGAGGAATTTTTACCAAAGTATGTTGCAGAAATTTCATGAAGACCCTAAAGAATCATACCAACTTGTGAAAAATGAGCATCTGATGTCCCCTTTAAAAAAAATTGCATGTGGAAACAGGAATGATATGTTAGCAGCAACAAACATGGACTATTGGTCTTTATATAAAACAACGACAGTATGTTCTTTGAAAAGGGTTTCGTCTGTGTGGTTGAACTGACCACAGTGAGCCAAAAGGTCATGGTGAAATGTCAGCAGATCATTCCGGACCTCCTCAGGAACGGGACAATTTTCCTCCTCTGGGCAGTTCTTAAAGCTCATCAACATGTTCACCTGAATAAACAGTGTAAGTGTAAATTTTAGCTCTTTTGTTTTCTCTGGAGAGAAAAGGCTAAAAAAGATTTATATATACACCAAGGCTCAATTTTCTCTCCAGAGCAGCTGAACAGTACCTGTTCTTGTGGAGGCGAGCGGAATTCGCGGGTCTTGCGGGCTGTTTCTGCAGCGCTCATTGTGAAGGCCTGCATGAGCTCATTATATCGATGTCTCTGATTGGTCTGCACCTGGTTGACAAACCTGTCCGAGAAAGCGATGATGGCTTCCACTCTGTGACGCAACTCACAGTCGCAGAAATATTGCAGGAGAGTACACATCTAAGGATGAAAAAGACAGAAAATGTTAGTGAAATACTAGCACATATGAAAATCTTTAATCATTAGTACTTCACCTGAAGTTTAACAGACTCAGGAAGCTTCATGTGCAGCAGTCCCTCTCCCACATCCTCCTCTTCTGCCTCTGCCTCACCAATTTCTTTCTCTTCTTCTCCATCTGTTGTTTTCTCTCCATCCATTTTTTCCACAGCAAGTTCATCCTCCTTACCTTCTTTTCCCACCTGCTTTTCATATTCCTCCTCTTCAGGTTCGAGCTCATCCTCCTCCTCTTCCTCAAGCTCTTCTTCCTCTTCCTCTCCCATTCCTTCATCCAGCAGCTCGCCTTCATTTTCACCCTCTACCTGCTCCTCTTTCTCTTTTACCTCCATTCCTTCCTCTTTGCAGACCAGCTGTTGTTCAGCATCTCCAGTTTTGGCAGCCTCCAGTTCTTCTGGGTTCTCACCATCAGTAAAAACGGATGGTTCGATCAGCTTCAGAATGTGCTTGACATCGCTGTCATCAAACACACCCATTATTAGCAAGGTGCTGATGAGTTTCAGAATAGGCACGAAGTGGAACTCAACACTGCCACCTACGGGATCTCGCATAGCCTGCCCACCGTCCTGCACGGCTTCTGTAAGCATGCTGAGAGCATGGTCTTTAAGCATCTACAGTACAGGAAGACAAAAAGAGTCAGCAAAAGATGGCAATTTGCTGGCAGTATTCAAACCAATCTCTTTTCCTACACTTACCTGCAGAGGTATGATGGGGCTAAGGGTGTAGAGGTCTGCATTAGTGCCCACAAACCCAGTTGGGGCAAAGTGTAATTTGGGGCGTAGACAGGTGGTGAGCCCAACCCCAGGAAGCGCATGGGCCTTCTCAGCATCTGAATAGAGGGTGATGCTACGCGTGTCATCCGTCATGGGCACAATGAACTCTTTATTAGTCATGAGACGGTTGCGTTTGGCAGATTCAAGGTGCATGGAGATGAGCAAGTCGTAGTAGCCGCTGCGGATAGGGCCGGGAAGGTAGGTGTTTTCAATGGCGTAGAAGAGCTGCGATTCATCAACGTGGCTGCAGAGGGCGTGAGCAACACGATTGTTCCCTAGAGCGCACACAGAACCGTAAAGTTTCAGTGTGTGGTAATGGAACTTCATCAGGTCGGTGCGCTCCGACAGTTCCAGGATGTCAATGCACCTGGAGAAAAGAGGAAAAGATGATTAATTTTTTCAGTTTTGAAAGTTACACACTGAATTTTTTATTTCAAAGGATCAAGTCATTTTTTTCTCATTTCTAATTAAATAACCAGGTAATATTTTCATATTAATGGAATACCTGTTTTCTTCTGGAATGTGCAGTGCCATCATAATGAGAGGTTCCATGCACTGCACTTTCCAGCCCTGCCTCTCACTCACACGGCCCGTTTCAGGGGCCAAGAAGTGATTAGGCATCCGGCTCCATATGACAGGTGTCAACATCTGGACATCTAATCTGGGAGGACACTGAGGGACTGGGTTCTTATGGTCGCTACGGAACATGGCCGCAGAGATTGGCATAATGTTCTGGATACAGAGAAGAAAAAGTGGAATAAGAATAAAGAACAATTTACATTAAATTTACTTTATAATGTTTGTACAACAAAATGACATTCTTAGCATGAGATACTGACCTTCAGTTTGCCGAGTTCCACTTGCAACATGTTCTGGCTTGACGGCAAACAAAAGACAGCAGGGAAGAGCTTAGTATTGGGTTCCACCTGAAACACAGAGAAAGAGCTTAATGTCACACTAAATGGACAATAAATTATGGTGCTTTAAAGTATTTGAAAAATAAAAGAAATGAATAAATAAAAACATGAAAACAAGTGAATATTAATAAAAAATATTATATTATATTATATTAATTATATTATATTATATTATACCACTTGCAACACTGCTGCAAACATGTAGTCATGTAGTTTAAACTACTTCACTTTAACCACTTTCTCTCACCTGGTAAAAGGCATTGATCTCTTTCCCATTGGCTGTAAAGGTCATCAGTCCTGTGTCCAGGTCCACCAAGCAGCCAATCACAAAATCCTCCTGGCTGATTCGTGTTTGCTGTGAGCTGCTAAACTCTCCTCCCCACACCATGTAGCAGTTGCTGCGTTTTACACTGAAAGCAGAGGAAAGACAGTTGTTCTGAGAAATCTAAAGTGATATGAAATTGTTGAAGAAAAAGCCTGTGTCCTATATGGCTGCAAATAGAAAAAACCTGCAAATTAAGAAAACAACTTCATCAATTTGACAACACGCACTACAAATGCTCACAACACAAACAAAGAAATGCACTGCAAATAGAAAAAAACACCTGAAAATTAAGAAAACAACTTCTTCAATTTGACAACACGCTCTACAAATGTTCACAACACAAACAAATAAAGAAACGCACTGCAAATACTCACAACAAAACCAAACAAAGAAACGCGCTGCAAATAAAATTCTTTGTTTGTTTGCATTGTGAGCATTTGCAGCACCTGCTGTCAAACTGATGAAGATGTTTTCTTGATTTGCTGGTGCTTTTTCTATTTGCATGTGTTTTCTGAAGTTGCAGCGCGTTGAGCTCTCTCAGCCACCGTAGTCCTTTCTCTAATGGTGACATGTATGGTGGAAAATGTACTAAAGTATGTAGCAGCATGAATGGTCTTACCTGTCATGAATGTTGCCTTTATCGTCCCCAACTGTAACAGTTACATTTCTGACTTTACCAAGATCAAAATGTGGGTCATACTGGTGGTAGTCAGGAGTGACCCACCCTGCCCAAACTCCACTGGGCTCCTGTCCGGCAAACACCCGGACTGAATAATAATACTGATGGAATGAAAAGAAGGACTTTTGTTACACGACAACATTGTCATGGTTTAAATCCATGAAATTACGCAAATGATACAAAGATATTTAGTAAGGAAAGGATTCTAAAATTTCAACCATACAGTCGTTGTGTTTGAGATGATATCAGAGTCATCTCGATCATCTGGGACAACGTCCTCCATCAGACGAGGCACTGTTGGAACCACCGGTGGTGGGGCTATAAACGCTGCCTTCTTCGCCTTAGAAAAAAACCTGCAAAGCACAAATTTTGTCATTTTGGAATCAAAAGAGAGAATTTCAGATTTCTCATTGACTGTATCTTCTCTCACCCTCTCTTTTTGTTCTTCTCTGTGGTGGTGTCCTTCTCATTCTCGGCCTCTTTGTTGCCAGGAAGCTCTTTCGGGATGGATGGCTCTTTTTCTTTCTCATCTTGCTCCCTACGAGTGGCTGACTTCTTCAGGAGCTCAAATTCAGATTCAGGGTCCACCTCAAGGGCCTCATCCTCAGGGATAGTGAGGGTTCGAGTGAGGGGTGAAGCTCCCACTGGCACCTTGAAGGTTTCGTGGAATTCTATCGGCATGCTGAGTCTGAAGAACAGAAGGTCCGTGTTGGCATTCTGAGACCCAAATGTCTTATGAGTCAGTTTCAGACAGGGGGCGCTATCCACTGTTCCATCCACACGGGACACCTATTGAAGCAATTAAAGAAGAAAAGTGTCTAAGACAGTCTTATTTTAGTATTATTTATATACTACTATATTATTTAATATTTTGAAGATTTTATTTTTTTTTTATTTTCAGTTTTCATTTTAATATTAGACAATCATTTATTAGTTTATTATTTTTTTAAAAATATATCTAATTTGGCTTTAAATTATTTTTTATTCATTTTATAATAATCAATCATTTTAGTTTTTTCATCTAATATTCATATTTTATTTCAACTTTGTTTTAATGAATGAAAACAATTTTTAATAGTTTTAGTTTCACTTAACATTACCATCAATGGCTTGAGAATTCACATGAATTAAGGCATTTTCTGTGTGTTTTTACCTCAATATGAGGGTGGTCTGTTGGCACAGGCACAAACTGGGGCAAGCTCTTGCTGAACCACATGGTAATATCTCTCTTCATGTTGATGGCAAAAGGCTCGAAACCTTCTTGCAGGCCACAGATTGTGAAGTAACGCAGGCTGCTCACATTCTGCCCAAGGTTGATACGGCCCACCTGAGACAGCCCCAGACTGCATACAGGAATGAAGCCTGCTCAGGAAACAGACATATTAATCAAATGTCACAGCAACTAATGTCTCAATCTTATTCCTCTTTGTGACTCTCACCTTCTCCAATCTCAATGTCTTTGAAGGCCATCTCAGATCCAGAGTCACTGATGAGCATTTCTCCATTCAGAGTAAACATGATGTTCTGCTCTGTCAGGTCAATCATGCAGCCCACTACATCACCAGACTGCCACTGCCGGCCAAACGGCTCATTCCCTATGTGCCAACGCTGAGCCTACAGTTAAAAATCAGATATATTAAATTATACAGTACAGTTCAGTTTGCTTTTTAAAGATATTTATATTTTACTCTGCACTAAATTGGTCAAAAGTGACAGTAAACACTTTAGGTGCAAAGAACAACTGCAGGAGGTTCTTAAAACAAAGAAGCCCCTAACAATGCCAATGAAATTTAAGTACCTTGAACCCATTGAAGACATAGGCCAGGTCATCTGATCCCAGCTCTCTGTCTGCATGGACACTTGGTCTTGCCCACCCAACTCTCATCTCTCCCACTGTTACCGCCTCAAACTCAAAGTACCATTTCCCCTGGGTTACAGCGTAGGATTTCTCTGCCCTGAACACACGGATCTTATCACTCCGACCACCGCCAGCCCCATGGCCACCTAGAATAAATGGTCACAGAGGCTTTGATGAATGATATATTACAAATAAAAAATGCATTGTATGACTTTAAATTCCCTTTGAAAAGTTTGATTTGGTGAATGATTAGACGGGCAGACTCACTGCTCTCCTGGTCAGGTGGCTCAATATTGTAGCCATAGCCAATCAGAGTCCGTACAGCGGCACATACACTGTCACGATTGGTCTTTTTCGTCTTTTCATCCAGTAGATTGTATGGCACAAGACGGGGGTTGCGCTTGTTCACAATGTCCTAAACCAAGTAAAATCACAAGCAAATGAAGCAAACCCTACAGAAAGATCAGGGATTAAAATACTGAAGAATCTTCTAGATATCATTATTAATATTCTTAATATCGTCAGGATTTTAGGAAAAAGTACTTCTGTCAGAAAATGGTTAAATATGAGTTTTCAGAAAAAAAAAAAAAAACTAAAAATGTGTCAAAATGACTTGTAAAGGATAAGCCATGCTCTGGATGCATTTTTGCATTTCCTTATTTTTGTCATTTATTGTTGTTGTTTATATTTTGTTGCCCCTGAAAAAGTGTGCAGCCTTACCTGAATAATGCTGTAAGTCCAGCCTTGACGAACACGGTCTCGAGCCCAGACGTTGTGTCCATTTTCAGCCAGCCTTTCCACAAGTGTGTTCTGATTTGGTGTCAGTTTCACATGGTTGAGGTCCAGAGGAGCAGGTTTGTATCCATTACTTTGCATATACCTAAGAATTAAACAAATTCATTTAGACAAGTTTAGACATCATTATTTTGCTCTTGCTTTTGTCATTAAATTATCTATTTGTTTAGTACACTACCATTCAAAAGATTGGTAAGTATCTTATGCTCACAAAGGCTGAATTTTTTCAATCAAAAATACAGTATAAACAATAACATTGTCAAACATTATTACAATTTAAAATAACTTTTAAATTCTAAAATGTAATTATTATATTGAACGTCGAAAACAATGTACATTATACAATGTTGAAAACAGCTGTACTGTTCAATATTTTTGTGGAAACCAAGATACATTTTTTTCAGGATTCTTTGATGAATAATAAAGAAAAGCTTTTAATTGAAACAGAATTTTTTTTAACAATGTAATAGTCTTTCCTGTCATTTTGATAAATTTTTAATGCATCCTTGTTGTATTATTCCTTTAAGTATTCATTTCTTTCAAAATAAATAAATAATAAAACATTTTTAAAAATTTCTGACGCCAGAACTTTAATATTTAAAAGCAATTAAGACTTCATTAGTGTTAATTGATTAGGGGTTATAAGAATATTCTATAATACTGACGTTTTAGGAAGTTTGATTTTCTTCAAGTTCTCCTCTGCTTTTTCGTCACCCATGCCAACGTGACATCCTAAAGCCAGAAGAGTCCTATAGGGACAATACAGAGAAACAGGGATTAATTAACCACATAGAAACAAATATGTAAAATCTCAGTATTTCACTCACTTCAGTGTCTCTCCAGACATTGCCAAGTTGTAGTTCTTCTCAGGCTCCGGGAGGCTCTGGAAATCCACCAGACATGGATGCAGCTTCTTGTTGTCATCACGAAACTGAAAGAGTGATGACAGCAGAACGACAGTATTGAGTATGAATTCATACAGAGAAAAATCAATAAAAAGACACATTATTTATATATTAAATATGTTAATTGCGCACACAGTATTTTAAAATAGTAATTATATCCTTTAATTATATTTTTATTTTATGTACTCATAGACTGACCGGTCCATAAGTCCAGCCCTGCTCAATTCGAGTGACGGCCCACAGCTCATGGCTGTTCTCAGCCAGTTTCTCTCTAATCCGCTCTAGATGAGGAGGAAGCACAATCTGCAGAAATAATTTAGATGACAAAATCAATAGAAATCACTTTATTAATATGTCCGTTTAAGGTGCATTTCTAACAGGGATGGATAAGTGGGAGGTAAGGAGTGAGAAGATTAACAGGGAGTGCGGAGGTAAACGTTTAAACTACATTTTATGAAATCCCACCTGCACAGTGTCCACTGGGCAGGGAGTGAAGGCAGTGTGGGAAAGAGACTGGGTCGGTCCCAAAACGTTCCGGACCCCATTGTTGTCATGCTTGTACTCTTTAATGGGCTCAATACGCAGTCTATCTTTGGGCAGAACTGCCTCATAACACGGGGCATAACCGGGAGGAGGAAGGAATTTGAAGTCTCCATGCCGCCCACCAAGGAGAAACCGAACTCTGTGATGGCAAAAAATTTTTTAATTCGTCCCATTAGGTCAGGTCCAATCCTGCTCCGGGAGGGAATATTAACATTCATTGAAATTAAAAGCTTGGCTCTTACTTGATCCCAGCTGAGAAGCTGACTGCAGGAAAAAAGAGACCGTCCAGGTTGAAGTTCTCGAACATGCCTTGAACGGGATGTCCATTGATCCGGAAGGAAATGCTGGGAACGCTCAAATCCAAACAGCAGCTCACCACATCTCCAGCTGCAAGAATGTGTGGATTGGATGAGGACACCTGACGTAGTACGCGACCTGATGAGAGCATAATGTTATAGATGAGCGCAGTGGGATATCAGTGTGCTGGAACAGATGAACGAAGGCAATCCTCACCTGTCCATAGATGTAGCCCATCAAAGCCGTACGAGTACAGATCATCTCCAACTCCATTGCTTCCCCATCCCTCTCCTCCTCCAGGGTAAGGGCTGTAACCCTCAGTCAAAGCCCAGCCAACATGAAGGTGACATGCCTGAGCGGTAAGGAATGGCTCCACATGGTCTACGATTAACTCGTAGTACCACTTCTTATATTGTGTAGAGCCTTCACATGTGCCCAGAAAAATATTGGGTCTCATACTGCAAAACATCAAACATGAGTTCCAGATGCCAAACAAACTAATGTACAGATCTCATTTATGATATATCATTTGGGTTGTACTGAGTCAGACCTGGTGACATAATTGATGATGTTGGTCTGCAGGAGGAGATCACGTCCCGGAAGCAGATTCTCAGTGATCAGATTCTGATTGGACCTGACAGCAACACCGTTACACACGCACAAAGAGCAGAGGACATCTAGAACCTACAATGAAAAGCCATAACAGGCCAGATAAGATTGCAGACACAGTCCAGAAATCTGTTTCAATCTTGATTATGAAAAGATACCAACCTTGTGACTGCGTCCATGCTTGTCCAAAAGCGCAATGATAGATTTGATGTGGTTCTCCTGGATGATGTTAAGCACCTCAGGGCTTTCAATAAGGATACAATACAGCACCTCCAGAATGCCTGGCAGTTAAAATATGCACATTTACACTATTTAAAAAAAAAAAAAATCCTTTCATTCAGCAAGGACACATTAAATTGATCAAGTGTGACAGTACAGACTCTTAAAATGTTACAAAACAGTTCTATTTCAAATAAATGTTGATGAACTTTCTATTAATCAAAGAATCCTAAAAGAAATGTTTCACGGATTCAAACTTCTTAAATGAATCTCAGAGGCCTCTATTTGGAGTTTTAAATAAATTATGGCTTCCTACCTGAGGATGCCTCTAAACGGTCCAGTTTGCTGACCAACCAGTCAAGATTATCACAGAACAAAGCACAGTTTGCCCTGTTTCCTCTGATCAGAGATGCTATAGGAGAAAAAAATTGTAAGGGCTTTACATTTTTCTCAAAACACTGAAAAGTGCATCAGTGTGGCTAAGCATGCATTACATGCTACAATCATGAGTAAACACAGGCATACCCAGCAGCTCATAAAATAAGTTGACTATCTCTTTCCAGTACTCAGCTGCTTCCTCCCCGGCAAATTCTGAGAAGTGGGCTGAAGTGTTGTAGACATTCAGCCGATCAACACAGTCCAAAACTAGACTGATCATGCCCTATGCAACAAGGCAGACCTTGTTAATTATGTGCATATGCTTTTGTAAATGTTATATGCAGTGAATGTAAAAACAATATATGAATTAGTATAAATGAAATTTGACATGTATTTCCATTTGTATATATACACACAGTGCTGCTTGAAAGTTTGTGAACCCTTTACAATTTCCTATATTTCTGCATAAATATGACCCAAAACATCATTAGATTTTCACACAAGTCTTGAAAGTAGACAAAGAGAACCCAATCCAATGAATAAGACAATAATATTTTCCTTGTCATTTTTTATTGAGAAAAATGATCCATCGTTACATATCTGTGTGTTGCAAAAGTATGTGAATCTCTATGATTATCTGTTAATTTGAAAGTGAAATTAGAGTCCATCTGTTCAGAGGTGTTTTCATTCAGTGGAATGACTATCAGGTGTCATTGCCTACCCTGTTTTATTTAGAGAACAGGGATCTATCAAAGTCTGATCATGTTTGTGGAAGTGAATCATGGCACGAACAAAGGAGATCTCTGAGGACCTCAGAAAAAGAGTTGGCTGGAAAAGGTTACAAAACCATCACTAAAGAGGTTGGACTCACAAATCCAGAGTCAGACAGATTGTATACAAAAGGAGGAAATTCAAGACCACTGTTACACTCCCCAGAAGTGGTTGACCAACAAAGATCACTCCAAAAGCAAGACATGTAATAGTCTGCAAGGATGCAAAGGACCCCAGGGTAACTTCTAAGCAACTAAAGGCCTTTCTCACATTGGTTAATGGTAATGTCCATGAGTCCACCATCAGGAGAACACTGAACATCCACGATGTGCATAACAGAGTGACAAGAAGAAAGCCACTGCTCTCCAAAAAGAACATTGCCATCTGCAGTTTGCTAAAGATCATGTGAACAAGCCAGAGGACTATTGGAGAAATGTTTTGTGGACAAATGAGACCAAAATAGAACTCTTTGGTTTAAATGAGAAGTGTTACGTTTGGCGACAGGAAAACACTGCATTCCAGCATAAGAAACTTATCCCATCTATGAAACATGGAGGTGATTGTATCATGGTTTGGGCCTGTTTTGCTGCATCTGTGACAGGACAGCTTGCCATCATTGATGGAACAATGAATTCTGAATTATACCAGCAAATTCTAAAGGAAAATTTCAGGACATCTGTCCGAGAATTGAGTCTCAAGAGAAAGGGGGCCATGCTCAAGACAACGGCCCCAAGCATAGAAGTCATTCTACTAAAGAATGGTTGAAGAAGAGCTAAGTTGATGTTTTGGAATGGCCGAATCAAAAAGTCCAGACCTTAATCCAATTGAAATGTTGTGGAAGGAGCTGAAGCAAGCAGTTCATAGGAGGAAACCCACCAACATCACAGAGTTTAAGTGGTTCCGTACTGAGGAATGGGCTAAAAATCCAACAAGATGTTGTAAAGGACTGATCAGCAGTTACAAGAAACTTTACCTGCAGTTATTGCTGCAAAATGGGGTCACACCAGATAATGAAAGCAAAGATTCACATACTTTTGCAACGCACAGATAGGTAACAATGGATCATATTTCTCAAAAAAAAAATGATGAAGAGAATATTTTTATCTCATTTGTTTGATTGGGTTCTCTTTGTCTACTTTCAGGACTTGTGTGAAAATCTGATGATGTTTTGGGTCATATTTATGCAGAAATGTAGAAAATTGTAAAAGCTTCACAAACTTTCAAACAGAACTGTATATATATACATATATATACACATATATATATATATATATACACATACATACAAAATTGCTCTGTTTTATGCTCACATCAGATAGAGGGATGAAACTCTAAAAGTGCTGAACTTCTTAGCTGGTAAAACATCTATGTCTTGAATCACCCAATAATAAAATGTGACATTCTGTAGTTTTGTCTCATATTCATCTTTTAATCATATTTGTAAATGTCTTGACTCCACAGCCAACAGAGCAATTTTGTCTTTACTGTTCCAATACTTTTGGAGGGCACTATATATACAGGTGCATCTCAATAAATTAGAATGTCATGGAAAAGTTCATTTATTTCAGCAATTCAACTCAAATTGTGAAACTCGTGTATTAAATAAATTCAATTGGAGGTGATCAGTTTGTGGCACTGCTGAGGTGGTATGGAAGCCCAGGTTTCTTTGACAGTGGTCTTCAGCTCATCTGCATTTTTTGGTCTCTTGTTTCTCATTTTTCTCTTGACAATACCCCATAGATTCTCTATGGGGTTCAGGTCTGGTGAGTTTGCTGGCCAGTCAAGCACACCAACACCATAGTCATTTAACCAACTTTTGGTGCTTTTGGCAGTGTGGGCAGGTGCCAAATCCTGCTGGAAAATTAAATCAGCATATTTAAAAAGCTGGTCAGCAGAAGGAAGCATGAAGTGCTCTAAATTTTCTTGGTAAACGGGTGCAGTGACTTTGGTCAATGGACCAACACCAGCAGATGACATTGCACCCCAAATCATCACAGACTGTGGAAACTTAACACTGGACTTCAAGCAACTTGGGCTATGAGCTTCTCCACCCTTCCTCCAGACTCTAGGACCTTGGTTTCCAAATGAAATACAAAACTTGCTCTCATCTGAAAAGAGGACTTTGGACCACTGGGCAACAGTCCAGTTCTTCTTCTCCTTAGCCCAGGTAAGATGCCTCTGACATTGCCTGTGGTTCAGGAGTGGCTTAACAAATTCCTTGACACGTCTGTGTGTGGTGGCTCCTGATGCCTTGACCCCAGCCTCAGTCCATTTCTTGTGAAGTTCACCCAAATTCTTGAATTGATTTTGCTTGACAATCCTCATAAGGCTGCGGTTCTCTCGGTTGGTTGTGCATCTTTTTCTTCCACACTTTTTCCTTCCACTCAACTTTCTGTTAACATGCTTGGATACAGCACTCCGTAAACTGCCAGCTTCTTTGGCAATGAATGTTTGTGGCTTACCCTCCTTGTGAAGGGTGTCAATGATTGTCTTCTGGACAACTGTCAGATCAGCAGTCTTCCCTATGATGGTGTAGCCTAGTGAACCAAACTGAGAGACCATTTTGAAGGCTCAGGAAACCTTTGCAGATGTTTTGAGTTGATTAGCTGATTGGCATGACACCATATTCTAATTAGTTGAGAGAGTGAATTGGTGGGTTTTTGTTAAATGTGAGCCAAAATCATCACAATTAAAAGAACCAAAGACTGTGTGCATTGAATTTATTTAATACACGAGTTTCACAATTTGAGTTGAATTACTGAAATAAATGCACTTTTCCACGACATTCTAATTTATTGAGATGCACCTGTATATACAGTATCTCACAAAAGTGAGTACACCCCTCACATTTCAGCAACAATTTTAGTATATCTTCTCAAGGGACAATACTGCACGAATGAAACTTGGATATATTTTGGAGTAGTCAATGTGCAACATGTATAGAAGAACAAATTTACTGTCCTCTAAAAATAACTCAACATATAGCCATTATTGTCCAAATAACTGGCAACAAAAATGAGTACACCCTAAGTGAACATGTCAAAACTGTGTCCAAAGTGTCAATATTTTGTGGGGGCACCATTGTTATCTAGCACTGCCTTAATCCTCGTGGGCATGGAATTCACCAGAGCTGCACAGGTTGTTGCTGGGATCCTCTTCCACTCCTCCATAATGACATCACGGAGCTGCTGGATGTTAGACACATGGTGCTTCTCCACCTTCCGCTTGAGGATGCCCCACATGTGCTCAATAGGGTTCAGGTCTGGAGACATACTTGGCCACTCCATCACCTTCAGCTTCAGCTTCATCAGCAAGGCAGTTGTCATCTTGGCGGTGTGTTTGGGGTCGTTATTATGTTGGAAACCTGCCATTCGGCCCAGTTTCTGAAGGTAGGGCATCATCTTCTGCTTCAGAATGTCACAGTACACGTTGGAATCCATGTTTCCCTCAATGAACCGCAGCTCCCCAGTACCAGCAGCACTCATGCAGCCACAGACCATGATGCTACCACCACCATGTTTGACTGTAGGCAAGACACAATTTTCTTGGTACTCCTCACCAGAGCGTCACCACACATGCCGGACACCATCTGAGCCAAACAAGTTTATCTTAGTCTCATCAGACTACAGGACATGGTTCCAGTAATTCATGCTCTTGGACAGGTTGTCTTCAGCAAACTGTTTGCAGGCTTTTTTTGTGAGCCAGCTTCAGAAGAGGCTTCCTTCTGGGACGACAGCCATGCAAACCGACTTGTTGCAGTGTGTGGCGTATGGTCTGAGCAATGACAATCTGACCTTCCACTTCTGCAACCTCTAAAGCAATGCTGGCAGCACTCATGCATCTGTTTTTTGAAGCCAGCTTCTGCACCTGACGCACACCACGAGGACTCAACTTTTTTGATCGACCTTGCGAGGCCTGTTCCGAGTGGAACCCGTCTTGGAAAACCTCTGTGTGATACTGGCCACTGTACTGTAACTCAGTTTCAGAGTGTTACCGAACTTCTTATAGCCTACGCCATCGTTGTGGAGAGCAACAATTCTAATTCTCAAATCCTCAGAGAGTTCTTTGCCATGAGGTGCTGTGTTGAACATCCAGTGGTCAGTATGAGAGAATTGTACTCAAAGCACCAAATTTTAACTGCTCTAATACAAGATACACAAATTTGTATGGTCCTGTCAAGCAGACAAAAACATGAACATGATGAATAGGACATGTGGCTTTGCATGGTTAAACAACATATAGCTGTTATCACTTAGGGTGTACTCACTTTTGTTGCCAGCTTTTTTGACAATAATGGCCGTATCTCGTGAGTTATTTTCAGATGACAGTAAATCCACACTGCTATACAAGTTGCACATAGACTACTCTAAGATATATCCAAGTTTCATTTCTATAGTATTGTTCCTTGAGAAGATATACTAAAATGTTTGCTGAAATGTGAGGGGTGTACTCACTTTTGTGAGATACTGTATATATATATATATTTTTTTTTTTTTTCTCCAGCATGTCTAACCTCCTCTTGGAATAGATTCTGTCGGTTCCTTAAGGAGCGCAGTTTGGTCTGCTTCTCCTCATGTTCCAACTCTTCTTCTGGAGGGCGGAAATAGAAGATGAGATCCTGCAAGGACAGAACCACTGCATCTAAAGGCAGAGATGGGGACGATGGGCTTGGAGATTTACTCTTCCCTCTCAGAGAATCCAGACCCCTGTCAGACAACACAAATGAACAAATAAATAATATCTATCTTTAATCTAATATTTACCCTTGATAAAAAACACATTTTTTATTAAATCAGTGTTAATGGTGCTAAGCTGATCTATCTGGTCTCCAAGTCTGGCTAAGCTGGTTAGGCTGGTCTGTTTTGATGGCTTTTGGGCACTTTCATCCTAGAACACCAGATTAAACCACTATAGAATGGTTTAAGATGGGATTTTTTTCATACTTAATGAACTGAGTGAAGAGTCCTGTTGTGCTATAGATCATTCTAGCAGCCTGGGATTCTGCTGTCTGAGAACGGGCCACAGTCAGGGCATCATCCATGTGCCCCTCCTGATGCAGTATAGCCTAAGAAAAAGAAAAACACATATTAGCACTGGTGAAATATATGAATTGTGCAGTTTTAGGCCTGACTAGAGAGAATTTACACTACTGTTCAAATGTCTGGAGTCAATAAGATTTCTTTTTCGGAAGACAGCTGTTATGATCACCCAGGCTGCATTTATTTGTTTTTTATCAAGAGTAATATTGTGAAATATTATTAGAATTTAAAACATCTATTTTTTTATTCCCGTGATGGCAAAGCTGAATTTTTAGCAGATCACATGATCCTTCAGAAATTATTCTAATATGCTGATTTCAAGAAACATTTCTCATTATAATTGAAAACAATATTTTTTGGAATATTTTTTGGTAGCAATGTAAATTGTCTTTACTGTGACATTTGTAAGAGTTTAATGTCTCCTCGCTGAACACAAGTATTAATTTCTTTCAAAAAAGCAAAACAAAAATCATACTGACCCCAAACTTTTGAACAGTAGTGTACATGAGATTAATACTCGTACCTTCCTTTTCAGTGGCCCCAGCCGAGCAGATTTAGCATCCACCGAGGCATATGTGAGCCACAAGCTGGTAGAGACATGCTGCACAAAGCACATGGACTCTCCATACTTGATCTCTGGGATCCCCATTCCCTCCACATCACGTTTCTGAGCCACCTCTATCTTCTCCTACTCAGTCACATGATGTTTGACATCAAAGATTGTTAGAAAACATTTTCAAAAGGGCAACCTCCCAGAGAGTAAGGTATAAAGCTGAGAGCAGTATACAGACCTTTGAAGCACGAAAGCAGAAAGCAGAGTTCTTTGTATTCGCTTTTTCCGCATCCACAAGCAGGAGTCCTTTATCTTCATTCAGACACAGATACCTGCCTGTGGTGATGTGACGCACCCTGAAGGATTGACCCCACTTCATGTGGCTACCACTCCACCTGTGTACAGGTTGAACATCAGCTCAAAGGAAGAACCCCCTCACCCCACCTTTTCTGCTTGTTAAGGTGTTAAGACTCTTGATGCATTCAAATATTACCAACCCAATGCGAAGAGGCTCAAGCCTCCACAGAGATCTGGCATGGCTGCACACGGGTCCACCTTCATAGTGTGCATTTCTGAAAAATCATGCAAAACAAGAAAAGATTGACTGTGGTGTAGATTAGCTGTTTGTGTGCGTTTACATTGAAAAAAATTACATTAAATCGTTTACATTATATTAGTATATGGCTTTATATCTTACCGTCTCTGGTCATCACCCTGGTCAGCAGCAGGAATTGTTAAACATTCATCCATGTGCCCATGGAAAAGACGCAGAACATGCCCTCCAGTCAGATACCCTGAACCAAGGAAACATCACACAGTAAAGCATTACGGTTGTTGTAAAGACAATGAAGAAATTGGTGCTCTCCATAATGCGTATTAATATTGGTTGCATAATTCATAGTGATTTAACATTTGAAAAGAATGAAATTAAGACAGCCTTAAATATTATTATTGTAATTTTATAATTGTCATGTAAAATAAGATGGTATTTTTCTTAAATGCTGATTTTTTATTTTTTTTATTTTACTAAATTACTAATTGAATATTAATAGAATATTAATATAAACATTTCATATTTTGTTTTTATTCATCAATTTTATCAACAACAACAATTTAAAATTGAAAATTAAATTACATTTTAAATGAACAATTTTTTAATAACAAGAACAATTATTGTTTTTATAGCCATATTGATATATAAACACAAAATTCTGGCCAAATTGTGTAGCCCTATAAACAAACTCAGAAAAAATAGAATTTTTAAATTGCAATCTTTAAGAGAAAAATTGTAATTATGCCTAAATTGTACAGCCCTAATGCATATGAAAAGTCCTTGTGTGGTCTTTATATCTCCAGAGTGAGGAAAAGGGCTAAGAAAGTCACTCTGGACCCCTCACACCCAGCTCACTCTCTCTTTGAACTGTTGCCCTCTGGCCAGCGCTACAGATCACTGAGCACCAAAACAGCCAGACACAAGAACAGTTTTTTCCCCCAGGCCATATCCCACCTGAACAACACATAACACACCCCAGTACTGTACATCTGTAAATAACTCCTCAAACCTTCATCTGTACATAGGACACATGCACATTCACAGTTCTGTCTATGGACATTTTTCTTTTCTATATATTTTTATTTTTTATTACTATTGTTATTTATAATTTATTGTCTATTCTCTTCATTATTAGTGTTTTTATTACCTTAATTATATGTTGTCTGCACTATGTTTGTACTTTCTGTACTGGAAGCTCCTAACACCAAGACAAATTCCTTGTGTGTGTAAACACACTTGGCAATAAATTTCTGATTCTGGTAAACGATTGGCTAGTTTTAATACAGTTGGTACTTTAAGCTTACCCTCTGCCAGCTCACAGCCAGAACAGACTGGGTTCATGTTCCAAAGAGTTTGCATAAAAGAAGCGTCCACCATGAGGTCTCCACTGGCATAGGAAAGGTGCTGTTGATGGGACAGATTTTTCAGGTAAAACTGTAGGCTCCATTCAAAAGAGACTGTGTTAACTACATAGAGATGGACTTTACCAGATATCTCTCAGAAGACACGCTGACCAGAATGAGATCGTCGCCCACCCTGACCTTCTCACCCTCCGACCTCTGCTTGGATGCAGGGTGAATGGTCCACCAACATGCCTCACCTGGATGAAGATAAAGACATCTTTTAGTCAGATTTCCCTTTTGTATATTTACATGTACATTTGTGATAACGATCCACTAAAAATCAGACACCTGTCGACTCCTCCCGCAAGCCCACGTCAAAGGCCAGCTTGTCTGTGAGTGACCTTGATGTTGTCAAACAGCTGAGGTACTGCATCACACAAAGAGATGTCAATCAATAAAAAAATGAAAGGTTAAATGATTCTGTATCAATGTACTGTAGTCAAGTCATCTAGCAATGGTCTGTGAGTGTGGATTGAGATTTGACCCACCATGCCAGAGTGCGTGTGTCTGAGCAGGATTGCATGGCCATACAACAACGTGCGGTGGCCTCCTCCTTGTGAAGACTTAGAAGAAGGTGAAAAAACATGACTATACACAATTCAAGATGTGCATAAGCATCTATATGCTTCTCTGTCATTACATTTCAAACTCCAATAAGACGAGTTTTTTGACAAAGTAATAAAAGATTAACACAACATTGGACACTTTGACAGTGTATAGCATTACAGTGACAAGGCGGCTATAATATGAGGTAGAAACAAAGTAATAAGAATTAGCAAAATTCAAAGAACATTTAAGGCACAAAGAGAAGCCTACCCATTTATCCAAATCGACTGCCTACAGCAGGCAGAAGAGAAAACAAGAGGAGGAGGACAAGAGATTGTCATGCTGAGCTCACAAAAACAATATGAAAACATTTTCAGGTTATAAATATGAACACTTCTGAAACCCCTTATGTTGTTGCAAACCTTTTTTTTTAGGTGTACTATCCCTTTAAATGTGGCACTAACCTCATTAAGCTCAGTTGTGTTAGCCAACATCTCCTGAAGGGCCCGCACAGATAAAGACTGCTCCAGAATAAAGCAGCATATAGCCAGATCAGGAGGAACATTCTGAATGACAAACAAAAAAGTGAACAGAAAACTGGGAATCCAAAACATCAAACGCATTTCATAAATTCAGAATGACATAAATGAAAAGCAAACCTGGGCATTGGATGTAGTTTCCAGAAAACACAGGCGATTTCCAAAACCCTCACAGGACAGACAGAGTTTAATCTGCTCCTTCAAGATAGTAGCAGTGCACTGTAGAACCACCAGGTCATCCTACAAAGAAAATGGATGTCCAGATGTCATTCTAAGAATTGTATATCAACACTTTTGAATAGTTTAAAAGCTAGCAAAATTGAACTCAGTCTTTCGCTTGATGATAAACTTTCAACTTTGTGATCAAGACAATATTATCTTTTATTGATGTCTGATATTAAGACTACTGGCAATAAATAAATCAATTTTTGCTCTTTTGGAATCCAATTTGATGTCTGGTAAGATATTAACACTTCCTGAAATACTGCTTTAGACAAGTCATCGGTGTTTTCTTTGTAACAGCATGTTTATAGCACACGTTGCTGCTAAATGACATGGCAATTGTAACCTTGACCAGGGCAGCATGCATCTAATCCTGAATGTGGCTCAGGTTACAGCCAAAACACGAGGAGACTTAGATGAGGCCTGTTTGAAAAGAAACTATTTGATTTTTGCCTTAATATATTCCAGCTCTATGAGAAAGTCAAATAACTGATAAATAGTGATAAAGCCTATGGTGGTGCTACTAATTTTATGTGCAGCACCACCCTCCATAACTCTATTCCCATTTAAGGTGACCTCAAAAAGTTTAATTTGATAGACAGCCTCATAATTGCTCCACTGATTCAGTTCAAAGTGTGTGATGTGTTATACAAATATGTCAGGTTTATGTAATTTGTATTGTCAGCATTTTATAATAAAGATGTAAACGTAAGCATGCCTTTATAAAGAAATTGGGGCAGGTCATGTCCTTGACAGAGTAGACTATGTGACGGTGTATTATGTATGTAAGTGTGTCATCTGTTGAGATATTCCAGGGATGGAATGTAAGCCAGTGGGCCGTAAAAAACCCTGTCCACACTGACACATGCTGCTAGCAATCTGAGACCCAGCACTTGACAATATATTCATTGTGAGATCACAAAATAATATATATATACAGTGGGGCAAAAAAGTATTTAGTCAGCCACCAATTGTGCAAGTTCTCCCACTTAAAAAGATGAGAGAGGCCTGTAATTTTCATCATAGGTATACCTCATCAGAAAAATCACATACAAGTAATATTTGTCTACAAACTTAATTTCAAGAATTTCAGAAGGCTTTCAGATCATGAGAAACAACTAAAAACGGTGTCCAAACTTTTGACTGGTAGTGTAGTTTCTTCATTTAACAGTTAAACAGTGTTATTGAAATGTTCCGGTTAATCAGACAAAACTCTAAATATGAGCTGAAAAGCTCTAGAGGCTGTCATAAAAGTAGGAGGACATGTAACAGACTTTTTAAATAGACTGAAACAAACAGGTGTTGGTTTAGGATGAGCCCAGAAAGCTGCTAATCCCATCTCTGTATATAGACTCAGAGCTCATAGACAGCAGCATCACAAACAACAGCAGCACCACACTAGTTATCTCGATCTTCTGTAATGGATGAACTACATACTCTGTTAAAATCTTTCAGTGCATCCATGACAGGACAGCTTTAGCTCTGGTAAGAATGACTTAGTGTTCATGTTGACATAACCCCAACACAGGCAGGTCAGGCATTTACAACACAAAGGTCAAAGATGGGCTCCTCTCTCCATAGAAGGTTGACAGTATGGAGTGCAACTGTATATTATGGCAGCAATGGACCTAATACTAACAGTACATCCTAAATTCACATATCCCTGTATATTTAGTCTATAGATTTATATTTTAGTCTTGGCAGTATGTTGCCATCAGGCTTCTGTGCACAGTGCCAAGTGTAAAGTCCTGTTTCAAACAGTGACAATCCAACCTCTGCACTGCACCATGTATAAATAGACAACAATGACAGCAAATCCACACACCTGGTCATGTCACTCCACATTCATCCAAAAACATCCATTAAAACTGCATGAGAAAGCTGTCAAAATGTGGTCAACCTTAACAATATACAATGTGTACTGTTCAGAATTTCCACACACTTCAAACAATTAATTTCTAGTCATTTCCATTCATTGAAAATCACATTTCTAAAGCATAATATACAGTGTTTTATATAACATGTATTATCACACATATACTATAAGGTATAGTTATTCAAATTAATCTGAGGTATGGTATTGTCTAGTGTAACTCACTGTTCGTAGGAACTGGATTTCCTCCTCTCCCTCCGCTCCTTCTGCCATGGTGCAGTAGATCTACAGGTACCAGCAGAAGTCGTCAGACGCTGTCCCCTTTCTTTCCTTCTTCCCGGCTGGGACAGATCCCAGCCTTAGTTTCCCCAATTCTCTCCGTGCCTCAGACCGCAGGCTGCCTGTCTGTTTGGGAGTACTGAGAGTCTCCAGCTCTGGTGAATGTGGTTCAGAAAGATTAACAGGCAGCTTCACTTTCTCTAGTTTCCTCTCACTGCTCCACATCAAAGGGGAGGAGCACCAGCCTCATAAAACTAACATTATCACTCCATTATCATTTATTCTATAGTTTAGCTACTACAGAATAAATTATATTGTTAACATTGTTTTATGATAACAGGGACTGAAGCTTTTGTTTAATGAGTGACAACATTGTACCTTCCTTTTTAATGGTTTCTCTGCTCGAGATATTCAAAATAAAAAAATAAAACAATTTAAATGACCGTAAAGTCATTTTAACAACAGTTTCTGAAAACTAAGTACTCAAGACTTTGTTTACACAGACTTTGTATTTGGGTAGAAACTTCCATTTAAAAATAGCCCAAACTGTTCTTTTCTACATGATACAAGACAAAAACCAGTTTGCTAAACTTGCAAACAGAATTTGTCCCAGATCCTTATATGTAAAAATTAAACAAACTGACAAACTATAACAACAACAAAAAAGTGAACTATTGAAATAGATTTTATTAAGAACAAAGAAAATTTGTGACAGCTCACAAACATAAAAACACAAATAAAAGCATTGTTCCATTAATAATAATTAAATGATTACACAAACCAGTTTCAGATCCCAGTCATTGGGAACTGATATTTATTTAGCCAATAAGAATAAAAAGAACTAAACTTTTAAAGTGGTAACGGGTTCCAAGCAGACATTTGCACCTCATGTGAGAGCCAGCGGGGAGTGTCTCTGTAGTGCTTCCTTGCGGTCTGACGCCTGAACTGAAAGGCTGGAGGAGAGAGATCGCAAGGCAGCCTGTTACTTGTGTCATCTTCAGAAATCACACCATCAAGTGACAAAGCAGCAAAAGGTGGAAACCCAAATGGAGGACTGGTATTCAGCCATGAGGGGGTTTCTTTGTCACTTTCACTAAGAGGAGAGACTTGATCCGTTTTGAAGTCTTCAACTGAGCTTGTGTCTTCAAAGAGATTCAGTGGCACCATCTGCTGGAAGAACATTGGAGATGCAATATCAGGTGTAAGAACTTCTGCAGGAACATTTGAATCGTCTTCCTTATGACCACCAATGTGGCACTTCTGATCCAATAGTTTATGAAGATCAAGTTCCTCGACATCCTGCTCTGTTTGCTTGCAGAGAAACCGATTTTCAGTTTTGTCCATTGTGGGCAAAACTGGATCTTGGAAAGGATTTCCCAACAAGCTCAGAGAATCCACGTCCACGTCATTTGACAGCTGAACTTTAGGGGAATTTTGTGACATCTTGCACACCTCTTGATGATTTAAATCATTAATCGGCTCATGATCGACCGACTCCACACCTGAATCAGGGCTTGCATCACATATACCTATGAAAGCCTGACTTGCTGGTGGAGATCCCACAGGGCTCTGCTCTGGTGGTCTTTCTGACACTCCCTCGTGACTGATAGAGCGACCGAACCGTCGAGCACCTTGTCTCCGAAGACGTATCGGTCCCCTCTGAAGGGATTCCTGTGATTTCTCCCGAAACTGAGGTGCCGTGCGTGATGTCCGAAGAAGCAAAGTCAAAGCACTAAAGCCGCTAAGTCGCTCAGCCACAGACAAATGCAGATGGGGTCTTTTGAAACCAAGAGTTGAATCTGCCATCTTATCTTGTTTATAGTTTAATGTTTCAACCTTGGTCTCTTGCACTTCTTTGACACCCACCTTCTTCTTCATGGTTACATTTTCCTGCTCATTTGAAAGGGTCAGACTTGCAAACATTGGCCAGACAGTGTTATCTATCTCAGTTTCTGCTCTACAAACTTCCTTTTCCAACTCAGGCATCTCAGTACATGACTCCAGCGTCACCTCAGGTAGGCTTATGGATCTACGAGGACGGGATCGGTTCTTAGAGCTGTTCTTCACTTTTTTGGACTCTTTACGTGGCTGCTCTTTTGACTGCTTCACCTCTGGCTCATTCTCTACTTCTGTGCTTGCATTTATCTGAGACCCTTTGTTTTGGGTGACAGATTGTATTACCTTGAATTCTCCTAACTGCTCAAAGTTCTCATTTTCAAGCACGGTCCAGCATTCATCATCACATGGTTCCTCACAGTCCTGTCTTTGAATGCAAGATACTTCAGATACCATGTCTGGACAGTCATTAGGGTTTTCAGCAAAACTGCAGTTGAGAAGATCCGGGTCATCATCCACTTCATTCCCAACAACTACTGCAAGATAGAAAAATGTTCCAAAAATGTTTTATTTGCACAAAAGAGAACAGAAAAAGATTTATAGTATGTACTAATATGTCAATAACAATAAAAATAGTCATGATTCAACAAATAGTCAAAAAATTATTAAAATAAATTCATAAAGACTTATCCAAACCTCCTTCTGGTCCATCAATGAGGATAAGTGGTATCTTTGGAGATACATCAGCATTTGTAAGTGGTGAACCACTTTTACAGTCAGGCTGTTCTTGGTGTTCTTCTAAACAGCTTTCAGGGTCTTTGTGTGTTGGTGTCACTGAAAGCTGGAAGTATTGAATCACGTTAGAAGAATGGAAAAAAAAAAAATACTTAAAGTACCAAGTAAAAAACACAAAAATTTAGGGGTGCTCCGATCGGGATTTTTGAGGCTGATCACCGATCACCGAAAGCAGTATCTGCCGATCCGATCATCAATACTGATCTTTTTAAAGACTACTTTTTATCATGTAGAATTATTTATAGTGATGATCCAATCAAGATTTTTAGACATTTATTCAGGGCCTGAATTTAATTTTTGAAAATGAATTCCCATCTTAGGTAACTCTTGTCAGAGAGGTTTTTTTTTTAATTTGAGGGGTGGAGGAGGGCATTTTTTAGTCCTTTTTCAAAAATATATATTTATCTCACCTAAACGTTTGATCATGCACTGCATTTTTGTTTTGACAATCGTGCAATTGTTGCACAATAGCTTACACACAGCACAAGCCTGATTTCATGAGCTGTATGTGAGATGGGCCTTTTACACCTGGTTCACACATACTCCATTTGCAGTGCGTATGCAGTCCATGTGCTCTACGTAAGCGGTGCAGAAGCAGCACTGACTGTGCTTTCACATGGGAGTCTGCTCCTGATTCATGGCTGTTTACTACAAACACAACATTTATCCATTATTTTGATTTCAAATCCAAACATTGTTACTTAAAATGCTTTTTCAGCATTGTGATTCTTTGTGATTTTCAAGTGACAAAACATTTAAACTACTTTTCTTACATTATCACAAACATTCTAAATTAAAACTTACCATTGACAGAAAGTCAGTTCTAATGCCTGTTCTTTGGCATTTAAATCTTTTACAAGCAATCCTGCGGTTCATAAAGAACAATGCACTGTCACTTTAATTCAGCGCGCAGCAGAAATGAGTGCTGCACTGCTGACACACGCACTGCCAGACAGCAACAGTGTGCATTATGAACGCTCAAATCCGGACATGAGCGCGGAAAAAATACGCACCGCATACGCAATACAAACTGTCTCTGTCTGTCTGTCTCTATGTGTGTGTGTGTGTGAGAGAGAGAGAGAGAACCTGGCTTTATGTGTGTGCGCTTCGAGTGTGCATGAGCGCACGGTCTCCAGGAGAGCGCGCTAGCGCAGAATGGTTTAAACACTGGCAAGAATAAAAAAGAAATGCAATTTATAAACTTTAGTGACGATGCGACACTGCCTCAATTGTGCAAGTGACAATCCCTGTGTCACTGTGCAACTCGCTTATAATGCAGACGCGATGTGATTTTAAGCCATTTTCGCATTTTGAGAGAGAAAGAGAGCGCGCGCGCTGTGATTCACTCACGCTGTTTGTGAAATTATGTCTCACAGAAACTTCTCAAATGACTTTATAAATTATTTAATTAAGAATTATGAACTGTACAGCATTGTAATTATTTCACCCAAGCCGGGCAGAGACAGTGCCACTGCATGTCTTGTCAATCCTCTCAAAGCAGGCGCGTCATCAGCTTGAGATCGGCCTTTTTAGAGACCGCCGATCAAACATCCCAACGCGATTATCGGCCGATTGTGATCGGTAGCCGATCAATCGGGGCACCCCTACTAAAAATCACAGGCAAAAAAAGATGGCAATTGGTTTAAAACACACACACACACACACACACACACAGGGTTACTGTTGTTGCCACTGGACACAGTGAAAAATCTGAGAGATCTTCTTCTCCGATGCACCTTTTCTTCTTGTGCTGGAGGCCTGAAAACCCCAAAACAGACAGATAAGCCTGACTGTTGCTCTTTGTCAGTGCTTGAAGTGGGCTGGTACGCACCGGTACGCAGTACCGGCACTTCTACTGTATATTTTAACCTTTAGAGTACCTGCACTTTTTTGTGCGTACCGGCACTTCTGACATGTTGCCGGTATGAGTAAAATCGTCAGGGTCTGGGTGATTATATGATCCCATATGATTAGAAAGGACACTATATAAATCACACTACCCAGGCGGGATCACCTCTCATCTCGACTAATCACGTGAATGAATGCAAGCGGAGGTCTCCCTCATTGTGTGGGGCGCGAGAGCATGTCAGGGGAGGCGCGCGGAGTAGTAGAACAATAATTAATTATTGATTACTAATTTGAATCAGTACTTTATAGCGAAAATAATATCTTAAAATGAAAAGCAGCATGCTTTGCAGTCACATCATTTTAAACCGGTAAACTCATGGAAAGTCCAAGGATCCAGTGAACGAATTCAAACAGTAAGTTCAAAACAGCGCTAATGCAGAGAAAACACGGCCGATTTCATCAGCGATTGCGGTGAGAATAGTGACTTATGTCCAGATGTCAGTAAAATTATTATTTTCAGAGTGTATTTGGCTTAAAAACAAGAGTGTTTTATAATGAACGCTGATTATGCGATGGTCAGAGATTTAGCGATTCTGAATGGATCCGTATGTTAAAGGCAGGCGATTTAGTGGTCTTTGGCGTCTCCCTGTGGTCCTGCTTGGTATCGCAGCTTGACTTGTGCTAATTTGTATTGAAAGCTTTAATTTAATTATTGATTGATTGATTGTGGCACTATACATACATTGTGAATTATTAAAAACTAAAGGGGGGGGGGGTTATACTTCTTTTTTTCCACTTCAAGCACTGCTCTTTGTAGATTAGAATCCATCCCCACATTGTTTGGTAATTTTAGTACAGTGTAGAGTGCAGTTGTGATACAGTACCTAAGTGATTTCCGCAGTTCTCTCATATGGATTCTCTTCTTGGAAGTGGTGGGAATGGGATCTTCTTTATTACACTTTTCTTCCAGGGGACTATGACTGTTTACAGATTCTAACAGATTTTTGCAAAGCACCTTTGTAATATTCTGCAACAATCAGGAGATGAGCTGGTAAAATACATATATAAATAGATTAACCTTGTGGCTGGGTGATAGTTGTCGGTGTGTCCTCTCTTAGGTCATGCAGAGATCGCCTGAACAATAATAAACACACAATACATTATCTGCAAGTAGTCTATGAAGTCATCTGACAACCAGACAGCACTGATATTTATCTATCAGGTAAGTCACAAATGACCTTTTCCTTGCAGATCCTTCAAGTTCAGGAAGTGATTCCTCAGTGGCTTTGCGTTTGACTGTAACTGGTGATTGAGGGGTGGGGCTTTTTGAGAGAGGAGTCACTGCAGAGATCAAAAAAGTATTTTTTGATAAAGAGATACTAATTAATATGAAGGCACTTCCCATGTAAAAATATTGTGGCTCACCTGGTGTGACATCTAAGCCTATCGGTGGTCCAGTGGGAGTACGACATGGCTTCAGTTTGGAAAAAGCATCTACGAATATTTCTGAAAGAATATTTTGATAAAGACTGAAAAAAGGCCTTTTTACATACACACACACACATATATATATATATATATAGAGTCATGGCCAAAAATATCGGCACCCTTGGTAAATATGATCAAAGAAGGCTCTGAAAATTAATCTGCATTGTTAATCCTTTTGATCTTTTATTTAAAAAAAAATTCACAAAAATCTAACCTTTCATTGGATAATAAGACTTTAAAATAGGGGAAATATCATTACGAAATAAATGTTTTTCTCTATTACACGTTAGACACAATTATTGGTACACCTAGAAATTCTTATGAGTAAAATTATCTCTGAAGTATATTCCCATTCATATTCACAATTTTGAGCACTCCAGGGTGATTATGAACATGAAATTATCCAGCCATAGCTTCCTGTTTCACAGAAATATAAATAGGAGGGAAAACAAAGCCCAAATTCCCTTAATCATCCATCACAATTAGAAAAACCAAAGAATATATTTCTGATGTGCAGCAAAAGATAATTGAGCTTCACAAATTAGTGAAGTGGCTTTACGAAAAGAGCTAAAGCAGTGAAAATTCCCATTTCCACCATCAGGGCAATAATTAAGAATTTCCAATCAACATAAAGTGTTACAAAACTGCCTTGAAGAGGACGTGTGTCTATATCGTCCTAATGCACGGTGAGAAGGAGAGTTTGAGTAGCTAAAGACTCTCCAAGGACCACAGCTGGAGAATTGCAGAATATAGTTGAGTCTCGGGGTCAGAAAACCTTAAATAAAATTGTCAAACAGCACCTACATCACCACATGTTTGGGAGGGTTTCAAGAAAAATTCTCCTAGCTCATCCAAAAACAAACTCCAGCATATTCAGTTATCAGACACGACTGGAACTTCAAATGGGACTGGCTTCTATGGTCAGATGAAACTTAAAAAATGATCTTTTTAGCAGCAAACACTCAAGATGGGTTTGGTGAACACAGAGATAAAAAGTACCCCATGTGTACAATGAAATATACTGCTGTATTTTTGATGTTGTGGGCCTATATTTCTGCTGGAGGTCCTGGACATCTTGTTTAGACACATGGCATCATGGATTATATCAAATACCAACAGATAAAAAATCAATAAGTGACTGACTCTGTTAGAAATCTTATAATGGGCCATGTTTGGATCTTCCAACCGTACAATAATCCAAACACAAACCTCAAAAACAACACAAAAATGGGTCACTGAGCACAAAACCAAGCTTCTGCTATGGCCATTGCAGTCCTCTGACCTGAACCCTATAGAAAATGAGTGAGGTGAACTGAAGAGAAGCACCACCAACATGGAGCTGGGAATCTAAAGGGTCTGGAGTGATTCTGGATGAAGGAATGGTCTCTGATCTCTTGTCAGGTGTTCTCTAACCTCATCAGGCGTTATAGGAGAAAATTTAGAGCTGTTAAACTGGCAAATGGAGGTTTCAAAAAGTATTGAATAAAAGGGTGCCGTTAATTGTGGCCAATGTGTATTAGAGAAAAACATTTATTTCATGATATTTCCCCCCATTTTAAATTCTTATTATCCAATGAAAGGTTAGATTTTTGTGAATTTTTTAAATAAAAGATCAAAAGGATTAACAATGCAGATTAATTTTCACAGCCTTCTTTGATCATATTTACCAAGGGTGCCGATATTTTTGGCCATGACTGTATACATATACATATAATACATACATTTACATATACATACATATATACACATATACATACATATACATACACGTGTGTGTATGTATATAGCCTGAGCACCAGGGAACATTTTTACAGTTAAATGTAGAAAACAGTTGTGCTGCTTAATATTTTGTGTAAGTGTTATACTTTTTACAGGATTCTTTGATGAATAGAATTTTTATAATAATAACAAATTATTATTAAAATGTATAAATGATTAAAATCAAGGATTTATCTATCATCAAAATCTCACCACCAACACTTCGCCTCCGTTGTCGTCTCAGACTTCTGTAAACACTGAGTCCTGTCCTCTTACTAAACATAGCGCCACCTGCAAGAGAGGGCGTCTCGGTTCTCCCTGTTGCTTTTGACGCCTCCAGCAGACACGATGGAACAACACCTGATGTACAAAGTTCATGCACAAGTTCAGTTTACACAAAATATAATGATGCTAAAACCAGCAATGAGCTGGTTAATCAATTATTCATACAAATCTCATACATCTTTACCAATTCGATCTGCATGAAGTATAAGTGATTTAATCACTGATGTCTGCTGGTTTAAATGTTTCTCGGTGTCCAGAGTGAGTTTGCAAGGTGGTGCTGGAGACTGAAGCAGGTTAGGAGCAATAATAACTGCCAGACTGGTAGCATCCATTCTATTGTCACTGCATCTGATCAAAGACATGAACATGAGGAAAGAACGTACTAAACAATCATTACTGTCCTCCAAGAATGAGCTTGTGCATTGTCTGCATGACTATGTAAAGCATTTGTTGGATGCTCTCAATTACCAAAGATAAAAAATTTGAATAAAGCATAAAGATTACAGAAAAATAAAAGAATATTCCTTTAACATGTGCACAAATCCAATAAGTATAAAAGACAAGCTGCATATTTTCAAACTGCAATCAAATGTGAAACCTCTCTGCAACTTGACGCAGAAAGGTGCAGAAGTATCTGAGTGCACAAGCGTGGGATGAAGGAAACAGAGCTGTTATAAGCAGTGTTGTTCTGTTTCTTGCTCCTTCCTGGTCATGTGTCATCTCAAGGCCCCGGGCCTGAATCAGAGGGACCTGGAGGCTTGTAGGGATGAGAGGAGACGGCAGCTCACGCAGGAACTGCTTGATGAGAGAGGCGACATCACAGGGCTGTAGGAGGGATGCATGCGGGGGAAGGAAAACGGACTTTCCCTGCTCCAAATCTGCCTACGAAATAGAAGCATTTGGAGTTACAACTGTTTTCCATTTTAAAATGTAATTTATTTCTTTGACGGCAAAACAAAATTTTTTAGCAGCCATTACTTCGGTCTTCAGTGTCACATGATCCTTCAGAAATCATTCTAATGCTGATTTGGTGATCAATTACAATTATTATTTGTGCTCAGTTAATAGGGGTTCTTATTATTATCATCAACATTGAAAACAGTTTTTTGTGATAACTGTGATACATTTTTTCAGGATTCTTTGATCAGAACAACATTCAATTGAAATAGAAATATGTAATAATGTTCGTAACATTATAAAAGTCTTTACTGTCACTTTTGATCAATTTAATGCAACCTTACTGAATAAAAATGCAGTAATTTCTTAAAAATAAAAAAAATCACAAAATTACTGTTTTAAGTAATTGTATTTTTGATCAAATAAATGCAGCCTTGGTACACATAAGAGACTTCTTTCAAAAATATTAAAAATCTTAATTATACCGAACTTTTGACCAGCAGTGTAAAAAAAGTGCTCATGTAAAAAAGTCGAAAGTCGAGACGTATTGTCAAGTATGGTGACCCATACTCTGTGAAACTGAAAAAAAAGTGCTCATGTAAAAAAGTCGAAAGTCGAGACGTATTGTCAAGTATGGTGACCCATACTCGAAATTGGTGCTCTGCATTTAACCCATCCAAGTGCACACACACAGCAGTGAATAGTGAACAAACACGCACACACACACCGTGAACACACACCCGGAGCAGTGGGCAGCCATTGCTCCAGCGCCCGGGGAGCAATTGGGGGTTCGGTGCCTTGCTCAAGGGCACCTCAGTCATGGTATCGAAGGCAGAGAGAGTGCTGTTCATTCACAATCCCCACCTTCAATTCCTGCCGGTGTGAGAATCGAACCGGCAACCTTCAGGTTACAAGCCCAACTCTCTAACCATTAGGCCACGACTTCCCCGGTCAAAACATGTACCTGAATGACGAAAAAAGATTTGTCAAAGCCACTGTGACATGACAGATTTTAAGGAATTTACCCTTAGAGCCCGAATACGACTCAGGGAACCAGTCTTCCTGAAAAGACCCTCTGTATCCAGATGTTGTGACAGATACCCACAGGCCTCCACCAAGAACCTGAAAACCAGTACATCAGTGGCATACAAACACAGGCTTCTGTCAACCACCGTCATGTTTCAAGGCATTAATGTTTGCCTACAAAACCACCTCTGGGTCTGCACCCCTTTACCTAAATTCAGTACTTCAGACCTATGTGCCCTCTAGAAGCTTGCGTTCTGCAAGTGAACGACGCATTATTGTGCCATCCCAAAAAGGCACAAAATCACTTTCACGGACTTTTTCATTCACTGTTCCCACCTGGTGGAATGACCTGCTCAACTCAATCCGAGCAGCTGAATCCTTAGCCATCTACAAGAAACAGCTAAAAACACATCTCTTCCATTTTTATTTGACCCTCTAACTCTATCACTCTCTATTCTAATTCTATTTTATCTATCTGTATTATTTTTATAAAAAAAAAAATAAAAAAAAAACACACACCCTTGACCCTCTATCAATTGCATATTTATTCTTTAACTGCTACTTTTTCTTTAAAAACTAACACTAGCTTGCTTTTTTATATTCTATCTACTTTTTTTCTTTAAAAAAAAACACTAGGTTTCTTTTTTCTATATTCTATCTACTTGTTTTCTTTAAAAAAAACACTATGTGTACTGCGTTAGGCTAACCGAGACTTGTCATATCGCTTGCATGTTGTTGCTCTTTTGTTGGTTTTGATTGCTTCTACTGTCCTCTTTTGTAAGTCGCTTTGGATAAAAGTTTCTCCTAAATAACTAAATGTATATGTAAATGTCTCACACGTAAAAATTAACTTTATTTTTGGTTATTTAAATTTTTAAACAAACAAAAGTTATTAAACATACTGAGGTACTGTACCGCCCATGTCAGATAGTTCATGCTGAGGGAGCAAGTGCAGGTCACGTCCAAAACCAAAGCGTTGTGACGCGCTCTCCTGAGAGAGATTCAACGTATGTCAGTGATACTAACGTTATATATTTAAGCAACAAATAAATGCCCTTCGTTCCAATGTGGAGTTTCATACGGTTTTTTACCTGACTAAAAGTTTGTTCACAGATTGAATCTCCATTTAGAAAGTTCTTCCAGTTTTTCACGCGGATACCGACAGCTTTGAGCGCGTGAATGATCGCCACCACGCGCAAACGCTCTTCTGTTAAACCAGCCATTATTTGACGGTCTGTACACCAAAAACCTTTCTGTCTAAATTCGGAATGTTTTGTGTAATTGATTGTTAATTTAGTGGCACAGTAAAATCATGGAAACGGTAAATTTGGCTAATTAGTACGGTGGTGGATGCGGAGACAGTGTTTTCGTACGAGCCGCCTGTACTGACTGGTGGCAGGCAGGACGTTTCCGCACGTATGCAAATGAGCAAACCTTATGCAAATAAGACAACGTGAGACAAGAATTTAGAAACGTATTTCTTTAGCTTCTTTAGGTTTTAGGTTTTTTATTTGTTTGTTTGTGTTTTATTTATTATTATTATTATTTTTTAAACAGAATACATTTAAAAATACAGCCTGTTTTGATTTGTCTAACTTGGTGGACCTCCGGTTTCATTTTTATTACGGTTTACTTTTTTGTACTACTTTTTATTTCAGTAAAATTGAGGGTATTTTTTCTTTTAATCAAAAGTGGGGAAATCGCACAAATATTATAACACACACACACACACACAAAAAAAAACAATATAATTGTTGTATTGTGACCTAATCCGTTGATTTAATTATTTATTTATTTTTAAGCGTGGACAATAAACTGTATAATTATATATTCAATAGGCCTAATCTGCATATCTAAAAAGTTTTTTTTTTTTTTAAATATCTAGCATGTGTAATTAATAAAATACATAATATATAATTATTATATAATTAATAATTATATCTAATCTAATTATATCTCTCTATGCGAATTCCATTTTATCTATTTGAAAAAAAAAACACTTGACCCTTTAAGACTTGCACTCTATTTATTTTCTGCTTGTTCTCTTTAAAAAAAAAGGCCTCTAACACTAGCTTTCTCTATTTTTTTCTGTCTATTTGTTTTCTTTTTATTTATTATAATTAACAAAAAAATAAATACTTTGCAGCGTGTACTGCATTAGGCTAATTGAGACTTGTCACAGTACTTGCATAATATTATTGCTCTTTTGTTGATTTTGATTGCTTCCATTGTCCTCATTTGCAAGTCGCTTTGGATAAAAGCGTCTGCTAAATAACTAAATCTAAATGTAATGTAAATGTAAAAATACAAAACTGGATAATTATATATTTTAGATGTTTTTAAAATGTTAGCTTGTTCTACTTGTAAAATATTTGGGGGAAAATCCTTTCAAATCTTTCATGCATGCAGCACCCGATTCTCAAATGACACAAGTAAGGGGCAGATTTCACATATAGCCGTTTCATGAATAAATAATACAAAATAAGACATTTAACATCCCTTACAACTGTAACAAATAATTCTAAATCACAAATCATTTGAATAAGGATCTTTGGTTTGAAATGACAAAAAAAAAAAAATAAAAAAAACACTGACAACAGGATTACTCAGAGCCATTTCTGTTTATGTATTCACATTGATTTATGAATCACTCAAATTGCATCTAATTATCAACAACAACAAAACACAAGTCAATAAAAGAATCTCATAGCAAAATAGCAATATTTTAAATTGAGTGAACTGAAATGCAAAGGTATAGAGTTGGTAAACAGACTGTTTTATTGATGGCTGGATTTGACCGTTTTAATCAGTACAAAGACTGTCTGCATCTTTGAACATGATGAAAATACATTTTAGGAAACCTTGTTAACATACAATGACTCCGCTTTATAAATAAATGACATCTCACAGGTAATATGCCACAAGCACAGATCACTTCATGTTTGCAACAAAATCTTCTCCTTTCTTGATGGAGCCCTTCAGTTCATCCATGGCTTCAGCTACCAGCTTCTCCTCAAACGCAGAGAGCTTGCCAAGACCAAGGTTCTTTTCAATGCCGTTTTTCTGAGAAAAGAAAGAGAAAATAAAAAATTTAAAAAAAACAAACGAAGCCCAGTTTATTTTACCAGTTTATGTTTGTTACTTTGACTTTGTATGATCTGAAAATAAGGTGAAGTAACATCTAAAGAGCTAGCTAGACTTACCCCGAGGAGGAGAGGTGTAGAGAAGTATTTGCATTCTGTCTCCTCAGATCTCACAAATGCACATTCAACAACACCCTCTTTTCCATTCATGGCATCGAGAAGGGAGAATGTGAACCTGGCTCCAGCATAGGCCATTGACAGAGTGGCAGAGCCTATGAACAGAGACAAATATGAATTCATATTCCAGATCTTCTCAAAGGTATTTCACTTCACAAAAGTGAGCATCTGCACAATTAAAATGCCAGCAAAGAAGGAACCAAACCTTAGTACTTAATCAAGAAAAAACAAACAAACAAACAAACATGCAGTCAAACATCATATAAAACTTCAGCTCTCACCTGCACCAGCTTTAGCTTTCACAACCTCAGTTCCTGCTTCCTGGATCCTGCCTGTCAAAGCAGACAGCTTGTCTGCAGGGAACTCAACCTTGGGAGTGCACTGAAAACACCACAAAATAAAATAAGCTTTAATATTTAACCAAATAGTCTAAAAATAGTCCAACAGCAATCACAGCCAATCAGTTAATAGATGTTTATGGTACTGGATTTTGGACCAATAAGATTTCACAGTGGGCGGGGTTTTGCAAAAACAACAACCTGCAAAATATCCTGCCAAAAAAACTTAGATTGACATGAAAGGCACAGGTTGCCCTGCTAGTTTTTAATGATAGAATACTGTTCATATGTTTATTGAATAAATTCTAAATCAGGTAGTAATACAGGTTTTCCATACCTGTGAAATGAGAGGAATGATGGTCTTTCCTGCATGACCTCCAACAACAGGCACATTGACTCTGGCGGGATCAAGGCCCTGGAAATATTGCAGCAATGGTGACAATGAACTGACTGTGCAAATATGTTTTCTGGTGATGAAATTAAATAAATCTGCACTTAAAAATCAATTCCTCTTCTATCAGTCTTGAATTAACAGAACTAACTTTGAGCTCAGCAACAAAAGTGTTTGCTCTGACAATATCCAGTGTTGTGACACCAAAGACTCTGTTGGGGTTGTAGACGCCATGTTTCTTCATCACCTCTGATGTGATCGGGATAGTGGAGTTCACCTAAAATTAACAGTATCAAAGTTCAATACAGAATCTGTTTGTCTATAGGAACATTTATCAATTATCTTAATGGACGGTCCAAAGCAACAGCAATCCATACAGACACGTATAGTGCTATAAACCCTTGTGACCTTTGAGCAGGTATAAAGTGATATCTCATCAAAGTAATGCTCCTGAGACCTTATACTTACTGGGTTTGAAATGATGCAGATCATGGCCTGAGGACAGTGACGTGCACAAGCATCAGCTAATGTGGCCACAATGGTGGCATTGGTGTTAAAAAGATCATCACGGGTCATACCTAGAAAAAGGGCAAAAAGCAAAATCTTGAGAAGTTTGGGTGGGTTTCTATAAATTTCTGATTTATAATTAAGCCCATTTACATCAAGCCCTTGTATGTTTAAGCCGATCAACATTTTTTGTTGAATATCCTCTTTCACATATGCACGAATAAAATGGGTTACAAATGTCATTCCATGCTGACTTTAAATGCACTTAAAAAATAAAGCAGAGGTAAAGTACACCCACCAGGCTTCCTTGGGACACCAGCAGGGATGACAACAACTTCACAGCCTTTCAGTGCAGCACCCAGCTGATCTGCTCCCATGTATCCTGCAAGGCAAGACAGAGAACACTATAGCAGACATATTCAAAGTCACAATAAAATGAAAGTACCAGAAGAGATTTTCCTCTGCATTGTGAATTACATCTGAGTGAAATGGAGGGGCCTTTGTTCTATACATCAGTTGTTGATTAGATGGAGCCAGATCTTAATGTGAGTTTGATTGTAAGAAATTGGCAGTGTTTAATTGAACTAAATGATTGAAGTCTGGCATAAAAGACCAGAGAGAAGTCTGCTGTTTCACAGTTTGAATTTTGATTACAAACTAGAGGCTTAAAAATATTACATAGATAAATCTTTCACAAGAAGATCAAAAAGATGCATTTTAGAAACTAGATAGGATGAATTTAATTTTATGCCAACTTTAAAGTAGCAAATATGATTTCTCAGCAACTAATAAAAACTCGATCCTAAGGGGTTTGACGATCTGAAACCATCTCTGTACCTGTGACAGTGGCTCTGGTCTCAATGTGACTGAGGTCAGCAGCCACTCCAGGAGTGTGAGCAATATCATAGAGTGAAAGCTCGCCCACTAAAGGGCTGTTCTTCAGCAGGAGGGACAGGGGCTGCCCGATGCCACCTGAGGCACCCAAGACAGCGACTTTCGCATTGTGCTGCAAGGAGACAAAAAATTGCAATGTTTTACAATATATGCTGATCCACCTTACTCTTATCATTAAAGTGCCCTTTGACTTAATAGGCCAATAAACTTACTGCTTTGTATTGTTGTGTGCATTAAATACACTAAAGAGGAATCATTAATCATAATCTGGTTGTCAAAAAGTGATTAAATCAAAATATACAGAACAACCACTGAATGCAAATGTTAGAAATTGTGTGTGTGTCTCTATGCGTGTACACACGTAGGTCGCACCAACATATTTTTTTGATCTTAACCTTGGGACCTTTTCAGTCTGGAAAAAAAGGCAGCGGGAATTTTTACAACAACAGGGTTTAAACCAAGTGATTAAGGACTCTGTAAATAGTTTAGACAGTACAAAGGAAGTCTGTATGGCATATGAATGTGTTTAGAGCAAGCAAACAAAATAAGAAGTTTTATACAAATGGCATATCATTGCATTGCATTGCAAAAAGAATGTCAAAGACAATGCCATGGACTTACAAATAATCATCTTCATGAGAAGGAAACCATACTAACATTTAAAAGACAGCTATATATTTTAACGTATAAAGATCCAATTTATCCTGTGAAAAGTTTATATTATTAATGTATACAATATTATTTGCAAAATATGTAGCTTGTTACATTATATTTTTTATTCTACTCACTATAGTACTGTACTGTTAGACATTGTTTCTTCATATAAATGCAAATATTTTGCTATTTATTCATTAACTAAAAAAAATTATATTTGTTTATTTAGTTTAATCTTAATTGTAATAATATGTATTTCACTTTTTACATTTTTCTATGGTCCCCAGACCTCAGTTTGAAAACCCCTGCTGTATAGAAATAACAGTTTTATAATACATATCAGATGACACATCTGACAGGATCTCTGTAGCACTTTTGCTTTCTCCCATGGCCTTGCTGTTCACAACACAAAAGCCGCATTAAGCCTGATCTCTCATTTCGGATCAAGACACTTTGTTGTATTTACTACAGTAAATGAGCCAAGTAGCTTATTACAGTAATGACCTTTCAAAGGTGGACGTGAGTCAAAGTGATACCTCCTCTGACCAGGATGATCCTACACAGGCAGACTAAACGAGTTGGCAAGGTCGTCTGAAAACCTTCTCATGCCAGATAGCAGGATTTCAACAGATTCAAGGGAAATCCTGAATGATCCTTGCAACTTCCATTAATATGAAGACCACATGACTAAGAAACGAGTTATGTTGCAACACCTACACTGTTAAAGTGATGGCTAAATGTCAAGCAAGGTAACTTCTAGGTTACCTGGATGCAGGTTTACTTAACTAAGTTTCAATTATACTACAGAAGTCTATGGCTCATTAAGAACCAGGAATGAGTATAGGAAAAAAAAAGTACACTGGGTATTAATATCAGTTTGACATAATAAGGTCATCACATACTCGTACAAATCATGGAGGCTAATGTTAGCGCACTCGCACGGTCTCAAACATGAGATTTTACCTGAGAGGAGGTGGACAAGCTCCGGACGAGGGTGGCGGTTGGTCTAGCGATGCGGGAGAACATGCTGGCTTGATTATCTGTAAGTGCTTACGGTTTTAAAATTAATATTTGCTATAGAGCCCCTCCTGACTGTGACTCCAACGTCCTCTAACAAGACAACCGGGGGAGAACGAGCCTACGGCGCAGCCAAGCGTTGTTGACGCTATGAGCCCCCGGCCTTCTCTGATTGGTGTAACGGTGTGTATGCAGTGCTGTGATTGAATAGAATTTTTGTCAGTCACATTCAAAGGGGCGGAGTTTACCATCGCCCACTGTTTGAAGGGCTGTTCACATTCTGGCGGTCGATTGGTCGGTTTGGGCGAAACGTCTTTGAAACTTTTCTCCAAATTCTTTATTAGTGTTTATATATATATATATATATATATATATATATATATATATATATATATATATATATTAAATGATTCTTTTAATAAACTTTTTTTTAAAATGGTACAATATTAACTGCAAGCAAGACTTCAGTTCAGTACTTAATTTGTTTAAGCAACCAAGGAGCATGATTCTAAAGTTACCCTGATCTGAACATTACACCTTGGAGATTAAAATATGTCTCTTCCTGTAACTCTCGAGGCCTTGGACAAATTATTTGTGTACTACACATATCATGTAGTGTAGAGTATGCATACTTAACAGAGTATAACTAAGTTTGAAATATAATACATTTTTTGCATGCTTGCATGCATTAACAGACTACTTGAAGTAAAAAAAAAACACTGAATTCACTGAATTCTGCATACATGTTTTACATACAATTTTTAATACTATGCATTATACATACACTGTGTAGTACGTACTAAACAGTACGTTAGAATTCCATCCCGAACATACCGCCTCTTTTCCTCTCGTTCTCCCTCCGAACTGACCAATCATCTTCCACGCTCTCTGACAGCTGACCAATCAGAGAAGGTCTTGTGTTCTGCTGCGAGCTTTATATTTCCGGGGCTGCTTCAGGAATGTAAACTATTCAACATGGAGACAGTTGATAAGCTGGAGGCGATGGTAAGCTGTTTTTTCAGCTAAACGTTTCCATCAAATGTTTTCAAGCGTAAACCGACCGTACGCGTCTAACTGTTAATAACACAGGTGCCTTTACGAAAGACAACGTAGTGTAGAACAAACACGAAGAATTACATGTTCTGTAAATGCCTCTGACTTTCCCTCAGGTTGGAGGGGAGAAAATTACGAAAAACATGTAACGTTAGCTGGATGGCTAACTAGTGCCACTGCGAATGTCTTTATTCACTTGTATTTACAGCAAAAATCAGCCCTAATATGATTCATTTACTATAATGTGCATATTTTGAATCGAAAACATGGCATTCATTCCGAAAAGTGTTAATTTGGCTCGATAGCTGCGGTGTGAAGCGGCGGTGAGGAGACTGCGGCTGCGGGAGGGCCTGCGCTTGAGTCCGCGAGACTGCGCGCTGCGTCCCGCTCTTACTCCTTATACCTTATTCACTAAGATAATTAAATATGTGTACACACTATGGGATTATATGCACATTAAGTTATTGTAGTAATTGTTATTAACTGATATCAGTTTCAATAAAATGTGTCCATTGCTTCTGGAAGACGCACAGACCTCTTCGTAAAAGTTTAGCTTTTGAAGACTCTGATAATTTGTATGCCTGCAAAGTCTCATAAAATCTATACTGGTATTCTTTTTAAGTAATAACATGCATTATTATGATTTTTTTTTTATGAGTTCAAGTAACGTTATGGTTAGGAAGTGGAGAAGATAGGGGGCGCAGTGTTGCTCTTTGTATCGAACTAACATTAGTAATTTTACTACACTGCCTGTGTCAGAAATTCCATATAATAATATATTTTATAGTATAATATATTAAATTCCTATCTAAACTATTATGGCTGTTACCTATTAAATTAAATAATGCAAAATATCCATAATGAACAAAATACCATAACAAATAAACACTCACTTTTAGAATGATTCCTTTCATTATGAACAATCTACATATCTGTATCGGAGCACTATAATGTTTTTACGTTTTAATGTTTATGTGACAACTGTGTTTTTCTTCCCAGGCTTTTTGTTGACATTATTTACATGATTGGATATTTCAGCATGCAAATGGACCGCCCTGAATGCGTGCCGTCTGTCCAGTGCCCCTTTTATATTGTACTACTGATAACCCAGTTATTAAAGCAGTGCAATGTTAAAAGGGCATTGGCCAGGGATTTTTCTCAAAGGTAGGGTCAACAGCGTGGCCAGCCACATCAAGGGCTGTTAACAGGGGCTCTGACTTCATTGCACTACTGTATTGGACAGCTAGCAGTGCAATAGTATTGTCAAAGCGTCTGAGAGCAGCTTTGCGCAATGTTTGAAAGTTTTCAGAGGTGTGCCATCTCATTTGGCATGTTGTTGTTTGTCTTCTCTGTTTTACAGGTCTTAATGTCTAATCCTAATTCTTGGGACCCTATCAGTATTGCCTCTGCTGTCCACTGTGTTCAGAGTAGTGCAATATTGCTAATAGGGTTTCAGGTTTTAGGTTGTACCCTCATTCAGATGGACCACTAAAGCATACAAACAGCAGTCAACGCCCAATTCAAATCTTGTGAATGCTTACTAAATTCTGATGTTTAGATCTGTGTCCTTGTAGTTCCAGAAAGCAGAGGCTGATATAGACTATGTGGAAAAGCGGCTGAAATTTGACTTCATGGCCAATGCGCGAGAAGCGGGCACGTTTGAGGTATGTTCGTGTTCAATTTTTAATTTTAAATACTGACTAAATCTGTCTTTCTAAATCTGAGGTTGTGGATTTCAGGGAAACCCTGTTCAGTTGCTGGAGAACCTGTCGGCAATCAAAGCGCGGCATGCGGCCCTGTGCGCACAGGTGGAGGAGATCGCGGCGGAACAGAAACGATCCATGGACTCGTTACGAGCTCACTTGGACACCACAGTGCAGCTGGTTCAACAGCTGCAGAGCACAGCAGATGTGCAGGTATTCAATCAGTCGTGCAACAATTGCTCAAATCTAACAAACCAAATTAGTCCATGTGAATCTTACTACACTAGAGGCCATACACAATGATTTCACCATGATTAAGGGGTAGTCTTTGGAAAAAAAATGAAGGTTTTTGGGTTCGGACTGTATGTGTGCTAATGGGAAATCTTGTTCAAGGTTCCGCCACTGACAAAAGAAGAACAAGAAGCGAGAGACTTTCTCTGCTCATCTGTTGCTGCATTAAATGTAGAGGTTAGACATTTTGGTCTTTTTATTACCATAATTACACATTTACACTACCGTTCAAATGTTTAGGGTTGGTAAGATATTTAAAAAAAAAAAAAATAAATAAAAAACTTTGAAAGAAGTCTCTTATGCTTACCAGTGATGCATTTATTTGATCAAATACAATATTAACAGTAATATTGTGAAATATTATTACAATTTAAAATAATTTAATAAATTTTAATTAAATAAAATTTAAGTTATTTAATAAGTTAGTCTTCAGTGTCATTCTAATATGCTGATATATTAGAATGATATAATATATCAGCATATTATATCATTCGTGCTTAAGAATCATTTCTTATCAATTTTGAAAAGTTATTCTGCTAAATATTTTTGTAGAAACCATGATACATTTTTTTTCAGGATTCTTTGATGAATACAAAGTTCAAAAGAACAGGATTTTGTTTAAATAGAATTTATTTTAACATCATGAATATCTCGAATGTCACTTTTGAACAATTTAATGCATCCTTGCTAAATAGAAGTCTTAATTTATTTTAAAAAAATCTTACTGCCTCTAATTTTTGAACCGCAGTGCATGTACTTATTAAAATGTAATTATTTGTGACATTGAGGCAAAAGCTACTTTGAGTTGGTGAATGTGTTTCTGTTTCTTTAGGCCGTGCCTACAGAAGAACCTCAAACTCAAGCACAGTCTGAATGTAAGGACAGAAGAAAACTATCAGCATTAAGTAGTTGTAATACTGGCACAATGTCAAAGGTCATCAGCATCTGCGTCAGTCTCAATAAATATAATATATTGTTTTTTTCTCTCTTGCAGCACAAAACGTGTCTGAAGAGGTGTCTGAGGGGACATTTGAGACTGTCCCGCGGAGTGTACGTGGTAACTTGAAGCTGAATGACCTCAACACACTCTATAAGCAGTTATCCGAGTACTTCTCAGATAAGAACAGGTTTGTCTGGTCATATTAGTGCAAACACATCACCTATAACCCTGAGCCCTAACATGATTGATAATGTACTGTAACTTAAGACAACTACATGATTTTAATGTATACCAAGAAAAATGTTTTCTAATACATTTGATCTAAATATTTTCATTCTTGTCTCTTCAGGGGGCCAATAAGCACTCAAAGGATGAAGAAGCTGAACATGAAAGTTAGTGATTCTGCATTGAAGACCTTACAGCACCTTAAACTCATTGAGCTGGATAAAAAAGGATTGGTGTCATTGCTGGCAAAAGACTGATAAACGGGGACAAAATAGATGGCACGGCGGACCTGAAAACATTTCAGAAACATTGCATCCACGAAGTTCAGTATATACATTAATCAGGATTGCATACATTTAAAAGAAAATAATTTCATCATTAATTTTGGCTCTTATTTTTAGGTCCTATTTCCTATATCATGACCTGTTGTGGAATCATTAGATTTGTATAACTAAGAAACTGTACAGCATAAGAGTTTATATTTTTTGTAAAGTGAAACAGGTGTTTATGTAATTTCAGATCTCAGTGACGCAGAGGAGACTGTATTTGAATGTAAGATTCAGTGTATTAACTTTTTTTAGGTTACTGTTGTAATTTCTTTGAGTATGCAATAAAATGTCTTTATACATACTGTATGTGTACTTTATTTAGAAGCTACTAAATGCAACAAGACACTGACAATACATTTTGTGTAGCAACAATATCAGAACATCAAATGGAATTTAAAACAATAAAAAAGTGTATTACATTTATTTAAGGTCAATAGTAACATCATAACTCATACTGCTAATGTACATGTGTTAAGAACAAGTTTGAAGGCTATGGGGGTTTTTTTTGGAACATTAACAGTAAATTCAACAAAAAGGAACACAAACCACATGTCTTAATCATCTAACATGGAAACGATTCAGATGCAAAACACTTCAAGGATATCTGATATATTGGGTCTGCTTTAAAAGTGTGGTTTGACTGACTCTGGAAGCGTCTGCTGAAGAACTCTGCTAAAAGAATTAAAAAAAAAAGCGATGTAATGATAAAAATTAATTCTGGAGCATTTTCATCCAGGAAAGCGAGTAGTTTTAATTAGTAACTTAACTGTAAAATATTTCATTTCTAATGGTAAATTGTAATATCTATATTGCTAATATAATCAATAGGATTTACACTAGCACTGTATTCCTAGGGTGAAATGCATTTGAGATTCTGCTGCACCTATTAGGATGGTTCTCCTGATCAATAGCCTCAATCTTCTCTCCCAGCTTGTTTATACATTCTACAGAAAAAAACAAACGGGGCTTCAAGGAGTTAAACACTTAATTGGGCTTTTAAGCTTGTATACTAACTCTTGAAAGAAGGCCAGAAAAAGACTTCTTTCCACGCACCTGCTGCTGTGTCTATGTAGTCCTCTTCTGGACAACCCAAGTCCTCTCTCACATCCCCCTCTCCTTTTATGTCAGACTGAGACACACTAGACAAAGTACAGATTAATTTTTGACATAATTTAAGAGTAAAATACCATGAAGAAGACACATTTTAAAATCCAAACAATTTCAGGCTGGTTTTTGAGAGTGTGTTTGCACAGAAAAACATGGAACACTCACAGGGACCCTGGCTCTCTAGGGTTTCTCTGCTCTTTGGTTCTTTCCAAAAACATCCTCTGTAGATCCTCATCAAGGGTGGAGCTTGCCCTGCAAGATTTCATATGCCATTTCAAAGTAGAAGCAACTTCATTTTAGTTTTAGGAGATGAAAAAACAAATAATAGAACCTACTAACATGGATCTTAAAAAGTGATCAAATTATCCAATTAAAATACATAAATATCCACCCCATAAAATCCTTACCGCTGTAGACAGTAGACTATTCTAAATTTTAATAGAAGCCGTTTCACTCTGATATATGCCACTTTTTTCTTTTTTTGTCATCACCGTGTCAAAGTTTCCAACCAGTAAAGTAAATCCATTTACAAAGGCAAAGTATTAGGGGTTTACCTCTCAGTTTCATCAAGGCTGTGACTCTTATCACTTTTCTGAGAGTTTGCATTACTATCCATTACAGCAGGGTTGAGATCTGGATGCTGGTCTGAAAATACAGAAGCCCATTACTTCAATTTCTCATTTAAAATAATAAAAACACAGCCCTACTGTAGATCTGTCTTACCATGTATCTGACATGGGTTTTCACCCTCACATCCTTCCATCCTCTCTGCAATGTCTTCATCATCAAACACCTTTTCATCAGAGCACTCTTGCTCACATTGATGTTCAGAGTCTGACAGGTCATCACCTACCTCTTCTTCCTTCTCATCCACATCATTATTCTCTGCAGGAAACACAAACAAACAGTTTGATTCTCACATCTCATAATTACGTTTTAGAAAACTATGAACAACAAACTGTCATACCAATAGGATGCTCTGTCTCTTCACTGGTCCCCTGGCTGGTCTCAGTGGTCTGTCTGGCTCCAGAGCTGGCAGTGGTGAACTCTGCATTACCGCTGGAGGCAGAGTCTATTTCCTCCCTTCCATCCTTAGAGATGGTGATTTTCGCTGGAGACTGTAGGACACTGGACACAGAGGCATTTGTCTGAAAAAAGAAGCAGGATATCAAAATAAACGATTTAGTTGTGAATATATTGATGCAAAAATAAGATAATGGTACTTTTACATTTCTCAGATGAAAGCTTCAACAACAAAACAACAACAATAAGCATTTGTGTATAATATAAAGAAATTGTCTTTACTGAAAAAGCTTTGAGTGAATTCAAGCTGCGAAAACACACAGAAGAGATGTCAACAGCATAAAACATATTCTAAAAATACTGAAGATATTTGATGGCTAGAGTGTTGCTATCATATTATCCCAGTAGTAAAGATGAAATTTAAAAGCACATATTAAAAATCAGAGATGCACTGATACTGAAATTTTGGCCAATAACTGATAATTATCAATACGTTCAAAAGATATTATCAAAAAACACCCACCTTTAGTCTGTATAAGTTAGTTTATATAAGTTATTTAAAATTAAAAAATTGTAATACAAAAATAATAAATTAAATTATACATTACTATTATAGGGGACCAAACATGTAGAAATGATAGATGAATGGATAGATAGATAGATAGATAGATAGATAGATAGATAGATAGATAGATAGTTAAATATTACTGAATAAAATAAATATATATAAATAAATAAAGGGGAAATAAAGGAATAAATTACATGATAAAACTATCTATTAATTATTGCTAAATTAATTTTTTATTACTTTTTTATTAATTATTTTCTGTATATGTTTGTAGCTTTATTTTTATTCTTTTTTAACTTATTTTTTTAAATTCTTATTCTTAATTTATAGCCAACAGTCTCTTATACAGTAAAAGTTAAAAATTACACAAGTATAAAAAGGTAGAAACAAAATGCCTGTGTACTCTGGATAAAAATTTTTTATAGGCTCTAAGTAGACATTTTATGTTAAGGCCAACTGATCTGGGGTGTCCATTTGAGTATAAATTGTCAGCTTAAATATATCAGTCTATTTTACTTTTCAGACTGATACAGAAAACATTAAAAAGTCACATTTATCGTTCAATACTGATATGATTGTTGACAGAAATATATTATTCAAATATCATGATGCATTGACTGACAGTGCTGCTGTCTCCTGCGCTGACTGTGGCGTAACTCTCTGTGCAGACAGTATGGGACGGAGCACTGCCCCATGGTGATGTGTCCGACAGGCTCTGGAGGTGAGGGAGGGGCTCAGTGCCAACCTGCACATCTTGTATCCTACGGCCTGTAATTAAACAGTGTTTACAATTAGCGAAACTGACCCACACAACATATTTTGAATCTTAATTTATGTTACATTTTTCTGATTCGCTTTGTACCTTTTGGGCTGCGTGGGGTGCTGTTACAGGGTGGATGTCCTCTGCTGAGAGGGATGGGCGGGGCTTCAGCTGACTCCACCCATTTCAGGTGATGGGCTGGTGAACAGGATATGCTGGAGAGGTCTGCAATCTCAGCCAGGTCTGGCAAACAACTGATTGAACAAAATTACCACAACACAGAGCACAGACTCAGCCAAAGGAAGATTTTATTTTAATGATAAAAGACTCAGACATACAAATACATTTAACAAAAGTGACAAAATACACTACCATTTAAAAGTTTGGTATCGCTAAGATAATGTATTCCTGTGATGGGAAAGCTGAGTTTTCAGCAGCCATTACTCCACTGCTGACCCCAAAACTTTAAACTTTACAGTTAATAAAAAAGAACATGTTTATTATAATAAACTAAATTGTATCATCTGTTACTGAGCTTTGTGTGAGATGCTTTATTTCTGGTATCTGATGGTAGGAATGTACCTGTGCACTGGGGTAATGGATTCAGACTCCTTTAAGTTCTCTTGAGCAAGCTGGTATTCTAGATAATAATAAGGGTGGCATAAATGTTATAAAAAAGTTCAAACGGTATCCACAAAGCTGGCAAAAACAATAACTGCAGGCTGTTTTGATCTACATACCATTCACACTGTTTTCAACAGCCTGTTTTCCCTCTGCTGGAGATGTGCTGGGTCGACATACCTCCACTGTGACATCCAACTCGTCCTCTGAGCTCAGTGACTAAGAAATAAAGGGTGGGGGAATTATACCTCCTTTATTCTTCAAGGCATATGCCTAATTTTCTGAGTTTTTTGCGTTATTTAAAGAGTGTCCTATAAAAATAACCAAGTGTCTATATTAACCTGAGAGCGTTCTTCACCAGATGATGCACCGTTATGGTGGTGTTTGGGTGTGTAGAACATGCTAGATTGCTGTGTCTGTGTACAGTCCAAACCATCTGAACTTCCCTCATCCTTGTGACACAACATACATTAAAGGGTACATATATATGCATTTATATAGCATTTTGTTCTAGAAGTCCACCTGTTAATCAACGTTTAAGTTGATCATTGATCATGATTTAGTTTTAAATGACCATTTATTAAACTCTCCTTGGACTTATTAAACAGATTATTACACAAAAAGCTGTTTTAGTTCTACATGTAAAAAAATGCTGAATGTTCACATGTAAATGTGGGTGGTTGTGTTTTAATGTGAAAAAAAAATATTAATGAATTGGTACAAAAGAAATATAAATAAAGGTCATAGATTATCACCTCAGTTTGGCTTGTAGCCTCCAGCACTCCATTGGTCACATCAAAAGTGTGATTGATAGTGTGGTAATTTGTGCTCTCCTCACTATCACTCTGAATACCTGGCATTAAATAGCATTTAAACATATTTTTAATCATTTAAAATTTTTAGGTGAACTATCCCTTTAACAGAAATTTCCAGCACAGCTTTATTACCAGCAAAACTCTTGAACAGTTGCTCCAGATCAGTGCTTTCCTGGGTCTCAGATTCCTGATAGCTGTTCACACTATGTCTGTCCTGTAGGTAGAGCTGTTGCTCCGCTACATCCTCACTGTCACTGCTACCAAAAGCACTCATGGGTGACCCCAACCGCCCACGTGTCATTAGGGCCACCATTTCACTAACCTCACCTGTACCGACACAAACAACAGGTCACGTCACCTCTTTGAACCGGATAAATTGCACATGAAGATAATGAATGGTGTGTCTGTTGTCTCTCACCGGTCCAAGAGGGATTTGTTTGGAAGTGTTCTTCAAGAGATCCATGTCTGCCATCTTTCTGAGTCTCCGACAATCCAAGTTGCACATGTAACCTGAAAGAAAGAAATATATTTGCTTATTTTTGTCATGTTCTTACTTGTTTGTTCATATATATCCTTCCTGTTGTTGGCATCCATCTATCATTCTCCTTTTGACTTATATTATTCTTTTTCTGCTAATACTCTCACACTGTTGTACCTCTCAGACTTTTGATGTCCTGTCTGTTGCTGTCCTCTTTTTGTTGTTTCAACTCTCTTCAAGTCCCTTTTCTCCTCCTGTAAGTAAAGCTTTTTCCTCATATTTTTTCTACAAACTATTTAAATCATTAAGCTATACTGACTGCTATACCTTTTTTGTTTGGAGACGATCTCTGTTGGTGGTATTTTTCACTAATTTAGTTTAAGTTATTTATTTTTTTCTTTAAGAAATGAATTCTTCTATTCAACAAGGCCACATTAAATTGATCAAACGTGACATACCTGTACACTACTAGGATAGGATGTGCTCTCGAAGCTCTCATCTTGAGCTGAGCTGTACTGACTGACCTCCTCATCTGCATTAATGGTCCACTTGGGTATATAACTTTTAACCGGTGGTCCCACAGCCTTCTCAACACCATCACTGTGCTCTTTTTCCATGTTCATCACAGCATCCACCTCATCAAAACAAGGGGCGCCCAACTGGGCCGCCTCCACGTTATCCAGACTCTGCTCAGCTTGCTGTAGAAGAACCTGAGACACTTTAAGATTGAGAACAATGGAGCCAGTATGCTTTGAGACAGAGCGAATAATTGCCAGATCCTTGTCTGTATCACTATAGTTAGAACAAGGTGGCTCAGAGAGTGGAGTTGGATGGGTAGTTGGCCATTCATACAAAGCAGTGACATCACTATCTGAGATATCCCAATGGAGGTCATCAGTGTCTGTGGTGGACTCCTCTTCTTCTTTGTAGATTCTTTCCAGGTGATGTTCCTGGATCTCATTGTGTACTGCAGTCCTGCAGTCCTGATATACTAAGAAGAAAGAATAGGACAATCAAACTATATTAATGTACTATGAGTTTAGAGTTTATATATCATTACATTAAAGTTTTTAACAAACACTTTCTCACAAAAGTGATCATTTTCTATGCTCTAAAAGTTTCCCTCATCATGACTGGATGGAAATCTCACCAGATTTGTCTTGCTCTCTCGTCTGATTAATGTCAGTATTCCATCCAGGGGTTCTCTGAAGAGCTGACCATGAGTACCATCCACTTCTCGCATTCTCGCTTCTTATCTCCTGTTGTAGATTAGATTGCACCATTTATTCTCATGCTGATTTATATTACTCTCTATATCTGGAAAAACCTTGTACAATGTATCCTTAATAATTTTACTTCCTAATTTTACTTTTTCTATCATGCCAACATCTACAGTAACTTTTGAATTTTAGTGCACATCCAGAAAATAGAGCATGTTACATGTGCACTAATGAGATGCATTAACAGAACTAAACCAGTGTGCAAACCCTTATATAACAGCGTAGATTGTAGCAAAAATCGTGCAGGCTGTTGGTCCTGTGCTGGGCTCTGTGCTGGAGGCCCGTCTGCAGGAACTGATAATAAGGCTCAGACACAGCAGGGTTTGGTATCAGAGCCTGACCAGCCTCTACTGACCGTTTTATCCAGCGTGGGTCTGTGGAGCCCCATGGTACAGCATCTGCACAAAGCAATATAACTGCTTTATAAGTTACAAACAACACAAAACAAGATTTGACCTCCTCAGTAACACAAAACAAGATCAAGCTCTACAGGTTACATTGCATGCATTAAGGTACCTGTATAGATCTCCTGTATAAGGGCGCACACACTATAGAGATCAGCTTTTCCTGTACATGCTCTGCATCTAATAACTTCTGGAGCTGCCCAGTTGATCAGGCTGAGAGGCAAAGGAACAGGAGGTGGGGCGTAGGGGGTCGTTCCCTCACTGCAATTGGAAAAGACGATAAAGGCATGTCAAACAACTAAAGAAAATCACATACTGTGTCCATTATGAATAGAAGCCATTTAATTTACATATTTCCTTAATTCAAGTTATTTAAAATATGTAGAGTCTATTTATATTTTAATATGTGCCTTTAGTGAGGACTGTGTACCTGGGCACAATGAACCCGAGGCCTGTAACTTTGGCAACTCCAGGGTGCACTATGAGTACAGTGTGCGAGGAAAGGGCCCGGAGCACCAGAGATCGACCATGCAGGTACATTAACACCTCACACACCTGTAGCACCACTGATAACAGGTCAATCAGCTGTAGGAGAGGAAACTCATTCCGCTGCAGTGTGTAAATAAACAATGAACACATTTTAAGATAAAATCACTTCTCAGTCATTTATAAATCTTTTTGAAATTTTAAATATTACCCTTTGGTGCAGCAGACTGTACAGGGACCCCACATTTACTCTCTCAAAGACCAGCTTTGTGCTGTCCAGGTCAACGGACATACTCACAGCCATCAGCAGCAGCAGGTTCGGGTGAGAAAGCTGACTGCACAGGACATAAAAGTGACCATGGCTATTGCACAGTGTATTTAGATAACAATGCAGGACAAAAATAATACAGGTTTTGAATTATTTCAGTAAATGATGATAAAGTTTTCATAAAATGGACCTTAATAAATCTGTCGAAAAATGTCACTGGTTTAATCGTGCATTATTCTAACCAGGGTAACTAAAACTAAAACCATAAAAAATTTTTTTACTTGAAATAAAATAGATGTTATAAAATTTTAGTTGATGTACAACAAAAACTAAAACTGAAAAACAAATGATTAAAAACTTGACAGACATATAAAAAAACCTAAAATTTAAAACAACAAAATTACTAAAACTTAAATATTCAATTTACAATGAAAACCAAAAAAAAAAAAAAAAAACTATATAGGATATCAATGACCCTAAAATAACACAGGTTCCAATATCTCTATAATATATAACTCTATTATATATTGTTTTAATAATCCTTTATCAGAATGACGTCTTTATTTGCTTCTAAAATTACTTTTTTGATGAACAGCTGTGCAGGCCAGGAAAAATAATAATACCCAATATAATATTAACCAATAACATCACAGTCCAACATGTTTCATCTAATCCTATTGGATAAAATTCACAATTTTCAATCAGTTTCACTCAGAAATACATAACATTACAGAAGTGAATGCACTGCAAATAATGTTTCATATTTTCTACAAAATGATACAGAAAATCTTATCACCTAAATAAACATATCACCTATTATTAATAACAGTCATTTTCATATGTTTACTGTCAAACTCTTTTGTAGCTTTTAAAGTGTTTTCATTTTCTTACCAGCAATACTCCTGCTCAGAAATGAGCAGATCCAGGAGACCATCACGTTCTTCACATTGTTGCAAAATCTGATCATGCAGCTCTTTAACAGTGACCCGACATCCTTTCCAACTGTAACTGAGGCAGTTAAACAAAAAAAAAAGTATTACGTTTGCTGTAAGGAAATGCTGTATATCCATTTAAATCTGTCGTCTGACTTCATGCATATTCAATAAAAAGTCATGGCTTGATTATAGTGTCTTACTTGGTCATACATATGAAAGATCCACACATAAAGGAATTGAGAGGCTCATCGTTAGCTTGAACTAAGTCACCGTCACTTATCAAGGGCACAGAAGCAGCCAATCCCAGACTCAACCCTGGCTTCTCAAAGCATAACTGTAATGATTACAGAACAACATCTTAACAACAGCACAATGTGATTAATAGCTGTCAAATTAAAAGTAGATTGTGTTTAGTAGATTTGATATGCTAATGGGAAGGTGAATGGTCATTTGTTTGTTCATAAATATTAAACCATTTATGTATATTACTTAAAATGTGATGTGATGTCTCAAAATATTTGCAAGAGAGAAAAAAGTGTTTACGCATACCTTTCCATAGCCAAAACACTGCATCATCATATCACAGGCAGACATCTTATCATTTATTTTATTCTCATGAGTGAGCCCAGAAGCCCTAAAGAGAAGGACACATACAAACAAAGCTTTACTTTTACTTTTACTTTTTTACAATCTGAGTCTTGAACCACTGTTCTCTTTATATAAATGACACTATAACTAAAGGCTGGAGTACACTACACAACGTTTGCACATATTTTTCCCTCGATTTGCATTTTGGCAACTATTTACAAAGTCATTAAGTGTTTTAAAATCTGTTAAGGATTTGAAAGTCTTGTAGTGTATTCCAGCCTTAAAACACAGAAAGTGTTGACTGATAAAGATGAACGTCCAGAGAAGAGCTGCAGATCTTACCAAGGTCGCAAAAGCTTGAGCAGGGATGGAGAGCTGAGCAGTGTCTTTGAGGAAGTCGGGGTGGTACGCGCATCCCTGGATAGATGCGTTTGCAGCAAGCTCTGCATTTGAGACTCGCATCTCTTCAGAAAAGCAAGCATCTGTAGATAGGGAAGAACAAATGGTCTAATGATGCATTTACACTGCAGAAGCTGCATCTGAAGCAACATATATACCACAATAAGGTGCATATACAAAGAAATTCCTACCATACTACAAAAAATAATTACTATAAATGGTGTTTTAATTATGTAGAAACATACAGAAATGTGTTTAAACTATGAAACTGTAATTAAAATGTGATAATAACATGATGAAATAATCTGTCATGACAAAGACAAAGTTTAAGCCTGCACTGGTGCTGCATTTTATTGATACAGAACCAAAGCAGCATCAAAATAGTCAGCACACACCTTCGGACTGTTCTCCTGAGCGCCTGCCTTGGCCCAGTCCTTCGGCATCCGGCCCTGATCATCATGGAGACGTAGGTCCCCACCAGCATCCAGCAGTGAACTCAACAGCCAGGGATTACAAGAGAAAACTGCAGCATGTACGGGGGTACTTCCATCATTACAACGGCTGGTGAACATAAACATTACACATGAGATGCTATTTTCATATTCAAACAAGCTCAATGGGTGATTATGTGACTGTTTAGCCTTACTGATTTGGGTTTGCTCCATACTGTAGAAGTTTCTCTGCCACACTGGCAAAGCCAAGGAGAGACGCGCAAAAGAGTGGTGTCTGTCTAAGGTGGTTCATGCTGTCAACTCCCACACCTATGGAAGATGTAATATAAAAAAGCATTATTGAAACATGTACAATCATTTTAGCGTTATTGAAACATGTACAATCATTGTGAAAAACGAATTGGAAATGCCTGATGTATTCAAACCTTTCTTGAGCACCTTCTCCACTTTTGCTACTTTTTTCTCAATTGTGTATCTGTGCAGAAGAGCTGATAAACCTCCACCTGTCACAGTGCCGAGGAGCACAGGACAGGGCATTGGCTGAACCCCTGTCATGATGCAGATCTCACATGGATTAAATTAGAGAAGTAACCAGAGGTTTCTTCCGCACCTGAAAACTAAAATATGCTTGGTTTAATAATTTTAGCATAGCAAACCGAAACACACATGTTTGCTTAACATTGTTTACGTACTAATTATAGCTGCAGTTACAGTTGGCTTCAGTCAGAAAGTTTGAAATTTTAAAAAAAAAATTGTTAACCAGAAAACTAACCAGCGAAGACATAAACGTACTGACTTCTGTCATACACAAACATAAATTTAAGTGTAAACAACATACATCTAACGTTATGCTAGGAAGCTGACACCATTAGCCCAAGCTCATTTATTATGAATAACGTTATTTCTATTTATCGAACTATAATTTACCCGTTCAGGTAGAGTTCAGTTGACCTTCGCTAATAAAAATTGCGATTAAAAATGGAAATCAGTTTTTTAAAATAAACAAAGATTGGAATTCAAATAAGTTCTTCGATATAATGCATTTTTTGAGCGTCACTCTATCACGATTATTCCGATGGACGTTGGGAATTGGCGGATGGATACTATTGAATGGATCTTGAAATATCGACATTTTAGGTGTTTTATTTCTATGTTTAACTAATGATGTCACTATTATTAACGTGAAAATTACGTATGCTATACATTTTAAAGTGAGAATGTAATTTGTTAGCAAAAAATATTGTAGGGTGCGCACTATTTCTCCTTTTGTTTTCTGCCTCCGCGCAGGTCCACTTCAAAACTCAAACGTTATTCTGTAACTACATTAATAACGTAGTTTGTTGTTATAATCGGTTTGTGTGAGTTATCTAAAGATTGCTGGTGCTCTGTTATTAAGTATTGATCGACAAAACAGAACATTTACAGTTTGTTTAAAGTTAGCAATGAATAAAAGAGTAAATAATGAACTATTTTTTATTTGCATAAATAATAGTAAATGAGGGTGAATTGTAAATCGCTACTTTGAGAAAAACGTTTGCAAACAATCCCATTGTTTTAGCAAGTATTCCACACACGCACACACAAGTCGCACATTTTCATACTCAAACGCTGCAAAAATTGCAGTATAAACAAAGAAACGCCCATTGTTCAAACGATCGTTTGTGAAAGATCTCACAAGACCTTTGTCTTTTTCTGTAAGCATAAATTCCTAGTAATAATAATAATAATAATAATATACAGCAAAATAAAAGCTTGACTGATTTGTTTTGTCTACTTATCTCTGTTTACTATTATTAAATTTATTTATTTAATATAAATTCGTCAATTTGTATTATTTTGTAAACTGCAGTGGGGACTTTTATTTTGTCTCGTCTGGTGACGGTGCTTTAGGACTCCCGAACCTCAGTGCAAAGCTAATAATCCTAGAAATCAGCGGTGTGTGTGTCACACACATCTCCTCTCTTCATCATACACGCCCAGGAGGATGAACAAACCCACTAGAGAAGATGAGAACTGCACCTAATGTCACTTTTTAAACTATTTTTTTGTTTTCTGTGGGATAATGCTCGGCTAATGTGATGGTAACGTGGCTCCTCAACGCCGGGGGATTTTCAGGAACTTTTTTCACCTCGGATGCTCCGGATCTAATGCTTTTATTATTTACAGTTGTCTTTAAATAACCAACAATTGTCTAACATAGATCTTTAATTTATAATATCAAGTATACGTATTTTTTAAAATCGCCAATATTTTCAAAACATTTCATCTGTTTGTGTACGACAAGAGACGATTTATCCGGTCAAAATCTCTGACAGATTCATTCACGGGCGGTTTACTGTGAACTGGCTTGTGTTAAAAATGTTACTTAGTGTGTAAGTAGTTGTGCAGATGCTCTAATATTTTTAACATTTGATTTAATAATAGTATTTTGTATTAAAATACATCTATCTGTCGCTGTCGTCCTGGTTGAAGTGAGATTTACGAGTCTCAATCCACCTTTCGCGTGTTTCCACCCACCGTCCGTGAACTTTCATTTTTGCTGTTTGTGAAGGAGTTTTATTAGTCAATACTAGAAAGGAAAGTGTCGTTATTGTGCTGGGATGCGGAAGGGAGAGGAGTAGGGCTGATGGTAAACATGTTAAGGGTTTAAAGTGAATGGCTCGGTGATCATGTCGTCTATGGAGGGTGTTTTCTCTTGGGTGGGTGACTGGCAGTGGCTCTGCATGGTCACTCTCTTTCTGGCCTCTGTTGTCACTTTGATTATATACTTGGTGCTGTATTTTGCCAACGAACCTCCTGTTGGAAAAACACCTCTCAGTCATGTGGATTCAGAGGAAGCCGATGGGATTTTATGCTGGGTGCTGTCTCTGAAAAGCTGGAAGAGTCAGTGGAGAAGAGCCTGGTTCAGGAGCCTCAATGAAGAATCTTGTAGATCACAGGTAGGTTTGTTGTTGTTGTTTTAATTCAGTTATATTTAATGTATAGTCTTCATCTTTAAAATAGCACTATATTTTTAATAATATTGTGGTCTTTTATGCTTATTGTTTTCCTTTGCTGTTTTGTTCCTCTTATTAGAGTGGGATTCATCTGACGTTTGAAGAAGATGGTGTTCAATCATCAGAACTGGCCTTGGACCAGATTTCAAGCTTTACGAAAACACGCGGTCAAAAAGTAAGATCAAGCTTTGAACCTTTATACACACAAACCTATATGATTAAACTATTTGTTGCCAAACTTCTTTATTATCTCACTCTGCTTGCTTACGAGAACTGTATTTAGGTTTGGATGTTTTGAATCAGAATAGGGTTGTAAGACTTCTCGTTTTGACATGCACCCTGTTTGATGATTCAGAAAAATTATTAGTTATGTTATGACTGTTGAAGCATGAGGATATTTAAAGTAACAAACTAGTCTTAGTCATAGTTGTATTTTAGTTTTTTTTGGTTTTTTGCAGAATGTCTTGTGTCAGGTGGTTGGAAACAAGCTGCAGTTTTCTCTCAGTGCTTTACCGAGTTCAACGTCTTCAGAAACCCCCCTGAGATACAGTGTGAAGATATCTCCACTTCGTCTGCAGGTAAACATGAGTGTTTATTCTGCTCTTAGTGTCACTTGAGGATGGTTGAGTAAATGCTTTGGCATATGTATAACAAATTGTCAAACAAGACAGTCATTCTTTAAATGCTTCCAGAAATATTGGCAATGGTGAGGCAGATGATCCAGTTTTTTTTTTTTTAAACATTCCCTTGTAGTAGACAAGCATCTCTTTCTTTGTGATTCTAGGGAAGTCTGTCACGTGTTTTGCCATCAAAGTATATAGTCATTTTAGTCAAATTAGGATAAATCAGCACAGTGCTCAATTGGGCTATACATTCAGTTTGAGTGGAGAGGGAAATGAGCCTTGTGAGGAAATTAAATCTAAAACAATGTTTTGAGATTTTAAAACCTGTATGATGTAAAATTATAAGATGTATTTCAGATTCTGTCATTAATCAAATAAAAGTATATTCATCACCATGTGAACTCTTGTACAATAGGTCAGATTTTGTTCCATCTTCAAATTAAGCTTGCATATATAAAATATATATAAAATATGTATAATAAATATATAGAAATATTAAAGTGATTTTAAAAAAAAAAAAAAAAAAAAATTATTAGTGGTCTCACCCATTTGGAACCCACTGTAATAAATAATTTTAGAATTATTTACATGCTATTATATTATTTATTAATATTTTTAAATACATTTTCACTTCATTTTAATTTGTGTTTTAGTAATTTTCTGTACTTGTCATTTTGTCTAGTTTTTTATTTTTAATGTTTCAATATAGATTTAATTACTTTTTGATTACAGTTTTAGTTTCAGTAATTTTATTAGGTAAACTTATTTCAGTTAGCTGCCAAGGTAACATTTCTAATTTAAGTTTGTTTTCCTTCTAATATTTATATTTTATTTTATTTCAGCTTTATTTCAATTGCTAAAAATAATTTTTTTAAAAGTTTTAATTAACAATAACACTGCTGTATATGTGTACAGTCACATACCTGTAAGGATCAGGAATAAACACATTTGCCCTTGAATAAGATGTCCAATGTTCTCATGAGAGATGTAACGTTTCATGCGCCATCCTGAATGCTTTTGATTTATAGGGCGTGACTCACTCTGCCGTTTTATTCGCCGCGGGAATCAGATTAAGTGCCTCGGTCGCGAGCGCTGGCTCGATGTCCTGCCTTTATTTTAATCACTGTTAATATGTCTCTGCCTCAGAAACATGCAATTTCACTGGTACATCCTGCCTAGAATAATTCATGGAAAAGCTTGTACCCCTTGGACAGAGAGTTCATTTAATATTATGCCACAAATGACAGTAAAAATTATTTAAGAGCACCATTTCAGTGTGTCCTCAGAGCTGCAGCTTTTTCTGCTCTGCAGTCGTTGACAATGCATTGTGTTTAAAAGCTCATACAGGCTTTGCTCAATTGCATTACAGCTATTTTTAAACCAATAAGTTGCTCGACGACTCATTGTCGTGCTGATCCCGTTTTAGCCATAAGTGCATTGAGTGGCTAAATGTGTTTAACCTGTCGTTAAATCTTTCATTCCTCGTACGCCTTCAGAATCTGGCCCAGATTTTTGGTGTTCTGTCATAGTAGGCTGTTTTTGTTCAAACAAATCAGGTCAAGTGCTAGATTGTAAACAGAATACCAGACATGTACTAGTCTTACTGGCCTTTTTAGGAGCAACTGTATTTTCTGTTTGTCATTCAAGCCTCTTTCTGGAGGAATCCAGGTGGTTGCTGCATATTTTCTAGCTGTTTGTCTGGTCAAGGCTGGTTACTGGAAAGCTCCCAGTGGTTGTTAATGGCTTCATAGGCTGAACAACAGTATATTTAGGGCTTTTGTTTCTGTTCTAGAGGTCAGTGCACTCTAGAGCCCACAGCCACATACGAGGTTGTGGAATAACACTTTTATTGTGACTCCATGGGGTCCAACTCTTGGCAGAGTTACAAGAACTGTAAGCAAATATCTTTTCAGGCTCAGATTGAAATAGATTTATTGAATTTCCTGAATATATTGGGCTGTGGGACATTAGTGACATTTTCTAGTTCTTCCATCCTCTTCAAACTTTAGAATTTCACGTGATTTAGAAATGAACTTGAGCACTGAGCAATGGACTGGAATTTGGCGTCCTGTCATTTTTTTCTCCACATTTCACCCAAGAAATGTAAAGCAGTCGTGCTTGGACATGACAGCCCATTCCTCCGTGTATTGTGGGCCCAGCGGCTCAATGAGCTGTTGTGAATATGTGAATGCTCTGGACCCTTTGTTTATTGTGAATTTGAAGTAGGCAGTGTTATGTTATTCTGTTGTAGGCTGCTGTGTGTTTCTGCCTTGCTGATTTAAAGCAGCAGCATTTGTTGTTTAATTTATGGCTGATATTAGGTCAACATAAATCTGTCAGTTGTTTTTTTTTTTTTTTTTTTTTTCAAGTATCATTTTTCTGAAATTGATGATACACAAATACCTGTATGCGGCAAGTTGACAATGGTAAATAGTAGTAATTTGTTGGTTATTGTCATTTATTATTATTAATAACTTCTTTTAAACATTGATGTATTTTACAGACTAAATCGTTTGAAGAGTAGTGCAAATACAGTATTTATAAACTGGTCACTTTATAGCTGTAATTTAATACACAAATGTAGAAGAAATCCCTAAATTATTTTTTGTTGTATTATAACAATAAATTATTGGATGCTATCATTGATTTACATGAAGGTTGACATTTTAAATTTCATGATTGTTAAAAGCAACAAGACAATTAAGACCTTGTGTTAAACAATTTTGCGCACAGTGTCTCGTGGCCTACTGCTCTGATCAGCCCTTGTTTTGTGTCTATGGTTGTAAGTAACGTTTGTGTGTGTATTTTTGGCACAGCTGGCCCTACAGATGAAAGAGGTGAACGAGGAAGTGGAGATTTCCTGGGGGGTGCTTCACCTGGACTCAGATTTGCAGCTGACGCCAAGTTTTACGCAGGTACATTCACATATCAAACCACTCAAGATAGAAAATATCAAAATTAAATGCGGTTCTCATTGCACACTCTATCATTTGTAAATCTCTAGGTTTTTAATGGGTGACTTCTGGTTATTTCTTCAGAATGCCCATGACTCTCTCTGTGTGTTTCAGGGAGATTGTGAGAGTCTAAATGAAGCCGCTGTGAACGACAGGCTTAGACATGTCTTGAGTCGAGCTCAAGCATTTGTAACTTTGAGCAGCCGGCCTGCAGAGTCTGCAGAAGTCAAGGTACTACCCTGCACAAATGTGTTAAATGTGTAGCACTTATCGTATTAACATTAGCACTTACTCCTCTCTAAAACATTTCATATTGACAACATGAGCTAATAAATGTTTATAACCCTATTTTGTTTATCCTTAGGCCTTGCTTATGTGATGTGATAAATTTCATAATATTCAGAATGTTGCATAACTTTGGAATTTGCTCAGAATGGAGAGAAAAACACAGAAAAGGATGTTGCTGTTGATGTTATGAGTGATAATGTTTTATTTCCTATGTCCTTTTTAACAGGAAGTAAGGAACAAGACCTTGCAGGTGACCTCACCCCCAAAGCCCCCGCGAGCTCACGAGTGGAAACTATTAGTGAAGAACATCCGGGTCACATGCAAACAAGAGGATGGTGCTGCAGGTCACTGAAACACTCATATTCCAGCAGAATGCATGTCCTTCCAGTTCTTTTTAATATTTAGCCTAATCATTCAGACAGATTTAAACAATATGCAATAAAATGCAACATGTATTGATGATAAAGTTGAATGGACCCGCTTCTCAGCATATGAAAGAGAGTTTTAATATCACTCTCAATCACTGGCAGCTGTAAATATATGGTCACATGAAACAGATTCTTATCCTTTAAATCCCATATGTCTTGTTTATTAGATGAAGCTTATACACACCACAGACCTCAGCTAATGTTTTCATATTGCTTCGATCGAAGAAATCAAAGCATTTATTTGGATGAAATTTTGTTGTGGGCATAAAGTGCAAGCTAGACTTCCCAAAAAGCTCCGCCTCCGCAACTTATTCAGTTAACTGCCTGTGTTTCCCTCAATCAGGATGTCCCTTCTGTTCGGAAATCATTTCCGGAAGTGGTCTAATAGTCCCGCTGCTCTCCAGCCAAGTCACTATTACAGCCCACCAAGCACTTAACGGAGACAACTGGCATCTCATCCATTTTATGCATAATTCATTTTGGCAAAGAGCGTTTTCTGTGTTAGTCAGTTATTTAGCTCGAAAACACTCCTAGATCTCTTCTTTTTGTCTTTTGACACAAATGTCTGGTTTTATTTCAGTGTATGTTAGCAAATGGGTCTTCTTTTGGAAGGGTATTGCTGGTGCTGGGTAAAGAACTGTTTCTATTCTTGTTTCAGGCGGCATGAATCCCCAGTGTATCCTTCAATTGGATGATCCTCCTCAGAAGGTCACCAGTTCAGTCTTGACTAACACATCCACCCCAGCCTGGGACCAGCCCTTCATATTGTGAGTTCAGGTCCACCTCCGTCTGCTCTCTCCACAGCTGCTCCTGCAAACTTAATTTATACCCATTAAATGATTTTTTTATTTTTAACCATTTGCTACTTTTATTGAAAAGTAGAGTTGTGGTAGGACAGGCAACTACTGGGAGAGAAGGGGGCGACATGATGGGGAAAATGTGAATCAGGCACATTTTGGGGCGGCACTACCAGTTTAGCTGGGGAAAAAATTTATAATTGTTTGTATGTTAACTTTTTATATTTATGTTTTTATCATTTTATATGCGGGTTAATTCAAAACTGTGGTCAAGATTGTCAACTCAAGAAATCACAAAATATAAAATCAGCCAGCATTTCCTAAGATTTAAACAATAAAATGTTTGTAGTTTGTCAGTTTTGGGGCACCCTCCAATCTTTTCAGATGGGAATGCGACATGATTTATTATATCTCGTCTTTATCTGTTTTTGCAGTGAGCTTAGCGGCCGGTCAAAAGAGCTGAACATCCAGGTTGTGGATAACGGCAAACCTCTGGAGAGTAAGTCCACATGACCAAAAATAAACCAGCTTAACGGCATAAAAACAGAAAAGTGATATCCATTAATCTGGGTCTGCAAAAGCTTGAAGGTCATCTGTGAATTTTAATCTACTTTCGGTCATCTGTTTCTCTAAATCATGAAATAGCCTCAAAAATGCTGCACAAGTGGTAGATACATTGAGCTAATAGAAGGATACTGTGGTAATATCTTGACTTGAACTCTCTTAACAGACACGTGACAGCATATATTCATGTCATTGGCCGTTCACCCTGATTTCTTAACAGCTTGTGTAAAATGTATTTGTCTGTGTACTTGGTGTCACTTTTGCCTTCCTTTGCAAACACATTGACCAAATAATGTGCATTACTTTGATTTGAACAGGCATCACTCTCTATTTTCCTCCCAGGTGGTTTGTTAGGGCAGGTATCTGTGCCTTTTGATCTAGTTAAGAAACACCCCAAAGGTCAACAGACCTTTTCACTCATGACCAAAGATCAAGTGACCGGATCACTAACTACTGAGGTAAAATATCTCATCATGATACAGTGTAACTAGATGTTTATCACATCTCAGAATTATTTCTCATTGTCACTTTATCTGTTTTAATTATATTTACATTTCATAATGTTCATGTGTTCAATGGTTTAAAATAATCCTAATGAGTGTAAATGTTTTATGTTTTTAGTGTTTAGTTAGTGTTTTATGTTAAAATGCCCTATCCTAGCTTAATATACAGAAAGACCTATTTATAAGCCATTGACAAATTAAATATGCTATTTGAATATTTGTTTACCAACCCGAATTAATTTCTGTGTAGTTCACCTACCTGGAGCCCAGCGAGGTGCGTAGCTGGCAGACGCCCACACCGGCCCCTGCTAAGAGAGTGGAGATGGACCGCACTGTGATGCCCTGTGGCACCGTTGTTACCACTGTCACCGCTGTGAGGAGCAAACCAGGACGGCCTTTAGCACCTGGTACTTTCCTTTGGCCTTTGATTGAGTTGTTGATTTTGAGGAAGGCAATCCGAGTGTTATTTGGGCATTTGAAAGCAAACTTTAATATGAAGATGCTACAGTTGTCATGTCAATCTCCTAAACTACAATATCAATCTATTATATGATTTTCATCCCTCTTGCAGAATCCAAATCGCCTTCTAAAAACAAGCTGGCAGAGAGAAGGGTGTCAGAGCAGACGTCATTACTCGGAGCCAAAGTTAGCAAAGCCCTGTCATCGTCAGATACAGGTGGGATTTCCAGTAAACCTTGTTGACATAAATGGCTAAATGCATTTCCTTTATTTCCACTTTCCACACTGCAAGTGCTCATCAGCAGTCCTGGAGCAAGTGTCAATTCAAAATGCCACATTAGTAATATATCTTACTCACTCGTTTTCCTGCACAGAGTTATTGATGTTAAATGGGACCGACCCTGTAGCCGAGGCTGCTATCAGACAGCTCCATGAGTCGGCAAAACAAAAGCTCAAATCACCTGTCAAAAAGAGCACCATCATCATATCAGGAGTGGCCAAGGTACAGAAAAAGACAACTCAGTGACACACATATATGTATATTTAGTATGCATGTACAATATATTGGTACCATATCAGTTATACTATTTATTATATTATTTATTGCATCTCAAGGGGTTTATCCCAAATAAAATTTATTGAAATTTGTATTGGTGGTTATTGTATATGTAATTGTATGTGTGCTTATTTCCCTATTTTGCATTTAGATTACCTTTATTTAGTTAATTTATTTTTAAAAGACTAATAACACTTGTTAAATGTAATATTTAGTACATATCCATTTTTATACTGTACATTATAATTTTGTATTGCCCAGGTTCACTTGTAGCATTTAAAACAACTGATTTTGATTTGAATTTATTTATACAAAATAGTTTGATTCAAAACCATGGTCAGGATTGTCAGCCCAAGAATTCAAACAAAAATAAAAATCAGCAAGCCTTTCCTAAGTTTGGCATTTTTAATTTATACAAAATTTAGTACAAAATTATCAAAGATATTATCTGTATCAAACAGAATTAATTTGTTGTATTTACAGGTAGATAGTGGTACCTTGTCATAGTCACAATGTTACATAATAAAGCAAGTTCTTTAATTGTCAATTTCTAATTAAGGCTTTACTGTTAACCTCCTCTCTAGGCCCCTCTGACACAGGATGAGGAGATGACTCTGATGGCAGGATACGCAGCTGCGATGGACGCTTCAATGTCCGGAGCATCTGAGGGCACCAGCAGTGAAGCGTTACCTTCAGAAACAGTGGTAGAACCCAGCGTTCTCGAACCCACAGAGTCTCTGGTGGATGCGAATGGCACAGACCACGTGGAGGACTGGGAGAGCCAGGCTGGAGAGGACCCAGATGCGGATAAAGCGTCTCTCTGTATCTCTGAAACGGGTTCCAAAAAAGGAAAAGGTAAGAAGAAAAAGGGGATGAACTTTGAGCTTTATTTGAATGAATTTAGATTATGCTGAGTAAGGGTTTTGAGTTTGTATTTAACCTGTTTACACCTGGAAACTACATGAAGTCTTTTACTGGAGTTATAAATCTGATCACAGGACTTCATGTGGAAAAACAAGGTCAATGGCCTGCATTAACATTGCTATTCAAAAATTTTGGATTAAGATTTTTTTTGAAAAACATGTCTTAATGCTCACCAAGGCTGCATTTGTTTGATCAAAAATACAGTACAGTCTTCAGTGTCACATGATCCTTCAAAAATCATTCTAATATGCTGATATAGTGTTTGAGAAACATTTATTACCAATATTTGAAATAGTTGTGCAGCTTAATGTTTTTGTTTAAAATGATACATTCAGCGAGAAGAATAGCATTTATTTGAAGAAATATTTTATAATAAATGTCTTTACTGTCACTTTTTATCAATTTAATGCTAATTTCTACAAACTTTACATGACTGAAAAGTAGTTGTTTATTCTGTCATTTGAGTTGCTTAATGTGAACAACCTTTGAGAGAAGAGGGAAGTATTTCTTAGTGAAAATCTCTATCAAAATTGAGTCTGTTAGTGGGATGCCACAGCTAACACAGTTACAAAATTCTGTCTTACCTTTGTTTGTCTAATATGAACGTTACAGCACTGTCTAGTGTCTTTCTGTCTGTACTTCTAACATTTGATGACATCCACTTTCTTTTTTGTCCTCTATACCTCTCCCTTATCACTTTTTGTTTTTTTCTTTGCCATCTTAAAGTGGAAACCTGTGCTAACCAGACTTTATTGCTGGAAGAGTAAGTGACCTCTTGAGAAGTCTATAATAGTAAAAGTATGTAGACTTCCCTGTGAAATGGTTAACAAACCCTTTAGTAAAAAGCCAGTCCATGCTCTAGCATTTTATACACACTTCCATCACAATAATAAGCTTAGTAATACAAGTTATTATCCTGTTTCAGACTTGACTTTTGGACATGGAGAAAGATTTGACATGCCATTTGACATCTCAAATCTTTGGAGGCATCACTTGGTGTTGTTGAACCTTTTCATTGTTGGCCCATTGAGATGTTTGGCTGATAACATGCCCAAACAGCTTTAAAAATCCAGAAGTTCAGCCATGCTGAACTTCTGAGCTGGTGTGGACTGGTTTATACTGCTTAAATTCTAAAACCAAGAACTTTCGAATACGTTTGCATACTTTATTTTAGTAGTGTGCTTGTGATCTTTCAACTAATTTACATTTGACGCCGCCAGTGCATTGTTGTAGCATCTTTCAGAGCTGAAAAAGACACACTGCTACGAGCATTTTCAGATGCGAGCTTCAGAATTCCCACACATCCGCTGTGTCTTCATGGAGGTCAACAAAATCGAAAGAATATTTGATTCCTAATTTTATGGTTGGTCTGAGTGTGGAGTTTGACCTCCAGGTTGGCTCAGTGAAATATGTTGGGGATTTTGTCTGATTGTTTGAATCTTTCTTTGGCGCCCCCTGTAGGCAGCTTCCTGCACAAGAGTGCCAAACTATTCTTCAGACGGCGGCATCAGCGAAAGGAGCCGGGGATGAGCCAGTCCCACAATGACCTGCAGTACTTGGAGCATCCTGAGGCGGCCATGATGGGTGACAGGGAAAAGAGGACGGCCACCTTCAGGCGCATCATAAACCGCAAGCTTCTGCCCAGGAGCAAGAGCAAAGCCAACGGCACAGTGAGAGAACCGCCCACATGAGCTGCCCACTCCATCGCCTTCATCAAAACTAATAGCTATAGCACCTCTTCACCTTTCTAACATCCTCCTTTTCACATTCATTCTCATAACTTTTATGCAAGTCGTTGCTTGTTTCTGGGCCATATTTGTCAAAACCTCTGCGTAGCAACAATCACTCTCATCAGCTTCCTATTAACACCATGATCCAGATTCTCTGAAAACCTATTCCACTATTCAGACCTCTCAGCTTGGTTCTGCTCTATGAAGACTGTCTGGCTGGCGCTAGATTTATCTCTCCATCCATGTGGAGGGACATCACAGGCACTTTCCCTACTTGACCGTTCCGTCGACGCCATTCACCTTCATCTTTGAAATTTGTGCGTGCGTTTATGCAAGAAAGTTTACAAAACAGCATCCAAATGAGCACTGGCTCTCTTCATCGCTCCAAATGACTCTGTGTCATTTAACCTTATGCAAATATTGATCATCATGCAAAAGACATTCTGCGTTTGTGGCCTTCTAACCAAAGAGGGATTTGAGGACAACTCTTTCTTGCCATCTCCCCTCTGGAAACCCTCTGGCGACCTGATGGATCCTGGAATATCAGACAAGGGAATACCATCGATTTGATTTGCACTTGTTTATATGCTCATAACTCATTCCAAATGCATTTGCAGGGATGTGCAGTGAATTCTGTGAGGTTTGGTGGTGAACATGCTCTGAATTAGTTTATTAAAAATGATGTGAAAGACCTCTGTCTTGATGTGAGTTGAATATGGGAGTTTTTATTTCGTTAGGGAGACAAATCTGCAGTTTCACCAAATTTGACTCTGGGAATAGTGAGTTTTCAAAATTGTTCAGAGAAACATTTTCAAACAGAGCATAACGTTTAAAATGTTCTGGTTTGGCACTGATGTGTTCACTTTAAAACAGGTTTTGTGTTTTATTCATATTTTAATTTCTAAATATTCAAACAGAGATGGGAAAATATCAATAAAAGTTTATTTTATTTTAAATATTTTCCTTTTAAGCATACATTATTCAGTGTACTGTGTAATTATGTGTAAACATGTTTGATTTTTTTCCCCCCTTTTTTTTCCACAGTCATTCCATCATGCCCTACATTTAAGAAGAAAGTGTGTACCAAAGCATTTTAACACTAAGCAAGGGCATTTTCCCATATAGAAAGACCAGAATGCACCAGAATTTAGCTATTCAATATGTTCATGATTTATGAGAGATTTTCCCAAGTGTGCAGTCTTCTTTTACCTGTACTCTTAAGCCATCTGGCTGTGAACGAAAACCAGTTTGTATTTTGGACCTCATCTGGTGAGCTGGTGTGGAGAACTGCAGTGGATTTGTGTTATGGGAGATTCAATAACAGGCTCCACTTGACATTTACTTGACCTCAAGCTGCATATGTAGAAGAAACCTGATTGCCTGTCCATACTGAATGTTGCCAGAAAGAGACCTCAGTAGGCTGTTAAATATGTATTTTGGGAGGACTACTGTTCTTTGTTTTTTGTTTTTCATTTTTGTCTATTGTTGTCTGTTGCCATGTGCTTCCTGGCCATCACAAAATGAAAGAGGTATATTCCAGTGAAATGGAAGGAGGCACATGAAGTTCTTATTTTTGTCATGCTTGATTGGCCAGCCAGAGGTGATCCAGTCATTGAATGAAATCCAACACATCAGTCCTCGGTATATGCATATCATCATAATATATCCATGTGCATTAAAGAACTCCTCTCATTAACTCATCTGTGCTTTCTCTTGGAGTCTGGTTGGCCTCATTAACCAGAAGGACCTTAGAAATTGCTGTTGTGAATGATAATTGTATGCTCACCAAAACACATTTACCTGCAATATTAAGATCACTCATATGTATGGCCTGTGACGTAAGAACATAGAGCTGTTCAGTTTGAAGTTCTAAAACTCTCTAGAATTCTCTATCAACTTTTAAGAATGGTGGTTTGCGATTTATGAGTAAAATAAAGTCTCATTACTTGAAACTTGTTTTGTTCTAAAACATAAAATACATACTACTGTGCTGTGCATTTCAAAACATACCTGGCTAATGTGTTGCTAAATAAGGCCTACATCTACCACAAGGATGTCTTGTAGTATTTATATCAGCAAAGCTTTAAATTTCACATTTCATGTAGGAGTCTGTGTAATATGTGTTGTTTAATGTGAAAGTCTCTACAGGTAATGAACTTTTATTACTCTTCAAATCCAATGATTAGCTTACAAATTAACATCAAGATTGAACAGCTCTATTATGGGAAATTGACAAAGACTGATGTCTGCGCATAATGAATGTCAGCCTGTGCTATGCAGGGATTGTGTTTATTAATGTATCTTTATTGGTTTGAGCAATAAACACTGACTGAACACTCCAGTGTTAGCTTTTTGCAGTTTTTTGGCTGTCAAAATTTGGTTCAGACATTTTGTATTTGCATTCAGTCATTTGCATAATCGAATTAATCAGCTGGAATATTTAATTAAAATCTTACAGGGTACGGAGTTTGTGAGAGAGAAACTACACTTCCCATAATCCCCTTCGCGGGTCTTATTTCCGGTCCTGCGCGGTTTCTGGAGCGGATTGGAACCCGGAGTCAGGATTCACTAAATGTGTAGACGTTTGGAAAACAGGTAATGACTTTATGCTAAACTTGTGAGGCATTTATATTCAAACGCATTGAGCGAAATGCCCAAGTGCTCCTTGTTCACATGTGCAGGAACAATGAAAGTGTGAGCGGAGCGAGTTTCTGGTGCTTTGCGCTTTCAAACGCTGTGGCTCCAGATCAGCGCTGCGTCTCCATTCCATCCGCCATGCCGATTGTTCTTTGTTACATTTGCATTGCTGAAAGAGAGCGAGCGCAGCCTGAGATCGGAGTTAAAACCCGGCTACAGTCTGAAATCTTCCCGAATCACGGATTCTGTCCGTATTGTGCTCTTTCCCTGGCTGCTTACAGGCGTTTCATGCGCGGACTGCTCCCTGTTCTGCGTTGATAAAGAGCGTCATTTCTTGTGATTGTTGATCTTGGGAGCATCAACAAAATCTGTTGTACTGTGTAATGGGCTCTGCTGACTGACAGCAATGCAATGAATACAAAGTTATAATGGGAAAGTACATTTAAATTTGTTATCACGATGTGTTTGCACTAAGGACTTATAATTTTATAACGTATTATTTGATATAATCTTCTCTTTATACATACTAGACATGTGCATATTTTTAGTCTAAATTTATAATATTATATATTCATATATAATAAAAACCCAGTTCATACTAAAAAATGGCTTAAATAAACCTTGTGTGGTGTTATTTTAATACTTAAAGTAAAACTTTTTAACAAGTCATTTCTTTAAAAAGAAATGTTAGCACAAGTTGTTTGACTTAGTTGTCTTTTGTTATTATATATTTAATAAGTAATTTAGGAATTACTGAATGGTTACACAACCAGGTATTTTTTAAAGTTATGAAATCTTAATTTTTTTTTGTAGAAAATTGTTTCACATTTTTTAAATATGTGTCAAGCCAACATGAATACAAGTCTGAATTATTTACGTTTTAAATATTTGAATATGTGATTTTTTACAGTAATGTAATCACTGTACTAATCTACTTTTAATGATTAATGGATAAAAAAAATAGTAAATGCTATTCTGTAATTTGCAAAATTTTCATAAGGACACCATGCCACAAATTAATTAAATGATTGTTACAGGTGTTAAAACTAATGTACATATTTTATGCATCATCTCTAGGGTGTCAGAATGGCAGGGCAGACACCAGATGAGTTTATTTGTAAGTATGCAACTATAATCTCACATGTGTTTATGAATATGCATGCAACATTATTGTAATAGTGCAATATTGTATCCTCATTGCCACTGTCAAGCTTTTTTGCAGTGTCCTTGTTTTACTCAATAACATGGCGTAATATGTGCATGTGACTGTTCTTCCTGCAGGGTGCGAGGACTGCGGGCAGTACCATGACTCTGAGTGTCCTGAACTGGGGCCTGTCGTCACAGTGAAGGACTCATTTGTTTTGAGTCGGGCACGGTGAGCGGACATGAGTGGCTTTTGGCCAGATACCCTCAGAGAGGGTCTTGGCATTCCCTGAGCGCACTGACCGCAATTAGATGGCCGTATGTGCCAGATATTGACACTGTTTTTTACCAATGTTTTATTATGACAAATACAATAGTTTTAAAATTTTAATATATTTTTAATAATTTTAATGTATTTTAAAATGTAATTTATTCCTATGAATTTAAAGCTATATTTTCAGCAGCCATTACTCCAGTCTTCAGTGTCACATGATCCTTTAGAAATCATTCTAATATGTGGTGATCAAATAACATTTCTCATTATTATCAATGTTACAGTTGTGTTGCTTAATATTTTTGTGCAAACCATGAAACTTTTTTTTTATTCAAGAAAAAACTGTGTAAAACTTTTTAATGTTGCTTTTGGTTAATTAAATGCTTCCTTGTTGAATAAATTTTTTTTTTTTTTTCACTTCAGATATATATATTATATATTACTCAATATTATATATTAACTTTAGCATCATTTAATTTTAAATTTTAACATCATCATTGTCCATGTTCCAGGTCGTCTTTACCAGACAGCTTGGAGATCAGGTCGGCTGAGGAGGGCAAAGAAGGTGTGTTTGTGCTTCGACGGCTGGTTAAGAGGACTCGCTTTGGCCCGTTTGAGGCCAAGAGGGTTCCAAGCCTTCAAATTGAGGGGGCATTTCCTTTAAAGGTAAACAGTAGACCATCAATATGCCACTTCTATCCAAATGGACCTATACTTAATTTTTTCTCTATTGTGTATCTTAGGTATTTCAAAAGGACGGCTCAGTGGTGTGTTTTGACATGTCCAATGAAGATGACTGTAACTGGATGATGTTGGTTCGGCCCGCCATAGACCACAAACACCAGAATCTGACAGCCTACCAGCAAGATGATGATGTTTACTTTAATACATCACAGGTGAATTGATGGCGCACTTCTGTTACTTCTGTGCCATTCATGGCACTGTGGTTATATAGTGAGGACAGTTGATAACACATTTACTGCAGTGTGTTAACTTCAAATGCTCACTTTGCTTACTTTGACTGTTCTCTTATTTGTTCATTCTCAGGATGTCTTGCCCGGAACAGAGCTTAGAGTCTGGTATGGAGCTTTTTATGCCAAAAAAATGGATCGGCCTGTTCTTAGGCCACCTGTACTTCCACCTCCACCAGGTATGCGTGCTTTAAAGTCTGTCCAATGTGCAGTATACCTCTGTTGGATGAAGTAATTCATCTTTTGCCTCTTTAGAAATGGTGTCCAATAAACCTGGAGTCCCTCCGGCAAAGGGGCCACCAACAGAGACCCTTCTTGTCCCAGACCAGCTGCTTTTCCAAACCCCAGCACCTGCCGCAGACCCACCTGTCCAGCAGGTTACAGAGGCAGTATCCCAAAACAACACAGCCAACATTGCCCCCACCCTACCACAGCCAACCAGAAAACAAGGCAGGCCACGACGAACAAAAACACAGAAACCTGCGCCAAGTGAAACAGCTGACTCTAGTCAAGGTGAGGTGGGAATTTTAGGGGTATTTAGGCGTATTAAAGCACATTTTAGAAAAGTAACCCTTGAAAAATTGTTTGAATGAGCTTTATCTTTCCACCTCCCATCTAGTAGAAGCCTCTGTTCCTGCGTCCGGTGAGCAGCCTCTCACTACTGTACCTCCCGATGTTCCTCTGTCTGTACTGGATGTCCAAGAGGCGGTTGCCGGAGACGGCCCACCATTCAAAACATCTCGGGTGACACGATCCCCCATCTCCGCTGGCAAGTAAGAATAAACTTTACGATTCCTTTTTCACATCCTCTGTGTTTTAAAGCACATACACTATTGTTTAAAAGTTGGGGTTTGTTTCTTTTTTTAAAGAAATTCAGCTGGGATGCATTAAAATGACCAGCAAAGACATTTATAAATTTACAAAAGATTTTATTTTTTTAAAAATGCTGTTGTTTTGAACTCACTATTCTTCAAAAAACCTGAAAAAAGTCACAATTTCCACAAATATATTAACCAACACAAGTGTTTTCAACATTGATAATAATAATAAATGTGTCTTGAGCAGCAAATCAGCATGTTGGAATGATTTCTGAGGGATCATGTGACACTGAAGACTGGAGTAATGATGCTGAAAATTCAGCTTTGCATCACAGGAATAAGTTACATTTTAAAATATATTATAATATATTACAGTAGAAAATACTTTGTAACAATATTGCACAGTATTGATATTTTTCCTGTATTTTGGATTAAATAAATGCAAAAAATAAATTAAATAAATTTAAAAAATCTTACTGACCCCAAACTTTTGAACAATGGTGCAATTTCACTTTTTCCATTGATAGATTCTTTATTCTGTTTATCTGTTAGACTTGGTATGAGGAAGCGATCTCTGCGGCAGGGAGGCGATCATAAAAGAGTTTATCAGTGCTGCCTCTGCAGTAAGATGTTTCAGAACAGCAGCAACCTCAACCGACACATCCGTTCTCACGGTAACTCTCCCATCATCCTGAGAAATAACTTATCACGCTCCATTTGAGGTTATTAGAGGTGCCATATGCTGAAAAATTTTGAATCATGTGCTTTATTGTTAATCTAAACATATGTGTAAGATGGCGCCGCAGATGGCAGCTACTGTGCTTCGCTCTTCAGTGTTTGTACTGTTTTTGTTCGTTTTTCCTGTTTTTTGTTTCTCAAACACCATCAGTTTTACTAGGGATGATCTGCTGAACATTCGGCAGAACACACCACAGAATCTTTTACCGGTTTTTGATTATTCGGACGTTTTGCTGGACATTGTTGTTGGCGGAGCTGTAGCTCTGGTCAAACGCTTCAGGACGCGCAGACGGGGGAAGCGAGCCGGCGCGCTCGTGAAGCTCAGACAGCGTGGATTTAGAACGGCGTTGCCTAGCATCCATCTGGCGAATCTCCGCTCTCTACCCAACAAAACGGACGAACTCCTTCTGCTCTCCCGGACAAACAGGGACTTTTCAAACTCTGCTGCTCTGTGCTTCACGGAAACCTGGCTGAACGACGCCATTCCGGACAGCGTGTTACATCTTCCGAGCTTTCAGCTGTTTAGAGCGGATCGTGAGGCAGAATCAACGGGGAAATCACGCGGCGGCGGGACGTGCTTTTACATCAATGAGAGGTGGTGTACAGATGTAACTGTGTTAAAGAAGATGTGCTGTTCAGATCTAGAAACGCTCTTCATTAACTGTAAGCCTTTCTACTCGCCGCGGGAGATTCACTCGTTCATTCTGGTGAGTGTTTACATTCCTCCGCAAGCGCACGTGAGCTCCGCTTTACAGAAACTAGCTGATCTGATCACAGAGACAGAACAACAACACCCGGACTCTGTTTTAATCATTCTCGGGGACTTTAATAAAGCAAATCTCTCCCGTGAACTGCCAAAATACAGACAGCATGTTACATGTCCCACCAGAGACAGTAATATATTGGATCACTGCTACACAGCGATAAAGGATGCATATCACTCTGTCCCACGGGCAGCTCTAGGACTCTCTGATCACTGTTTGGTTCATCTTATACCGACCTACAGGCAGAAACTCAAATCTGAAAAACCTGTATTAAGAACTGTTAAAAGATGGACTAATGAAACAGAGTGGGATTTACAAGCCTGTTTCGACCTTACTGATTGGACTGTTTTTGAAGCTGCCGCAAATGATCTGGATGAGCTCACAGAGACTGTAACATCTTACATCAGTTTCTGTGAGGATATGTGCATTCCTACCAAGACTCATCTAACTTACAACAACGACAAACCATGGTTCACTGCAAAACTCAGACAGCTCCGTCAGGCCAAAGAAGATGCTTACAGAAAGGGGGATAAAGTCTTGTATAAACAGGCCAAATACACACTGGAAAAGGAGATCAGAGTGGCAAAGAGGAATTATTCCGGCAAGCTAAGGAAAAAATTCTCTTCCAGTGATTCTGCTTCAGTGTGGAAAGGTATGAAAGAAATCACCAATTACAAGTCACCATCCCCCAGCACTCTGGAGAATCAACACCTGGCAGACGGTCTGAACGAGTTCTATTGTAGGTTTGAAAAAACACCCCACACCCGCCCTGAACACCTCTCCACACAACCATTCACACAACCATTCACACCTCCAGCAACCCCCGTCTCCCCCACACCTGCAATTCAGATCAGCGAAGATGAGGTGCGCCAGGTCTTCAGGAAGAACAAAAGAAGGAAAGCACCAGGCCCAGACGGTGTGTCACCAGCCTGCCTAAAAATCTGTGCTGACCAGCTGGCCCCCATCTTCACACAGATCTTCAACAGATCTCTGGAGCTGTGCGAAGTCCCCTCATGCTTCAAACGCTCCACCATCATCCCCGTCCCAAAGAAACCCAAAATTACTGGACTTAATGACTACAGACCTGTGGCTCTAACATCTGTGGTCATGAAGTCATTTGAAAGACTGGTTTTGGCTTATCTGAAGTCCTCCACTGGACCCTTACTGGACCCCCTGCAGTTTGCCTACAGAGCAAACAGGTCTGTGGATGATGCAGTCAACATGGGACTGCACTTCATCCTGCAGCATCTGGACAGACCAGGGACTTATGTGAGGATCCTGTTCGTAGACTTCAGCTCCGCTTTTAACACCATCATCCCGGACACCCTTCAGAACAAACTAACTCAACTCTCCGTCCCCACCTCCGTCTGTCAGTGGATCACCAGCTTCCTGACAGACAGGCAGCAGCTAGTGAGGCTGGGAAAATACACATCCAGCACTCGTACGATCAGCACTGGAGCTCCTCAGGGCTGTGTTCTCTCCCCACTGCTCTTCTCCCTGTACACTAACGACTGCACATCTAAAGACCCCTCTGTCAAGCTCCTGAAGTTTGCAGACGACACCACACTGATCGGCCTCATCCAGGACGGTGACGAGTCTGCCTACAGACAGGAGGTTAAGGAGCTGGCTGTCTGGTGCAGTCTTAACAACCTGGAGCTCAACACGCTCAAAACTGTGGAGATGATCGTGGACTTCAGGAGGAACCCCTCTGCACTCCCCCCACTCACCATCATGAACAGCACTGTGACTGCAGTGGAGTCATTCAGATTCCTGGGCACCACCATCTCCCAGGACCTGAAGTGGGACAATCACATAGACTCCATTGTGAAAAAGGCCCAGCAGAGGTTGTACTTCCTTCGCCAGCTGAGGAAGTTCAACCTGCCACAGGACTTGCTGAATCAGTTCTACTCCGCCATCATTAAATCCATCCTCTGCACTTCAATAACTGTCTGGTTCAGCTCAGCCACCAAATCTGACCTCAGAAGACTACAGAGGGTAGTCCGGACTGCTGAGCGAATCATTGGTACAACCCTCCCCACTCTCCAAGAACTGTACTCATCCAGAGTGAGCAAAAGGGCTGGCAAAATCACTCTGGACCCCTCACATCCAGCACACTCCCTCTTTGAACTGTTACCGTCTGGTCGACGCTACAGAGCTCTGAGCACCAGAACGACCAGACACAGGAACAGTTTCTTCCCTCAGGCAATCCATCTCATGAACACTTGACATTAAAAGTGGAACATACAACACTATTATAAATTATTTATTCAACACACATACTTATTTTTTTCATTTCAGATCTGCACATATTAGACCTGTACACCATAATTGTCTATATATTGTGTTTTTGCTATTGTACATTGCCTATTTGTAAATTATTCTTTTATTATCTGTGCCCTGTCCTGTTGCTGTCTTTCTGTTGCACTGTAGAGCTTCTGTCACAAAAACAAATTCCTCGTATGTGTAAGCATACCTGGCCAATAAAGCTCATTCTGATTCTGATTCTGATTCTAAACTGTTTAATTCGTTTACAGGCGATAAATGTTTTAAGTGTGACGAGTGTGATAAGATGTTCAGTCGAAAGGAGAGTCTTAAACAGCATATATCATACAAACACAGCAAGAATGAGGTATGCAAAGTTTTAACTTCTTATTTACTGATTTAATAAAATAACATATTAAAAAATAAATAAATAAATAAAGCCAAGATGTATTCATTTTACATGAATCTGTGTGTTTTTGTATGTTGTATTTGTGTATGTTTTCTTAGCCTGACATAGAGTATAGATACAAATGTTCAACCTGTGAGAAGTCCTTCCGAGTGGAAAATGCCTTAAGATTTCATAACTGCAGGACAGGTAAAAAAAAAAAAAGAAAAAAAAAAAGCAGTTTCATTTTAATGACATTCATTGAATCATTTTAGTAAACTAAATTTCTGTGTTTTAGATTTATGAGTTATTCCAAACTATTTGTAAATATGTGCCAAATATATACAAATAGTTAAAAATAGTTACAAATATATACAAATGTGTACAAATAATAAATAAACAAATAATAAGAATAATAGTAATAAGAATTATTATTATTATTATTATTATATTTTATGAAATGTAATATTTAATTTTCGGAATTATTGGTCAATTGACTTTTTTAGGGCTGTCGATTTAATTCACTGATTAAAAACAGATATGACTTATGACTTAATTAGGATATTACAGTATGTAATTACAGTCAAAACAAAATTTATTCAGACACCTTCAACATTTCTCACATTATCACAGTTTATTTGCTATAGTTTAGAAAATGGTAATAAAATAAACAAATTCATCTTGATAATGTCAGATAACTTTGATAGAAAGTTATATAACAAAACATGGTCAGGTCAAAGTGTCAAATCAAATTTTTATCAGTTTTACTGATAGTCCACTGTATGAAGACTTTTTGGGTATAATATGTCACAGTTTACTTTATTTTGCTATCCTCACTATGTAAATGAACTGTAGTGTCCTGCACCCACTAGTAAAAAAAAAAATATTAAAAATTATATTTGGTGTCTGAATAATTTTTGGTTTGACTGTACATGAACAGTTCCTAATCATTTTACAATTCAATCTTTGTTTTATATTGAGTTGAGTTATAATACACACTTTAGAAATATATTTTCCAAACGTATTGTAAAAATGAATAAAATGTGTGTTTGACAGCATACACAACATCTGTTTCATGTGTTCTCTCCTCTTTTTGCAGATGACAAAACATTCCAGTGTGAGATATGCTCAAGGTTTTTCTCCACTAACAGTAATTTGTCAAAGCACAAAAAGAAACATGGAGAGAAACTCTACGCATGTGAAATCTGCAATAAGATGTTCTACCGCAAAGATGTCATGCAGGACCACCAGAGGCGGCATGTTGTTGGTAAGTTATTGAGATTGCTGCTTCAACTAATTTATTTAATTGTGTATTTCTTCAAATAAATCAAGCAAAGACTCCATGCATATGTAAAATATCTATAAAGTATTTTTGAAAGTGAAAAATGGCAGGTAAAGTCTGTTTATCTAATCAGTAAATAAACACAACCATCGAACAGATTGTGCACATCTGTTCTCTGTTTCTAAGCCTCATTAACTTTCTTTGCCCTTCGCTTTAAGCAAAGATCATCAACCATTATGTCACTTCCTCTGTGTGTGCACTAATGGCTTCCATCACCCATTGCTTTTCCACAGGCCCGAAGAACATGAAACGAGAGGAGCTTGAAGCGAATGGGGAGGAGGGAAGCAAATACAGGAAGGAGCCTTCGGCGTGCCCCATTTGTGGAAAGGTGACTTTCAACTGACACCAGATGTTGATATCAGATATGTGCAGCACTGAATTTAAAAAATTAAAAATAAACAATTTTTTATTCAAGGTGTTTTCCTGTCGGAGTAACATGAACAAACACTTACTAACCCACGGGGACAAGAAATACACCTGTGAGATCTGTGGTCGCAAGTTCTTCCGTGTGGATGTGCTGAGAGATCACATTCATGTACACTTTAAGGTGAGGAATAGTGGCGTGCTAAACTATTTTTTTGATTATCAAGTAGTTGGTGGATTGTCTGAATTACTAGTCAACCTGACAGAAATGCTGAATAAATTAGGAACCACCAATCTCTATCAAAAGCATTTTGTTAGGGGGCATTCACATGTTTAAATGGAATAATGGTTGAGCATAATGACTGCTAAAAACGTGTAATTTGTGATTTTGTACTCCAAACTTGAGTTCCAAAACGCATGTTCATTCAGGACATCGCTTTAATGGACGAGCAGGAGAGAGAGGACTTCATTAAGAAGATTGGCATCTCTATGGAGGAGAGTGACGACAGCTCTGATGAGGAAGATGAGAAGAACGATCCTGAACATCACAAATACAGCTGCAAGAAATGTCAGGTAAAGAGGAGAAGCCACTGTCATTATTGATTAAATATGGTGATGTTCTGACATCTTAAAGGGATAGTTCACCCAAAAATGAAAATTCTGTCATTAATTACTCATCCGTAAAACCTTTTTTCATCTTCGGAACACAAATTAAGATATTTTTGATGAAATCCGAGAGAATGACATGAGGGTGAGTAATTAATGACAGAATAAAAAATTTTGTGTGGACTACCCCTTTAAAATTTCCAGCCTTTTGACATATTTTTTTTGCTCTTAATTTTTTTTTTTAATGAGTAACCATCATTTGATTGTTGCAAATTAGATTAATATTTTTGTTGCAAGAAGTAAAATACAGTAAAAATCTAGATAAAAATATTTAGTGTATGTGTGTATGTTTATTTAAAAAAAACCTCTAACGCTACCTTTCTGTTCTTTTTCTATTCTATGTACTTGTTTTCTTTTCATTATATGTATGTTTGTGTGTGTATATATGTGTGTGTGTGTGTGTGTGTGTGTGTGTGTGTGTATAAAAAAAACTTGCTGCGTGTACTGCGTTAGGCTTACAGAGACTCGTCATAGCACTTGCATATTATTGCTCTTTTGTTGGTTTTGATTGCTTCTATTGTCCTCATTTGTAAGTCGTTTGGGTAAAAGCATCTGCTAAATGACTAAATGTAAATGTAAATGTTTTGCTATTTATTCATTTTCATTTATTTGCAACATATTACTGTATAAAAAAATACCATGTATAGGTTTCCATGAACATTTTAGTATTGCCACAAATGAAGAGTAAAATCACTTCATTGAAATTTAACTGATTTCACAAAAACTTTTAATGGCTAAATGAAAAAGAAATTAATATCAGTGCGATGTTCACGGTGTTGCTTAATTTGATATTCCCAGCAAAATCATTTATTTCATTTCGTAAACATTCTTCCTTTCCCCCACTTTTCATTAACTTCATCAGGTAACATTCGCCAAGGGTCGTGACTACTTGAAACACATAATGGACATGCATAAGGAAAAGGGTTACAACTGCACCATGTGTAACCGCCGTTTTGCTCTAAAGGCCACGTACAACGCTCACCTGGTCATCCACCGAGACCACCTGCCTGATCCAGCAGTGCAGAAGTAAGACAGTTTTTACATGCAGACGGTAACTTCATGAGGTTTCTTTTTGTAGCAAAGTTAAATTCCACTACTTTCTTCGCAGATACATTCATCCGTGTGACATGTGCGGACGAATTTTCAACAGCATCGGCAACCTTGAGAGACACAAAATCATCCACACAGGTCAGTCTTATATTACCAATATACTACACAGGTAGAAATTAGTGTAGTGTAATTACTTTAATTTTATATACAAGGCATAGTTCAAAGTGATAAACCCTCTTGATGCTGCAGGAGTGAAGAGTCATTGCTGTGATCAGTGTGGAAAGTCTTTCGCCAGGAAAGACATGCTAAAGGAACATCTGAGAGTCCATGACAACGTCAGAGACTTCCTGTGTGCAGAGTGTGGGAAAGGTATGGACACTTTTGTCCCATAATATACAGGTGCATCTCAATAAATTAGAATGTCGTGGAAAAGTTCATTTATTTCAGTAATTCAACTCAAATTATGAAACTCGTGTATTAAATAAATTCAGTGCACACAGACTGAAGTAGTTTAAGTCTTTGGTTCTTTTAATTGTGATGATTTTGGCTCACATTTAACAAAAACCCACCAATTCACTATCTCAACAAATTAGAATATGGTGACATGCCAATCAGCTAATCAACTCAAAACACCTGCAAAGGTTTCCTGAGCCTTCAAAATGGTCTCTCAGTTTGGTTCACTAGGCTACACAATCATGGGGAAGACTGCTGATCTGACAGTTGTCCAGAAGACAATCATTGACACTCTTCACAAGGAGGGTAAGCCACAAACATTCATTGCCAAAGAAGCTGGCTGTTCACAGAGTGCTGTATCCAAGCATGTTAACAGAAAGTTGAGTGGAAGGAAAAAGTGTGGAAGAAAAAGATGCACAACCAACCGAGAGAACTGCAGCCTTATGAGGATTGTCATAAGAACTGGACTGTTGCCCAGTGGTCCAAAGTCCTCTTTTCAGATGAGAGCAAGTTTTGTATTTCATTTGGAAACCAAGGTCCTAGAGTCTGGAGGAAGGGTGGAGAAGCTCATAGCCCAAGTTGCTTGAAGTCCAGTGTTAAGTTTCCACACTCTGTGATGATTTGGGGTGCAATGTCATCTGCTGGTGTTGGTCAATTGTGTTTTTTGAAAACCAAAGTCACTGCACCCGTTTACCAAGAAATTTTGGAGCACTTCATGCTTCCTTCTGCTGACCAGCTTTTTAAAGATGCTGATTTCATTTTCCAGCAGGATTTGGCACCTGCCCACACTGCCAAAAGCACCAAAAGTTGGTTAAATGACCATGGTGTTGGTGTGCTTGACTGGCCAGCAAACTCACCAGACCTGAACCCAATAGAGAATCTATGGGGTATTGTCAAGAGGAAAATGAGAAACAAGAGACCAAAAAATGCAGATGAGCTGAAGGCCACTGTCAAAGAAACCTGGGCTTCCACACCACCTCAGCAGTGCCACACACTGATCACCTCCATGCCACGCCGAATTGAGGCAGTAATTAAAGCAAAAGGAGCCCCTACCAAGTGTTGAGTACATATACAGTAAATGAACATACTTTCCAGAAGGCCAACAATTCACTAAAAATGTTTTTTTTTATTGGTCTTATGAAGTATTCTAATTTGTTGAGATAGTGAATTGGTGGGTTTTTGTTAAATGTGAGCCAAAATCATCAAAATTAAAAGAACCAAAGACTTAAACTACTTCAGTCTGTGTGCATTGAATTTATTTAATACACGAGTTTCACAATTTGAGTTGAATTACTGAAATAAATGAACTTTTCCATGACATTCTAATTTATTGAGATGCACCTGTACATCTTGCATGATAATGTGAGACGCTATGGTTTAATTTTAACCATAATCAACACATTTATTGGATGAGTACATTCATTTGTTTGTGTTTTCCAGGCATGAAGACAAAACATGCTCTACGGCATCATATGAAGCTGCACAAGGGAATTAAAGAATACGAATGCAAAGAGTGTAACCGCAAATTTGCCCAGAAAGTTAACATGCTGAAGCATTACAAAAGACACACGGGTAAACATTCTAGACACGTACTGTAATGTTACATATGATACGTATTGCAAAACAAGATTCAAAATATAATAACGTATTCCTTCAGGCACAAAGGACTTCATGTGTGAACTCTGCGGGAAGACGTTTAGTGAGAGAAATACAATGGAGACTCACAAGCTTATTCATACAGGTACAGTTCACTAAAATATTGTAGAGTTTGGTTTAGTTACAGTAAAACAGTCCAATATTTACTCTCATCTGTTTTTCTTTTGCAGTTGGAAAGACGTTTTCTTGCTCTGTCTGTGACAAGAAGTATGTGACCCAGTATATGCTGCAGAAACACATGCAGTTGACGCATGAGAAGGTGGAGGCTCAGAGCTGCCACCTGTGCGGCACCAAAGTCTCCACACGCGCCTCCATGAACCGCCACATGCGCCGCAAACACCCCGAGGTGAGAAACTACTACACGCCTCAAATATTAATGACATTACTGATAAAAAATATTTTTTGAACACGTTATATATATATATACAGTGCCCTCCAAAAGTATTGGAACAGTAAAGACAAAATTGCTCTGTTGGCTGTGGAGTCAAGACATTTGCAAATATGATTAAAAGATGAATATGAGACAAAACTATAGAATGTCACATTTTATTATTAGCCATTTCAACACATACATGTTTTACCAAATAAAAAGAACAGCACTTTTAGAGTTCATCCCACTCATTGATGTGAGCATAAGTATTGGGACAGTTGAACATAAGGCAGATATAAAAGATTAAAAGCTATTATTTAGTTGCAGATTCCTTGCGCACAATCACAGCAGTGAGTCTGTGACCCATAGACATCACCAGACTCTTGGTCTCATCCTTTGAAATACTTTACCCAGCCTTTAATGCAGCCAATTCCAATTGTTACTTGTTTTGGGGAGTTTCTGCCTTTACTCTCCTCTTCAGCTGGTGAAATTCATGTTAAATCGGATTTAAATTGGGAGATTGACTTGGGCAATCTAAGACTTCCCATTTCTTTGCCCTTATAAATTCCTTGACTGAACTGGCAGGGTGTTTTGGGTCATTGTCCTGATGCAATATGAAGCACTTCCCAATGAATCTCGTGGCATTTTCTTGAATATTGGCCAAGATGGTTTTGTACCCTTCCAAATTCATTCTGCTACTGTCATCATACATTAAGTCATCAGTAAAGTTGAGAAGGCCTGTTCCAGAGACAGCCATGCATGCCCATGCCATGACACCACCTCCACCATGCTTTACAGATGAGGCTGTATGCTTGGGATCTTTTGCAGATCCCTTTTTTTCTCCACATTTTTGCTTTCCAATCACTTAGATAAAGGTTCATCTTTGTCTCATTGGTCCATAAACACAGTTCCAAAACTCTTCTGGCTCACCTTTTTGCTTTTTTGCAAACTCTAATCTTGCCTTTCTATTTTTGGTGCTGGTCAGAGGTTTGCATCTTGCTGTGTAGCATCTGTAATTCTGTGTCAAAGTCTCCTGAGGACAGTAGATTGTCAGAGCATCACCCCAGCTTTCTGGAAGTTGTTGGTGATTTTACAGACACGTCTTTTAGGGTTCATTTTCACAGCTTTTATGATTTGTCTGTCATCAACTACTGTTGTTTTCTCAGCCGATCAGGTAGTTGTTGGTTGCTGGTGTCGCTGGTGGTTTCCAAACTCTTGATTTCTCCATGCCCTTTGTTTTTGCTATAGCTATAACTGACTTCCTCTTTTCTTTTAGCATCCAAATTGCTTGCTTTTCTCTCAAAGTCAGCTCCCTCGTCTTCATCCTGGTTTGTGTGTGTCATCATCGAATGCAAGATTCAGAATGCAGAAGTAATGGATATAACTGATAAGACACATTCCCTGCTTTTAATATCTGAAGAATGAATGCAACCGGACACAGCTGATCACTTAGAAAGACCTGTGAGGCAACTGTTCCAATACTTATGCTCACATCAGATAGAGGGATGAAACTCTAAAAGTGCTGAACTTCTTAGCTGGTAAAACATCTGTGTTCAATCACCCAATAATAAAATGTGACATTCTGTAGTTTTGTCTCATATTCATCTTTTAATCATATTTGAGCAATTTTTGTCTTTATTGTTCCAATACTTTTGGAGGGCACTGTATATATGTGTGTATATATATATATATATATATATATATATATATTAGTGGTGTCAAAATTAGCGCATTAACGCAGGCGATTAATTTTTTCAGTTTAACGCGTTAAAAATATTTAACGCAATTAACACAGGGGCGGCGCTAGGCCACACAAATGTGCCGGCGCATGCTGTGTTAGGCTCTATTAAAGCGCTGTATCATATTCAAACCCAAATGAAACTACAAGTAGGCTATGCAATGTCTGTGCATGTAAGTATTTCTTTTTTATGAGTCACATGTAAAGCAGTGTCAGATTACACTGGTATGTGTGCCAAGAAAAAATATCATGACAAGATATTAGTAATGCACTAACAATGATGTAGAAGAGGAAAAATTTATAAAATTTTTGTGTATGATATTTTGTATGATATTTTTAAGTCGCTTTGGATAAAATGTCTGCTAAATGCATAAATGTAAATGTAAAAAATTTACATCAAATAATTCAGCCGTAGTTTATGTATTTTATATTGCTAAATCTTGTTATAAATGTAAAACATTTCATGCATTCTTTTGTGCATTCTACACATTTAAATTAAATGAACTATACATTTTTAAAAATGTTCATTTTTAAAATATCTGTCTATAAGTTTTCATCAAATAAATAATGTATTTGTTGAGTAAATTACATGCTTAGTAAAATAAAACTCTGTCTTTACTGTCACTTTTGACCAATTTAATCCATCCTTGCTGAATAAAAGTATTTTATTAAAAAAATATGAAGCCACAAAAACCATAATTATGCAAACAGAAAACAGTTATTTTAAATTGTAATAATATTTCACAATATTTCACTATTTTTACTGTATTTTACTGCAAATTACATGCTATTTTAGCCAGTAAAATGGACTAATATAAAACTAATGAATTCATTAAAAATGAAAGAATATGATGACAAAATACTAACTGAATTTAAATATGAAATTTATTAAAAATAAATATAAAAACCTTTTTATTTCACTTTTTTCACTTAATTTCACTCACATCTTTAACATTTTTGAGCTGATTTAAACCTAAGATGTCTAAGTTTCATATGATCTCAGCAGATTGTGACAGTACGATTGGGAGACTTTGATCTTCAAGAACCATCAACAGTCGACGCCTCCACCATCAGTATTTCACAGGTTTGTCTTTTAACAGCCTATAGTGCATGATGATAAACAGAGAATGAAAATTAAAAGAGGATAGTGTTGCATGAGAGACATTTGAATGTGTTTTTTCATGATTTGGTTTCTTCATTCTCGCTGTTGTTTAGCCCTCTCTGACTCTGGAGAAAGGCTTTCTCACTGCAGAAAAAGTCTCCAGAAACTCCAATCCCTCCAAGAAGAGGACAAAACACCTGCCTCATGAGCCTGAGCTGTCTGATTCAGACGAGTACACTGACTTCACCAGCAAAACCACTGAGTTCTCCACCACTGTTGGAGATGAAACTAACTCTGCTGTGCAGAGCATTCAACAGGTTTGTTCAGTAATGATTTCCAAGCATTTTGCCAAGTCAACCCTATTTATTTTGTTAATGCACATTGCTGGTCTTATTGAGCATGATTCTTTTCACAATTCAATTAAGAATCTATACTATGGGCCAGATTTACTAAACAGGGCAAATTAGTGTTAGAGCACAATTCCATAAAAGCGCCGATGGAAGGGTAAAATTCTGCGTGCGATTTACTGACAATGCACACATTAAAGAACACAGATGCAGCCAGATCATTTCCATAATGACCAGCACAATCTACCAAGAGCAGCGCAAATTACCACCTGCTTTAAGACATGCTTTTTTTGGGCATTAAATAATGGCGCAAATACCAGTAATTTGATAAGCGCAAACATTAGTAAATCGCATTGCGTGATTCATTTTATTACTTTCCTCCCATAAATTTTACGTCTGAAAGGGAAACTCCTACAACTGCATATTCGGTCATGTGCAAAAAAAACTGTCCACGCCTTTTCGGCACTAATTCTTCACTGCGCGTCTTTAGTAAATCCTGACAGTACTATTTTAATGCCAAAAGACGGTTTGCGCTTGCGCAAGCTGTTAGTAAATCTGTTAGTAAATAAGTTTTAAAAAAATCATTCAGATTTTAGTTAACTAATTTAATTAAGATGCTATTTTTTTTCTAAATAAATTAAAAATTAAACCCAAAAATCAATGTTTTAAATGCTACAAGTGAATTGAGGTATCATAACATAATATACAGTATGAAAAAAACTATATTAATTTAAAGATTTGCTGAAGATTACATTTAACAGTGGTATTAAATTAAAATGAAATTAATTTGATTTAATAAATTTAAAAATGAATGCTATTCACTTCTATAATGCATGTTCCTGGTTGTATTTGGGCATGATTCTTTTCACAATTCAATTACCAATATGAAAATTCTGATGATAAACAGATAATTATTTTCATGTAATGGCTGAAACTGATGATTGGCAGATAATAAAATTCTTTTTGCCTAAATAAGTTAAAAAAATAAATCAATTGTTTAAGTTAATTTAGGCATCATAACTTAATAATATACGGTAAAAAATGGATATTCATTTTGAGATTTACTAAAGATTACATTTAACAGTGTTATTAAACTAAAATTTAATTCAATTTATTACATTAATACATAAATCTCTAATATTGGTCAGTGTATGTAGTGTATCCCTAGACCAAATCAAATCCTGATTGATAAAATTAAAATTGTTTTTTTTTTTGTTATGGTTGAATATTTTCACTTTGTTTCAACCAAAACAGGTTGTGAAAGCCATTCCATGGTCTTTAAAGCCAACTTTGATTTTAAGTGTTATTTCATTCGATTATATTGAATAATCTCCTCTGTCCAATGTACACACACAGGTGGTAGTGCTGGCTGACCCCAACGCCCCTCCAGCTCCCTCCAGTTTGACCAACATCACCGTCACCCCCATCACCACACCCGCTCCTGCCCAATTCAGCAACCTGCAGCCCGTCGCTGTCGGCCACCTCGCTCCAAGCGATCGCCCCCTCACCCTGGACAGCTCCATCCTCACTGTGACATTCGATGCTGTCAGCGGTTCAGCAATGCTGCACAACCGGCCAGCGGATCTCCAGTCAGAGGCGGTGGGATCCACAGGGGCCGCAGCTCCACAATCGGTTGCGCATATTATCAACCTCACTACCTTCGTCAACCCGATCTCCCACCAACTGGAACAACCCGCTCTAACCTGGAGGCCCGTCGCATCGGTTGATGGAGCTCATCCGACGACCATAGATGAAACCCAGACAGACTCTCAGGCCCCTCAGGCACCCCCAGAACAGCCACAACCACTGCCAGAACAAAGGCATCAGATTCAGCCGCAAGTCACAGGACCTCCCCAACAAGAGACCGTCGCAGCACCACAGATGTTCAGCTACTGAGAAATTAAATATATGATATAATTTATAGCTAAGGTCACGTTTTGGAAGTTGGTTAAGAATTTGGACCAATATGATGGAAGGTTTTGTTACTAATTGAGCACTTCTCGTTGTTGGAAGTAAGACTCCGACTATAAGGACAGTGCAAGTCTTTTGTTTGAATTTATTAAAAATCAGTGGACAATTTCAACAAATTATTAAGATCCTATGTAATTATGTAATTATGTTCTTTTTTAATTTAATTTTTTTAAACGAATGCATGAAATGTCTGATTATGATTTAAGAGGAAGTGGGGACCTTAGTTTTTTTATTTATTTTTTTTTTAATAACTCAGATTATATCTGTTGTATAATGTCATGCTGTGGCACCTGTGGATTGATGATGTCAAAATGAATGAATCAATATAAATGTAATACATAGATAGATTGTATTGTAAGTGCTAACTGGAAATATTTTCTATTTTTTGTTTCCTTTTTTAAAAAAAAGAGTTTTTGTCCTTCAAATAGATGCATGTATGGACTTGTCTCCGAGGTGCTGAATTTGTGTGTGTGTGTGTATAATTTTTTTATATATATATATATATATATATATATATATATATATATATATATATATATATTTATATTTATATAAACTGTAAAAAAAAAAAAAAAAGGAAATTTATCATTGAATTTAAAAGTCTAGTATTGGACAATATCCAATTTGGTACCAATATTTAATGTATCCCTAAATCTAATCAATTCCTGATAGATAAAATATATACACAGGTGCATCTCAATAAATTAGAATGTCGTGGAAAAGTTCATTTATTTCAGTAATTCAACTCAAATTGAAGCTCGTGTATTAAATAAATTCAATGCACGTAGACTGAAGTAGTTTTAGTCTTTGGTTCTTTTAATTGTGATGATTTTGGCTCACATTTAACAAAAACCCACCAATTCACTATCTCAACAAATTAGAATATGGCGACATGCCAATCAGCTAATCAACTCAAAACACCTGCAAAGGTTTCCTGAGCCTTCAAAATGGTCTCTCAGTTTGGTTCACTAGGCTACACCATCATAGGGAAGACTGCTGATCTGACAGTTGTCCAGAACATTTACATTACATTTATGCATTTAGCAGACGCTTTTATCCAAAGCGACTTACATAGCATTCAAGTTACAGTTTTTACATTTTATCAGCTCTTGCTTTCCCTGGGAATCGAACCCATGATCATGGCGTTGCTAGCACCATGCTCTACTATTTGAGCTACAGGAAAGCCAGAAGACAATCATTGACACCCTTCACAAGGAGGGTAAGCCACAAACATTCATTGCCAAAGAAGCTGGCTGTTCACAGAGTGCTGTATCCAAGCATGTTAACAGAAAGTTGAGTGGAAGGAAAAAATGTGGAAGAAAAAGATGCACAACCAACCGAGAGAACCGCAGCCTTATGAGGATTGTCAAGCAAAATCGATTCAAGAATTTGGGTGAACTTCACAAGGAATGGACTGAGGCTGGGGTCAAGAGCCACCACACACAGACGTGTCAAGGAATTTGGCTACAGTTGTCGTATTCCTCTTGTTAAGCCATTCCTGAACCACAGACAACATCAGAGGCGTCTTACCTGGGCTAAGGAGAAGAAGAACTGTACTGCTGCCCAGTGGTCCAAAGTCCTCTTTTCAGATGAGAGCAAGTTTTGTATTTCATTTGGAAACCAAGGTCCTAGAGTCTGGAGGAAGGGTGGAGAAGCTCATAGCCCAAGTTGCTTGAAGTCCAGTGTTAAGTTTCCACAGTCTGTGATGATTTGGGGTGCGATGTCATCTGCTGGTGTTGGTCCATTGTGTTTTTTGAAAACCAAAGTCACTGCACCCGTTTACCAAGAAATTTTGGAGCACTTCATGCTTTCTTCTGCTGACCAGCTTTTTAAAGATGCTGATTTCATTTTCCAGCAGGATTTGGCACCTGCCCACACTGCCAAAAGCACCAAAAGTTGGTTAAATGACCATGGTGTTGGTGTGCTTGACTGGCCAGCAAACTCACCAGACCTGAACCCCACAGAGAATCTATGAGGTGTTGTCAAGAGGAAAATGAGAATCAAGAGACCAAAAAAATGCAGATGAGCTGAAGGCCACTGTCAAAGAAACCTGGGCTTCCACACCACCTCAGCAGTGCCACAAACTGATCACCTCCATGCAACGCCGAATTGAGGCAGTAATTAAAGCAAAAGGAGCGCCTACCAAGTATTGAGTACATATACAGTAAATGAACATACTTTCCAGAAGGCCAACAATTCACTAAAAATGTTTTTTTTTTTTTATTGGTCTTATGAAGTATACTAATTTGTTGAGATAGTGAATTGGTGGGTTTTTGTTAAATGTGAGCCAAAATCATCACAATTAAAAGAACCAAAGACTTAAACTACTTTAGTCTGTGTGCATTGAATTTATTTAATACACAAGTTTCACAATTTGATTTAAATTACTGAAATAAATGAACTTTTCCACGACATTCTAATTTATTGAGATGCACCTGTATATATTTTTTCAATACTTGGTTTCCAATCTAAATCACTGAAGAAAAGTGGTTTTAAATGCAATTTCATTAACTTCAATGCTAGCAAATCTTCACATTTTGTTTTTTTGAATAATATTTTTATATATTATTTATCTATATATGTGCATTTGACAAAGGAGATTATGCAAATAGAACTGAATGAAGCAACACCTGAAGTCAAATGCAGTATATATTGAAAATAAGTTAATAGGATTAAAAAATAATAATGATAATAATAATAAAACAGAGGAAATGTATGAAAGCATGAAGAAATATTTCTTAAAATTTATATCCTTCATTTTATCCAGGCCACCAATCAAATTTAGTGCTGGGTAACATGATCATCAGGTTTTTCACAAACATGTGGAGTCAGTGCAAGCTTGTATATATTTTAACCTGATCATCTAGTTGTTAAAAACATCCATATTAATTATCCACGTCTCAAAATGCAAAAACGCAGAATCTAACGTCGGTCCAACACGGGTCGTTTATAAAGTTGTGCTGAGACTCCAAACCGCTAAAAACTAGAACTTCACCAAAGTCATTCACTTAACATTGAAGTGTCAAGTACATTACAGATAGAAAATGGAACTCCTCAAGGGAGTGTAATAAGTCCACTATTGTTTTCCATAATGATAAATGATGTTTTTAATCAAGTAGAACCGGATATAGGTAGGTCTCTATTTGCAGATGACGGGGCTCTCTGGAAAAGGGGAAGGAATATCTTATATATTAATAGGAAGATACAAGAGGAAATTAGGAAAATAGAAGAATGGGCATATGATTGGGGGTTTAAATTCTCAGTGGAGAAAACGAAAACAGTAATTTTCTCTAGAAAGAGGGTTGTTCCAGAAGTGAGTTTGAAGATGTATGAGAAATCATTGGAAAGAGAGAAGGTATTTAAGTTTTTAGGTATTTATTTTGATACAAAACTTACTTGGAGTGAACATATAAATAAAATAGTTGAGAAATGTCAGAAGGTGTTAAACATCATGAGATGTGTAAGTGGAGTGGAATGGGGGGCAAGTTTTTCTTCATTAAAAACAATTTATATAGCACTGATCCGGTCTGTGTTTGATTATGGTTGTGTGGTATATGGTTCTGCCTCAAAAAACCTGTTGGAAAAACTCAGTAAAATTCAAGCTCAAGCAATGAGACAATGTTGTGGTGCAGTAAAGACTACACCCATACCAGCTTTACAAGTCTTGGTAGGAGAGATGCCACTAGAAATTAGAAGGAAGCAATTAATGGTAAATTACTGGGCTAACCTCCAGGGCCATAAAGATGAACATCCTACAAAAATGGTGTTACAGAACTGTTGGGAACAGAATGAAAGGTGTAGAACAAGCTTTGTAAAATATATGCAGAAGAAATACAAGTAAATAACATCAAGATGAGTCCAACAGTTGTTATTCAGGAATATGAACCATGGGTGTATGTAACACCTCAAGTAGATTTGCATCTGTTGGAGGTTAAAAAAACTGAAAGAGAAGCTGACTTGGCATATGTATTTTCATCATATACCAGAGTTCAATACCCCCAGCATATACAAGTGTATACAGATGGCTCAAAAGATCCAGAACGTCAAACAACTGGGGCTGCTTTTTTAGTCCAAGACAGTGGTTACCAGTGGATCAGTGGAGTAAAGCCAACTTCTAATCATTTGTCAGTTTATACTGTAGAAATGATAGGAATACTCTTGGCATTGCAGTGGGTGGAGGAACACAAACCTGATAAGGTTTTAATTTGTTCTGACTCAGTCTTAAAGAGTTTGACATCTTTTAAATCAAGTCACCAAGATATTCTCTTTAGTATCCTACAAATACATTCAAGAATTATTCAAAATGATACATTAGTCGGTTTTATATGGGTCCCAGCACACATAGGAATAAGGGGAAATGAAGAAGTGGATAAATTAGCAAAACAAGCTTTACAGAGAGAGACAATACAGATTCAAGTTCCATTAAGTAAATCAGAGATTAAGCTTTTAATCTGGAGTAAAGTGAATAAAGAATGGCAAGTTAAGTGGAACAATGGGGACAAGGGTAGATTCATTTATAGTTTAATAAACAAAGTAAATCAAAATATAAAGTGTAAAGGTAAGTCAAGGAAAGAGGAGGTCATCTTTAACAGAATATTGTTAGGGCACTCAAATTTAAATAGCACACTTAAAATAATAGGGAAACATCCAAATGGATTATGTGAATACTGTAATGTTGAAGAAACAATACCTCATGTATTTATTGAATGTAGGAAATATGAACAAGAAAGAAGAAAAATGATTGAAGAATTAAGAAAAAATGGAATTCAGGGTCTAAATTTTAAGGTTTTAATAAAATGGTCAAGTTCTATGATTTTATTAGAGAGACGGGACTAGCAAATAGAATATAAAATTCTGTTCCACACTCCGGAGCAGTAGGTGGCGGTAATGCACCTGTTTACGTTGGTTGCCAGCCGCCCTTAAAAACCAAGAAGAAGAAGAAGAAGAAGAAGAGAGAATCTCGCGGCTGCGCGGTGGTGAGTAGACGTTTGTCATTAGATTCCATACAATGTAATTCATTCTATGAGAAAACAGCCCCATTTTGAGCTTTATTTACATATACGTAATTCATATAACAAGTTCTGCAGTTTTCAAAACAAATATAGGGTACTGTCGCGTAACGACTGAGGAGTTTGTCAGTGAAGATCACGCTTATGTGTTTCAGCAGTCGAGCTGCCAGCGAGTCACTGCAGTGAAGTGGAACTAAGTGCGACTCGAGTCACAGAAAAGAGAGAAAGACAGATCTGCAACTACACAGCCAGCCTCTGAGTCTGCTTGCTTGTGTCAGGAGTGAAAACGTGGCACAGATCTCGCAAATATGGAGTTTGCAGCGATCTTTGCACTATCACTACTGATAGGTGCACTAGTTGTGTTAGTGGCCATGGCTGTTGGCAGACAGAAAGGTGAATTATCTGAGCAGAATGAACAGAAGAAAGACACAAGTGCACCTGGTGAGTGTGTCTTTTTTATACACATGCCAGCAACTTAAAGTTGGTTTCTTGTCACTAACGTAACGATATTTTAAATAAGTTCATTTTTATGTAGTTTATTTTTATGTCATGTCTTCATAATCAAACTGCTGGATAATGTTACAGTGGAGGAAAATGCAGCGAAAGCTTCTTCCAAAAAGCAGAAGCATCAACAGCGCCCCCGTAAGGAGAAACCGCAGCAGCACACATTCTCACACAAGCTGCTGGCTTCCTCTCTAAAGGTGATTCGTGCTTAAAGCGTGTTACAGTTTATAATGTTAAAAAAGATTCCTATACAACTGTTTTCAACATTGATGATAATAATAAAAAAAATCTTGAGCAGAAAATTAGCATATTAGAATGATTTCTGAAAATATTGTTACATTAAAGGCTGAAGTAATGGCTGCTGAAAATTCAGGAATAAATTACATTTAAAAAAAAACACATTTATACAAACCTTGACCCCCTGATTCATAATATTTCTAACTATAATTTTTATCTATATAATCCTATTTCAAATGTCAACATTTCAAAGTCATGTAAATGGGCAATTCTATAGAATTGGTCCAAAGTCAGAGTTGGAAACGTAATGTATTTTTTCCAAAAAGAATTGTATGTATGCAAATTGTATAATATCCAAGGTACACGTTTCTAATAATTGTGTAGTTAAGTGTCATATTGTATTTTCGGAAAGTTTTGGAATATGTGTCATCTCCCCAAATTTGTCACTGCTGAAACACAGTAATAATAATTTAATTAGAAGGGTTATATTGACCTATCAAGATTTTGCTTACATCTAGATTGTAAATGTTTTTTTGCTATTTTATTTTTTTCAGAGGTAAATCCATAATTAAATTTTTAACAATATTTCAAATGTAATTTATGAGATTTGTTGTATTTTGAATCCAATTTTTCTTTGTAAAAGGCAAAAAGTTAATCATACTGATTTCAAAGTTAAGGATTCATTAGTTTGAATATACATTGAACCAAAAACTATTATAAGAATCTTAGTTAATAATTCAATATACTTTATTTTTGACAAAACATCCCATGTTTCGGTAGTGACAGTAATGCTTTTGTAGCAACCACATCACATTACAGAATTTTAACTCGCATACTAAAACACTACTAAAACATACTAAAATACAAAAAAATTACATAACTGTACTAAAATTTTGTTTATTTCCCCCAAATATTAGGATTATGTGTTCCCTTTTGTCACTACTGAAACAATGATGACATGTTTCGGTAGTGACAGTTCTATGGGATAACACCAAAAAACACCAAAAAAACAAACTCCACCAAATGTTTTGGTAGTGACAATTTTAGATACTTTTGAACCTAGCTCAAAGATGTTAATCAGCACATGGTTAACTACCACAGTTCTGAACAGTGGTATACATATAAAAACTAAATGTTATGGAATAACTCACAAAAAAAGTGTGCTTAATTGCAGAAAAAGGTGTTCGGTAGTGATGTTCCTTAAAGTTACACACCGGTTTTTCAGACTTTTGAACACATTTACCTCAAAATGATGAGAATTATCTACCCACACTTTGTAGCCATGAGAGAGGGGGACACAGGAATATATCCTGATCATAAATTATTGGTTTAGTTCAAATCAGTCTCAGCCAATAGACTAAAACATGCACTGTTTCGGTAGTGACATGAAAAATGCGGGACATTTTTTTACATGAAGTTTCATAATTTACAAAGAAAATATAAAATAAATATTTTTTTGAACTTCACTTTTTAAAAGAATCAAAAAGATGCTTTTAAAAACAGCAATGGAAAAAAAATACAAAAATTATTTCAATATCATTTTCATAAGTTGAAATTTAGGGGTTAGGGTTCGGGACAGCCACCTCCCAATTGAAAGTACCCAATAAATGAAGATTTTATAGATATTAAGCTTACTAATTTTTTAAATAATATTGTGGGTTTCAATAGATAATAGAAGGATCTTAATAAAATCAAAGATTTGAATACTTAAATGCTTTTTAAATGTGTTTTTTGGTTGTGGGACAGCAGTTTGGACCAATTCTGTAGAATGGCCCATATTGATATTTCTGTGCATTTCATTTCTCCTTTCTAGAATCACAGTGGTAATGTCACCTGCCTGGATTTTAGTAGTAATGGCAAATACCTTGCATCTTGCTCGGATGATCGTACCATCAGAATCTGGAGCACTAAAGACTTCCTGGACCGAGATCACAAATGCTTGCGGGCCAACGTTGAGTTTGACCATGCCACACTCGTCCGCTTCAGCCCAGACTCTCGGTACGTTTGGCTTCATTATAACACGCGGTTAAATCTAACAGTTTTCTGTAACAGTTATTGCTGCTGACTGGTTTGTGTTTGTCCCTAGAGCGTTTATCACTTGGCTGGCTAATGGAGAGACCATTCGCATCTATAAGATGATTAAAAAGGATGATGGGACATTCAGTTTCAAAGCCGCCTCAGAGGATTTCCCTCAGAAACACAAGGGGATTGTTATCAACATCGGAATCGCAGAGACAGGTCAGTGGACTCCAGTAATTAAATGCATCTGAACTGTACTGAATGGGATGAACATAGGCTAAGCAAGCTTACATAAGACTTAAATAGTAATTTTATATTTGGTTTTCAGGCAAATTTATAATGTCCGCCTCTGTCGACACCACCATTGTGATCTGGGATCTGAAGGGAGAGATTTTAGCTACTATCAACACGAATCAGATGACCAATTCGTATGTTGCTGTGTCACCGTGTGGAAGGTTAGTTTTTCGAAACCTCTAGTCTTTAAAGGGCTCATACCACATATATATATATATATATATATATATATATATATATATATATATATATATATATATATATATATATATATATATATATATATATATATATATTTTTTTTTTTTTTTTTACTGATATACACTTATAATGTTACTGAAAAGTTTTTGCAGTAGAAACAGTCTGATTTGAATTTTTGTAATGTAGTAAAACAAATGTGTTTTATGTTAATGTCCTTTCTTTGATTAAACCCTCTTTGCAACACATTGTTAAAGAGTCATAAAAAGATTCATGTGCTGCATCAGTGGTAATAAAGAATATGGACGTAATGCAGATATAAATTAAATAGATTGAAAACCTCTATTTTTTTTTTTCGTTCTTATAAGGTTTGTTGCATCCTGTGGCTTTACCCCTGATGTGAAGGTGTGGGAGGTTTGCTTTGCTAAATCAGGGGAGTTCAAAGAGGTCGCTCGTGCGTTTGACCTTAAGGGACACTCAGCGGGGGTTTACTCCTTTGATTTCTCCAATGACTCTCGGAGGCAAGATCATCTCATCTTTTACCATTGAACAAAAAATATAATAATATAAATATATTTCTATAAATAAAATCATAAATACATAACTAATTCATATAAATAAATAAATATATAATATATTAATACTATAGCAGCATGTATTAATATTTTGAATTATCTTAAATATCTTGAATTAGATTTTATTTTAATTTTAGTAATTTTATTTTTTTTTTGTAATTTTTATTATTTTAAATATTTATTTTTAGCTTCAATTTATTTTATTTCAGTATTTCTCATTCAGTTATTTCAGTAATTTTAGTACTTCAAATTAAACTATATTGTTTCAGTTAGATTAAGTTTTTCATCTTATATTTCATTTTCTTTTTTCAATTAACACAATTTTAGTAATTTTAGTTAACAAAAACTAGCGAACAGAGATTTAATAACATGATATTAAGGTGTGTTAATAATTTTGTTACTTGAGTCTGAACACTGCAGAAACTTTAATTTCTTTTTTTCATTGAGTATAGATAACTATATTTAATAAAATTTCTGTCACTGCCTTTTACAGAATGGTGACTGTGTCTAAAGACGGCACGTGGAAGTTGTGGGACACTGATGTGGAGTATAAGAAAAAGCAGGACCCATATTTGCTCCGGACCGTGCCATGTCAGGTATCAGAGGGGAGCCGCATTGCCCTGTCTCCCGACGGTCGTGTGGTAGCCATATCAAATGGTTGTGATATAGCCATGTACAGTGCCAGCACTGGTGAACTAGAGGAGGAGTTTCACGGTGTTCACAACGGAAAGATAACCGACCTTAAGTTTGACATCAACAGTCATTTCCTAGTGAGTAGTGGGGACCGTGCCATTCGCGTCTTTCACAATGTAACCGGTTACCGTGCTACCATCCAGGACATGCAGACCATGCTGAAGAAAGCCTCAAATGATGGAGTGAGACAGAGACTCCAGCAGCAGATAACAGATGCTCAGAATACTCTAGACACAGTGCTGAATGCATCAAAGAACTAAAAGCTGATTTGTTTTCACTGGAAAGCTAGTCTCTTTTTAGTTTCAGAATTAAGTTGCTTTAGCATGCTGATTTTATTGAATAAATTGGGTGTTTTTAAGTGTTTGTCATTTACTTTTGTTCCTTTTTCGCAAATTTTTCTACTGCCATCTCTCTTGTGTCCTAGAAAGGCAAAATGCAGTCATACTGAAATGGAAACATACCCTTTTATATATATAGATAGATTTTTTTTCAATAATTTTGATGATAAAATAATCTATTGATAATAATCTGTTGATTATTTTCACCATTGCTCCCTATTTCTCTAAATGAACATAACTGAGCCAAACCTGTCTGTCAAAAGACCGATTATAATCTCATAACTAAATTTTGAAAATGTTTAGTCACTGTGTTTTGCCTTTGCACTGCATTATATTTGACTTTTTATAATTATGTCTACCTATAGTTGTCTCTGCATATTGAACTGGGAATACTTTATGATCAAAGAACCTTTATAGAAGTGCTACCAGCTATTTTGTAAGAATCTAAAGTATTAAAAGTATATAAACAATTTAAAAAAGAATAATAAAATTACAAAGTATATTAAGTTTTATATAAAATCTAAATGTCAAACAGAAAAGCTCAAATATGATTTTTTATTTTTATTTTATTATATTTTATCTTATTCATTGCTGTCCTTAAGCTTGATTATCATAAATAGCGTGAATGCCTTTGTCTAAAATATTTTAACATGAATAATTACAATAGCCTTCATCTAAAAAAATAAATAAATAACAGACCCACAAGACTTTTATTTTGAAATGAACTATAAACTTTATGAATTATATTAAAGCATTTAGGTTATAAATGAGTACAGTTTTTACAAGATGGGTTTGGGCCATCGGTCGTAGAGTGATATATTTAACTAGCGGCTTTTTCATCTTATAATAAAGTTAATAAAAAATTTAACAAAGAAAATCCACAGCAGCCACCTGTGCCCTCAATAAGTAGGTGGGACCTGTCAAGAAGCTCTGGAAAGTGGAGTCGTGAGTTCTCGCGATACGAGATTTGCGAAGCCAGACTGCGAGACCGACACGATTCCAGTAAGAGTACTGATAAAATTCAGAAATGTCGGGTCGCTCGGTCCGCGCGGAGACCCGAAGCCGCGCTAAAGATGACATTAAGAAAGTGATGGCGGCTATCGAGAGAGTACGGAGATGGTGAGTATGGCGGGAGGCGACACGATACTTTCAAAGAGAGAAATGTTTTTCAAAAGAGAAACTTCAATCGGAAAGGAGGAGGAGTTTTATAAGAGGATGCCGTTTGATTGACACAAGAGACAGCCAATGGCTGCGCACTTGTCTTTGTTTTCTCATGGGACAAATGGCAAAAAGAGGCGGGTCTAGAGAGGGTTTTTAAAAGGTTTCTTCATGTTCTGAAGAAGCGTAGTATTTAGGACTGTTAGTTACCTTAAATAAATGATATTATTGTTCTTTTTTTACTAGTTTAGTAAGTCTATTATTCATTTACTGTGCAAAATAGTAATCCAAGCACATTCAATCAAGGTTTAGCCCAGCAAAAAACAAGCACTTTTGTGATTGAAATAAATGGGGATATTGGATAGGGTTCAACTCATCAACAAATGGACTTTGTAATCCCACATGTCCCGAAAAAGCAGCTCTTAGAGGAGCCTTTAAACTTTCTCCATCTGGAAACTTGATAAGTGCTTTTTTCTGCATGGTTGCATTTTTAACATGGAAATTTGATAGAGCTTTCAAGTCATGTACATGGGAAACCTGTTGCACAATTACTCTATTTCAGGGAGAAGAAATGGGTCACAGTTGGAGATACATCATTAAGAATATTTAAATGGGTTCCTGTGGTGGACACAAAGGAGGTACGACACATCTGACATGTTCATTTCTCTTGGTTTTAATTGTTCCAGAGTTCATTGTACACATAAGATCAACATCTGTAAAGGATTTTCCAAACTCTCTTTATTAACTACACTATATTAACTGTATCTGTAACCTGATGTCTTTTAGAAGGACAAGAGCAAAGTGTCTGTGGGTGGAGAGATACAACGGAAGAATTTTCCCACGGAGGAGGCATCTGATAACTCCTGTTCTGTACTGTTAGATTTTCAAGGTAATCATTTCCTTGTGAGATTCAAGTTTTAAAGGCATAGCTCACCCAAAAATTTGACCATGACCACAGCTTCTTGTTGTTCCAAACGCTTATTGTTTTCTTTCTTTCATGTCAAATTTAAATCTTTTCTTGGTCGCCTCCTGCCTTCTCAGATGAGAACAGCAACCAGAGTTCTCTGTCAGACTCGTACCAGCATAAAGTAGCTGCAGACAGCAGCGATAACTCCAGTCTACAGCCCAGTGAGCCGGTCAGCCCTGCAACTCAGAGTCTAGACTACTGTACAGATGACCCACAGCCGCCCACCCTTGGCCAAGAAATTATGGAAGGTGAGACTAATACCTTGCATTTTTCTTTGAGTTTAATGTTAATCTCAGAGCTGAGTGAGTCATTAAATAATTAAATTTTTTATATTATATTATATTGTATTATATTACATTTTTTTTTTATATTTTATTTTTTTTATGATAGTTTATTGTTAATCTCTGAGTTGAGTGATTCATTACTCATATTACATTATATTATATATTATATTATATTATTGTTTATAATTAAATTATGCATTTCCAAAGTGTTTTATAAAGCCTGTAATTTTATGAATCTTGCTTAAATATTTAGTCATATTAAACTGAGATTTCACAGTAAGTTGTTTGCCCTCTTTGTGTCATTGTGATCGTGATCTGAACAAATGCATGATGCTCTTATCTCCAAAACTACACATTTCACAGAAGTTCACTGAAATCGTTTAGTCAGTTGCCCCACTTTTAAAAATGATAACTTTTTTTTTTTCTAGAGCCGCTGCTGCAGTCAAGTGAGATTGCAGATGAGCCGCCAACACTGATCAAAGAAGATCTTTTACCCCTCACTGCTCAGGTACAAAACTGTACAAAACTAGTCAGACTCAGAGGCTCTACGTAATAAAGCATGAATGCTGAGACAGTTCCTCTGCCTTGGGTTGTGAACGTTGCTTGCCTTCAAATTAATATTATTATTATTATTATTATTATTTTGTAATACTGTATATCAGTAACAAAAAATGTTACATAAATACCTATATATAATATTTAATATATATAATTATTTTTTATTTTTTTACATTGTTTGTTATTTATTCTACTATATTTATTTTGTATTATTTATTTATTATATTATATATTAAACCTTTTGTACCAGTGAAATTAATAACTAAAATAAATAATTAATTCATTTTTCTCTGGGTATAGGAGGATGAGGACAGTTGTGGAGCCCCACCACTGAAAAGAATCTGTACCGAGCAGGTCTCGGTCATCCAGGCGGCCCCTCTGAGCTAACACACACACACACACACACACACACACACACACACATACTGTACACTGGGCATTGATAATCAGCCAGACTGATCACTGACCTTCCTAGAACTGCTGCAAAAGACACAATATGGACCAGACATCAAAAAAGCACTATATTTATTATCGCATGGGATCGCTTTGCAACATTTTTGATTTACAAATCTTTGCTTTCCCTTCGTATCTCCCAGAATATGCTTCCATTCAGGTCAGGTCAGAATTATTGTTCATTTTTGAAGAATTTCATAGTAGAATATCTGAATTGTTATCTCTTACACTAATTCTGACATAACATGAATGAAGCATTAATTCAACGTTTATAGTTTAACGTTAAACCAAAAAAAGCCAGACTATTAACTAGACATTCCTTTTTACAGGGAGAATGAATGAATGTACTATCACTATAAAGCCCTTCTTGTTGAAATTTCTGTTACAGTTATTATAATGCTAATAGTTTTATTTTGTTGTCATTAGAATGTGATACTTGTTAAAAAAGAAAGCCATAAACTAATTTCATGTTGACTGAAGGCTTAGCCATTATTGAAAAAAAATGTCCTCCAAAACGAAGACAAATAACGTGTTATATGACAAGCGTACTTGAAATATAATTGAACACATCACGCTTTATGCACAAATAATCTCATTAGACCACACCATTCCCTTTTAATAAAAACAATGACTCAACATGCAGAATGTCTTCAATCAAATTCTGTAAGTTTACATGCTGATTGAAATGAAGACTTTAAGTCATGTTTTAAAAGATGTGAATAATATCTAGATTTTCTGTTTGTAGATTCTGGTCTCGGGGTCTGTAGTGCCTTCAACTGCCTATCAGCTCACATTTATTGCATTAATTGAACATTTGCTCTTTTGTCTCTGTAGGACACCCCTAAAAATATCTGTCTCTTATGCCACCTTTTATTTTTTGCACACTGGTCTAGTGGGCACAATGAAGTTGATGAAGCAGTCATATTGTTATTTGATGCAAATATCATTAAAATTTTAGACATTTCAAGATTCATTTTCAAGATTTATTTTCATCATTATTCTTTAAAAAATAATAATGTACGCTGAAGGATCATGTGACACTGAAGACTGGAATAATGGCATCACATCAATTACATCACATCAAATTACACTTTAAAATATATTAAAATAGAAAACAGTTGCTTTAAATTGTAATAATATTTCAAAATATTCTCCAAAAATAAAATGTATGGAGATTTAATATCTGTGGTGTTACCCAGCGTTTGACCTGCATGTGGCGCTGAAATACCATTTCCATTAAAAAATAGTGATTACTTTCGCTCTTTATTTATTTATTTATTTATTAATAAGTCCTCACATATCATCATTGTATGTTTGAAATGAATAAACTGACTTTAAATAACATATAGATTAACACAGTACCTAGACGGCGTTTTGAAAGTCAAAAACGCCTGCAACATTTTTGGCAATGCTGACTATGATGTAGTAGGTACTAGGTAGTCAGCCAAATAGGTTATGAGACACAGCCAGTGTTTTACTCCAGAAGAGGGGATTGTATTTTACTCTAGTCAGTGACTGTCTCTTCTGACCCGTCAGGTCTCTCAATAACTCACTCCGGCGTTTAACACAACTCGTCTGAGCAGGATAACATCAGATAAAGCACAGGGAATAAGGGAAGAGCTGTTAGACATCGGACCATGTGTGAGGGATTTTGGAAACTTTTTTGTATTTTCATGTTCTCCTTTCGTGCTTTTAAAGCTTCAGCAGCTATTTATCAGGTTCCAGTGAGACTGCAGCGCACAGCGTCGGAACACAACACTGGAGCAAACACACTCCACAGGTAAACCTGTCTCTGACTGGAATGTCTCTAGGTTATCGAACTGATGGATTTAAAACCTTATTATATTGCAGAATTGAGGATTAAGGTCAATGAACTAGATCAATTTTGAGCTCGATAAACCAACAGAATTTTATTTCTAGATATTTATTCACAACTGTTTCTGTGGCATACAACTTTTCTGCATGTGTACATATGTAAATACATTTCTGAAAATTTGCACTTCTTGAAAATTTTTTTGAAACTTTGTGTCTGTCTTTCTGTCGTTTTGTCTGTCGTTCCATATATATATTTGTCTGGTTTTCCTATCTATCTATCTATCTATCTATCTATCTATATCTATATTTTATCTATCTATCTATCTATCTATATCTATATTTTGTCTATCTGTCTGTCTGTCTGTCTGTCTATCTATATTTTATCTATCTATCTATCTATCTATCTATCTATCTATCTATCTATATCTATATTTTATCTATCTATCTATCTATCTATCTATCTATCTATCTATCTATCTATCTATCTGTCTATATTTTATCTATCTATCTATCTATCTATCTATCTATCTATCTATCTATCTATCTATCTATCTATCTGTCTGTCTGTCTATCCCACACATCTGTTAAGGCCCCTGTGGGCCCCTAATTAAGTTCCCAGAAAAGCATAAACCAAACCAAAGCCAAAAGTATTTATGTTAAAAATGAAGCATTCTTTTTCCCAAAAAACTGTGGCAAAATATTTTATGGTTTTATGTGTGGTTGAGGCTGAGCTCTTTAGTCTAGACGTGTGGAGCTTGTGAAAAAATTAAGAATAAATTAAGAATAATTACTTGAATAATGAAACGACCAGTGCAGGGTCACAATCCTGGGATGTTTTGAATCATCTGAGACGTATCAGAAGGGAAGTTTCCCAGATTGAGTTTAGAAACAAAGCATGCAGATGCAGGCACACATTGGTTTTTTGTTTTAGTTCTCTTCAAGACTCTTCTGGGTGTTATATGAATGTTGGGAGAGAATAAATCATTCAGTCTCCTGCGGTAAAGGAAAAAAGATATGCTTGTGCCACTGAGAAGATCTCTCAGAGGACTCTCAGTCCACTGTGCTGTATTTTATCTCGCTTTTGAAGTGAAGGAGATTCTTGAAGAAACATTATGGCACTTAAACTATTGCAGCCACATAACTGTTTGCTTTGCAGTGCCATCGATCTGAGTTTTTTGAGAAGTATATCTCAAGCTCTCTGCTTACATCTCTTATTTTCCATGATTTCATTTCGCTATTGTCTGATATGTAAAGAAATTTGCACATTCATCTCTCCATGAATTTTTTTTTTTTTTCCTATTTAATTCTTGACTTTGCTGTATTTTCATTGGTCTGCTCTTTGTCATTGTTATTGTTTATTCAACATGGAACGAATAAGGAACTGGTGCCAGTACACAGTACAGAAGACCGTTTCATGCCAGACACAAAATGGGACAGAGACTGTTGTGCAGCGACTGTTTCAGAGTTGCAGATGGCCTGGACCGTGTTCAAACCTCATCAGGTACAGAGAAAAGAAATGATCTCATGGTATACACTGGGTTATACTCCGCTATTCACTCTCACATTAACTTGAACGACAACTAACAGACTCTGTGCGTATTTTCCCAGCTACAGAACTCTGGTGAGACCTGTGTACAGAGTGACCTACAGGAAAATCACTTCTCTGGAATGGCGATGCTGTCCAGGATTCTACGAAGAAGACTGCAGAGAGGGTGAGGAAGCTCATTTTTTGCTGATCTCAAGTTCACTGAAGCATTACCGAATCATTTGAATGACTGTAAAACAAAGGAATTGTTAAATGTTGTGAGCCAATTACATAGACATTTATTAATATTTTTTTGCTAAGACAAGCAAAACACCACAATTATAACAGAGATTTCATGGTTGGCCTCTTTTGACTTGTGGCCCTAACAACTGCATAAACACCACTTAGAAAACCCTAGCGACTGGATAGCAGTGCCTTAGCAACCACCCGGAACACCCAAACATATGCTGCATTCGAAATCTAATACAACCCCAATTCCAGAAAAGTTGGGACATTTTGTGAAATGCCATAAAATCAAGAATATGTTATTTGTTCATTCTCTTTAACCTTTATTTAATTGATTAAAGTACAAAGAAAAAAATTCCAATGTTTTCACTGGCCAACTTAATTTTATTTAGTAAATATAAACAAATTTTGATTTTGATGGCTACAACACACTCCAAAAAAATTGGGACAGAGGCATGTTTACCACTATATCAAATCACCTTTCCTTTTAATTACACATTTTAATCATCTGGGAATTAAGGATGCTAATTTTTAAAGTTTTGCAACAAAATGTTTGCCCAGTCACACTTGATACAAGACTTCATCTGCTCAACAGTCCATAGTCATTGTTGTCTGATTCTCCTTTTCATGATGGGCCATACATTTCAATAGGAGACAGATCTGCTGGCCAGACAGTCACATCCAGAATGAGACCTGGCATTGTCTTGATCTAATAACCATGGACTTCCCATGAAAGATGTCATTTTGATGGCAGTATATGTCTCTGTACAATCCCAATATATGCTTCCACATCAATGGTACCTTCACACATATGCAAGTCATTCATGCCGTTTGCAGTGATGCACCACCATAACATGACAAATGTTTGCCTTTGCACCTGTCACTGATTGAAGTCTGGATGGTCTCTTTTATCTTTGGGACTGACAAATTGATGTCTGTTTTCCCCAAAAACAAGGTGAAATGTGGACTCATCTGACCACAGCACACATTTTCACTGTCTTTTGGACAATCTAAGATGAGCTCTGGCCCACATAACTCGCTGGTGTCTCTGCCTAGAATTGATGTATAGATTTCTCCTTGTGTAACAGAGATTCACATTGCATTTCTTGATGCAGCTGCAGACTGTGTTAAATGACAGCAGTTTTCCATAGTACTCCCAAGCCCATGTGGCTATATTTCACACAGCAGCATGACAGGTTCTCTTGCAATGCCATCTGAGGGCTCAAAGGTGACAGGCATTCAATTGAGGGTTCCTGCCTTGCCCTACATGCACAGATTTCTATGGATTCCCTGAAACTTTTCACAAAATTATGTATGGTAGTTGGTGAAAGACCTAAATTCTTTGCAGTTTTGCATTGAGAAATGTGATTTTTGATTTGTCTGACAATTCTCTCAAGAAATTTGGCACAAAGTGGTGAACCACGATTCAGGTTTGCTGGCAAAGGCAGGATGCTCCATATAAACTCAATCATGATACCCTGACCTATTACCAATTCACCTGCTTATTGTGGACTGTTTCAAAACAGTTTAACTTGGATATTCTATAACCTTTACACTTTTGTTATGCCTCTGTCCCAACTTTTGTGGAGTGTTGCAGCCATCAAAATTAAAAATTGTTTATATTTACAAAATACATTTAAGTTGGTCAGTGAAAACACTGGATATCTTTTAATTGTACCTTTGTCAATTAAATGAAGGTTGAAGACAGTTAACAAACCACATATTCTTCATTCTGTTGCATTTTACAAAACGTCCCAACTTTTCTGGAATTGGGGTTGTACTTTCCTACTATATAGTATGTGAAAAACAGTACGCATACAGAGTAGAATCATTCATAGGACCTGAAAAACAGTCCCCGGATGACCTACTATGTCCAGAGAGATTCGATGAGTATGCATTTGATGGACATTTACTATCCCATGAGGCCACGGGAGAGGATGTATGAATGGCAGTGAAGCGATGCAACTGTCACATGACAGTAGCAACACGGAAGATGTCGTACGTTCAAGTTTAATTCATACTACCCATATTCATACTAAATAGAATGTACTTTTTTAATGGTCACAAAGTAGGTTCTAATTCAAATGCAGTACCTACTCACACAGTATCGGACACACCGATAGTGATTTTGTGGTTGGCCTCACTTGTGTAAGCAAGCAACAACATAGAAACCAGTGGTGTTCTGAAATGAAGTCTATTTCAATGAAGTCTTTTTTTTTTCAAATGTAAATTCATGTCTCAGTCACATTTTCATGGTTAAATAAACATTTCTTACAATCAGAAACAGAAAAAAAAATCAATTTTATATTTTTACATTAACAATGTAATCAATATTCTATTTATTAAAGCCAAGTAGGAATCTCATCAAGTTAGTGTTTTTAAGCATTTTACATTTAATTACAAAATAACAACTCAAGGTAGTAACAATTTAAACAATATATTTTATTTGTGAACTTATGTTCTGCTTTTCTTTTTAATAGTTTAACTGTTTTTGAATTTTTCGGATTATCAGTCATCAAAGCTCCGTAAATATTGGTCACAGACACAGAGATTTACCTTAAATTTCATCAGGCTAATTACTCAGTAAAAACTGCCACGGATCGTGTTTTCAGGCCATTACTGCCACGGATCGTGTTTTCAGGCCATTTCAAGTCTTATTTTAATGTTAAAAAGTGGTTATATCTAAGTGTGTGAGTTGTTTACTTACTTTTTTTAATTAGTCTTACCATTAACGCCATTATATTGTTCATTCAGACCAATTCGTGAACACACACAAACACAAGAGGCGGGATTTATCGCATGAACCAATCGCAGAACAGCCTAGCAACCACATAGCAACACCCTGGCAACCACCCAGAATACCCATGGCTTGTTGGGTGGTTCTTTTTATAAATTTAAGTCTCTTAGCAACAAGGAAAGATCCTTTACATTCATTGTGGGGGTGAGAATGTGAGTGACAACAGCTGGTCTGACTGTGGAAATCAAGCATCTGGGTGAAATCTCAAAGTGAATGTTATAATTGTATGCCTGTCTAAATGTGTTTCTTTCTCTGTATGAACACCAAACACTTTAGTGCAAAACATCTATAAACATGTTTCTGTGTTAACCAGGAGAAAATGCATTATGACTATGTTTCCAAGCATTCTCAGATTTGCCATAACACAAAAATCTGCAATTGAAAGTCAGAGATCTCAGTATGAATGTTATCACGCCATGTCATATAAGCACAGTTACACTCCTTACTGACTCACTTTACTGTTATCCTAGAGAGATAATCATAATCAAAACCAGCACAGTTCTTGGTCTTTGCATATACTGGGTAAATACATTTTAATTGACACTGAAATAAATAGCTAGACGAAAATATTTTGAATTGAGAAAATGAGTCAGTGCTTTGATTCATTTTGATTCATTTGACATAGTACAGTTAGTTGTGGTAGAGGTCACAAGAGTCCAAATAATTTCTAACCCAATAGGGATAATTTACCCATGACACACATTCCCATGTTTTTCTGGATGGGGATGGTTTAATGAATTTCCTCCCCCCACTGCAGACACACTGGCCCGTCTGCAGTGTCTCTTTTCAGATCATCCCCTGTGAGATGCAGATGATTTAGTTTGGGTCAAATCCAAGGGCACCATGATCTCTGACATGGTAAATAAATCAGAAATCTTCATTCCCCATCCCTTTCTCCTTCCTCCCACTCTTTTATCCCTCTCCATTGGGCTCATAGCTTTAGCCTGAGGCTGTGGATCCCCCGGGTCTCAGGCCCCTCTGTGTTTGGTTTATTTAAGAACATATTTTTGGAATTTGGATTGTGACTCACAGTCACAGTTAGGTCAAAGTCAGTCTGTGTGAAATCCCAACATTTCTATTTGTCATGTGTAATGAGGCCTAACAAAGAATGCTGTGTCTGATTTCACTCATTATGGACCCTTTTTATATTTCCAGGTTTGGAGCGTGGAAGTAAACATTAACAGGGTAAACTTCTACTTGTACTTGATAGATGGGAGATCATAGCAAATATTGTTTTAGCATATCCAATTTGCTTTAACAGCAGCTGTATTAGAAACCACAAATATTTTAATGCAAGGGTAAAATAACACAAATTATAATGTTATAAAAACAAGAAGAAAAGATAACTAAAAATATAAATAAAACACTTCATTGTGATAGTCCACTTTAGACATTATTAACTATAAGAAATTTTGCAACTACATGTCAACTACCAGTCAGAGTGTTAATAGAGTGTCTTCTTAATATCTGCTAACACTTTATTTTGATAAAATAATATTGACTGTAATTTTGCAAACACATATCAGCTCATTCTACTAACTCTAACCCTAACATAATAGTCTACTATTATTCTAATGAGAGTTAGTTGACATGTAGTTACAAAAAGTTACTTGTAGTTAGTAGAATGTCTAAAGTGTGCTATTGAAATAAAGTGTAACCTATATGACAAACTTTGAAGAGTTCAAAGGGTTGATTCACACAGAACACAGTTTTGTGTTTAACAATGTGAGATCCAGGGAAGGAATGCAATGGGAAATGTGGAATGGGAAAAAACGCAAGGTATAGAGACACATTTTTTTTTTTTGCGTTTTTAAAAACTAACTTTTAACACAATCATAATGGTCAAATTCACCTGTCTTGCACATTTACATAAAAAAACAATGCAAACACAGTGCAGTAGAATGCAATGTGTTTTTGCAATTTAAAAATGCAAAACATAAGGTATAGAACCGTATTTTTAAAACTTGTTTTAACTTAAGCAGCAAAAGAGGCAAAATGTCAGCATATCTCTACATTTTTACATAGAAAAACAGTGCAGTGGACTGCAACTACGCTTTCTGTGTGAACGGACCAATTCTGATTGGTCTTCACTGTCATCTATGGTAACGCTGTGTATTCAACCCGATCACCATAACTGAAACCGTATCACATCTTTTGTACCACGGTTCTCGGTTGTCTTCTGGCAGGATTCAAAGCTTGGTTATAAGAACAAGCCAACTATAAGAGCGAACAATCCAGCCATGTATGTAAACAAAAATGCAATAAGAAACTTTTAAACTGATTCATGCTCCCCTGGAGTTGTGGTTTGAATGTTTATTCAGCTCAGTTTGACAGTTATTGAGAATTGTGTGATTAGTTGAGGTCATGTTCAACCACTTTAGTGAAGTTTTGTCTTTCAGGAATGTACAGTGTCATAAATTCATGTGCCTTGTATTAAGAGATACCAGTGTGATGAAGTTGTTTGTTCATTAATGCAGTCCAGGCAAAGAAATCTTTTCCCATCCATCAGATTAGTCAGCAGAATGCTGGACGTTTTGTTGCTGTCCCTCCCTAGGTTAACTTTGTTTTGTTCATTAATGCATTCCTTGTATATCGAGGTTAGTTTCTCTCTACATTTCAATAAATATTAGTATGTCAAGAACTTGGATATTCCAATCAATTGTGTTTGACTATGTGAAAAGGATAGCTGTATGTTTGACTAAGAAGGAGTAGACGTCAAGGAATGCACTGGTGCAAAGCTGTTGAGGTGTGGGTGGGTGGTTGCAGCTGGGATCGACAGCTGTAAGAGATCTTTTGTCCCATAACCATATTCCAATATTCACTAGAGAGCAACTCCCAGAGATAGCATGCAACAAATCAAAAATCCTTAACAATCTAATATAAGACTTGGTTGTGTTTTTGGATTTGGTGTAGAATTTCGATTGATATCTGGATTGACATAAATCACAAGATTGATAACACACTATCATTTAAATGTTTCTTGAGCTGCAAATCAGCATATTAGAAGGATTTCTGAAGGATCATGTGACATTGAAGACTAAAGTAATGGCTGCTGAAAATTCAGCTTTGCCATCTTAGGAATAAATTACATTTTAAAGTACTGTATATTAAAATAGAAAACAGCTATTTAAAATTGTAATAATATTTCACAATATTACTGTTTTTACTGTATTTTTTGATCATATAAATGCAGCCTTGGTGAGCATAAGAAACTTCAGAAACATTATAGACTTATGAAACACAATAGACTTGATAAAATTAAAATCTTACAATTTCTGAAACTAACTACTGTACTACTTTATAAAAAATAATTATTATGTAGAAGAGTTTTACTTTTTGGATAATACAGCATAAGACAGTGTTTCCTCTTTCCACTATTAGAGTTAGGATAGAGAAGCTGAGAAGAGATATTTTCAATTCAGTTCAGATGTGTTTATAAAGCGCATTTCTCAGTAAATATTATAGATCTGAATAAATATATTACAATTTTTCTCAAGCATATTTTATCTTAAGTCAACATATGCACTTTAACAGCTCAGAAAATAAATTTGTAAAAAATTTTGTCTCCTTAAATAATTTTTACCGTTTGCTGTGGCTCTACTTTTTTTACTTAATTAGTCTAATTTATATTCAAGGTGCAAATAACAGTAGTTTGAGGAATTCTATCCCTAAAAGGAAATCTAAACTAAACTTGTGGGTCTTGAAAAGTACATATAAACTGATTCATTTTACAGTAATACATAATATTATGGCTCCCTTGGGGTTCCTGGATCCCAACCACTAAACCCTGATTGCTAGACTAAAGGCATTAGTCATTCATGGGAACAATTCCCATCAGCAGAATTACTTGGGTACTCAAACTTCCCATAATGCCCTGGTCAGAGTCTTATCTATATCTACATATATAGTCGGCTCCAGCTGTCTTTCTTACTACCCCCATACCGGGTTTCCAGAAGGCCTGGCAGAGGTTCAAATCTATCACCTGCTCTACAAATTCCTTTAAATTGAGATTGTGATCAGTACCCCTAGCCGTGAGAGTGGCTGTGGGAAAATGGGATGTCTGTGGTGTGGTATCTCATGATTGATGAGGATGCGTGTGCTCCAGCCCCCTCAGCTGCCTGTGAGATCATCTCATTTCTGTGGTGGAGCACAGATGGTCATGCCAATGAAGTCTACCTGTTCGTTAGGTTAGCATGTACGACAATGAACCCAAAATTGTATTCAACCCATGATGAATATAAGCAGTTCGCAAATTATTTCATTCATTTTTAGGGCACAATCTGCTGAGGTTTGTCGTCTTAAAGCTAATTCACACTGCACAGACAGACGGCAACAAACACATTCGTTGGATTTTGTCAGATCAGTGTGTTATCCCTGTCAGCATCTACTGGCATCGGCCAGTGCTTGTTTTTGCTGACTGAACATGTTCATTCGGTGTTTGGCGGGATGTGCAGTGTCTAAGAAGTGACATACTGTAATCTGGTGATTGTCTGCGTTGGTCGACGTCTGTGGGTGCAGTGAGAATTGGCCTTTAAGAGACTCAAAATGTCTTTTGCCAATAGTGTCTGTAGTTTTTTTTTTTTTTTTTTTTTTTTTTGCTGCTGCTGTTTATTGTTGATATACCTAAGTTAATCTATAAAAGTACAATAAATTATGTAAGTTTATTCATATATATTATAAATTAATATTGAGGGGGCACGACATTGTTGGGGAGTAGTTACATGTAACAGAATTACGTAATATAATTAAAAATAAATAAATGTAATTGTAATCTGTTACAGTTACTGAGAAAAATGTATAGCCTGTGCTTTATTTTTTAAGGTTAACATTTTTTAACAGGTTTATTTTTTTTTCCAAAGCATTGTTAGATTTCATTGTTACCTGTCATAGCTATGCAAATATTTGATTAAAAAACAGCATCATAGCTATTAAACTATATCTTTTTATGATCTGTATTTAACCTCGGAATGATCTCAAGATAAGTCTGATTTTGTGGAGGCTGTGCTTTAAAATTAAATTATTATAATCTTGAGGATGAATGAAGGATTTCGAAAATCTGACAGTAATCAGTGTTGAGTACTACTGTAAGGTTAACCCTGCCTGGTTTATATGTTTGAAAATGATTAACAGTTGAAAAACATTACAAATTTAGAAAAGTAATCAAATGTAATCAGTTACATTACTTGAATAAAATAATTGAAATAGTTACACTACATATTACATTTTAAATAGGGTAACTTGTAATCGGTAACCTATTACTTTTCCAAAGTAACCTTTCCAACACTTGGGCAGGAACCCCCAAAACCAGCTGTAATTTCCACCATGAATATAAAGTAGACTAAATAATTACAAAACAGGGCTGAACCAAAATGATAAAAATGGTTATTTTACCCCAAATAAAACAATGATCAAAATTAAAATCACATTTATGCATTTGGGAACAACGTATTTATTGCACTTTTGTGTTTATTTCGTACCTTGAGCAAAGTTCTTTTTTGTTCTTTCACTTGAATTACCCGAGCAGCGGTATACTGTTAGTGAACATTGCCACTGTGTTTTTCGAATGGTGTTTACTAGTTGGACTGAAATTTTCAGGAAAGTTTTCTTTGCCAAGCTGTTTGGCAAACTACGAAACAAACTTTATTTTGGCATCATTTAGTTCGAAATGACGTCAGACTAGTTCTTTCTTCGATTTCACTTCAGTATATCATGTCCTTTATGATTTATTAACTTTTCAGACAAAGAAACACAGATGAAACATCTGATACAGTTGGACTGTCCAACTACCACCTAGTCACCAACTTACTTGTTTGATTCCTGCACTGCCGGTGTAAGAACATACACTTTTAGGGAAAAACTGGGACTGTACATTTTTCACAAGGAACATCTATGTACCTTATTTACCCATAAAGGATGCATTTTAGTACCTTAAAGGTACATATTTATGCCTAAAGTGTACATGTTTGTACCTAAATGGTATATATTAGTACCTTTTGAAAAGGTACCGCCTTCAGTGACAGCTTTTGTACTTTTTATCTGAGAGTGTAGGCTATGCATAATAGTCTAAAAACAGTATCACAAATGAAAATAGATCAGAAACATGAGCATCACAATTTAAATAAATGCAAGACAGCAAAGCTGTAAGGTGTGGTAGGATATGTGCAGCTGGGCTAAACAGCTGTAACAGATCCACAATGGTATTCCAATTCTCAATAGACAGCAACTCCCAGTGATATTATGTATCAAATGAAATGTCCACAAGAATCCAATTTTAATTATTATTATTATTATTTTTTTTAAGTAGCACCTAGGGGCCCTAGTTTATTAGAGGTTAGGTCCTTCACAAACCAAATGAGCAAATGGAGACTTCTGGAATTACGTGAAAGTGCATTGAAATTAGATTTGTTTAGTCTGGTTATATACTTTACACTTTAGGGGGATGAACTTCCCAGCCAATGATTCTCAAAGAGGAATGGCATGCAGTTACCAGTCTTCCTGCAATGCATGTGCCCTAAGTATTTGTTTGAGGGCAGATACAGAGACTGAAGTTTATTACTAATAAGTCTACATGAATTCAGCATAGAAGAAAAGGTTGATGACATAGATCTTTAGATCTGGCAATACAGTTAATTCCAATTCTGTCTGAAATTCAGTTTACCAATAACCCCCTTTTATAAACTGTATTCACCCAGGAGAACATGCAAAAGTATCTTGTGTCTTCATAATCTCTGAAAGCCCCATCAGTCTCTGCCAAAATGCTGTTAATGGGTGTGGAGTCTTAATGTGGTCAGCTTGCATGTATGATTTGTGTATTTGTACTTCTCCTAAGACACAAGTCGCATTCTGGTTTGGTACATCAATACATCACTGATGTCTGCGCTGGCACGTGTTTGCATAACTTTATTAACCATGTCAGTTTTAATAAAACCATTGTGCTAGTTCCAAAAATGGCCAGTTTAAAGCCTTCCTCACATCTGCAAAAGCATAGAGGTTCAGTATCTGCAGATCCCATTGTGCTGTGCTTCTTTACAGCTCATCCGTTGGGTGTTTTTCCAGAATACCCCAATGTTCAGCTGTCCACTGATCTGAGAGCGGTCCGGTATCCAGCAGAGCTGTGCGTTATGGCCAAGGCACGAGGAGAACAGGCATGTCAGACAGCTGAACATTTCATTCTGCGTTTGCATAGTCTGCCAAACTTCAACGGCGGTTTAACTTGCACACAGTCTTCTATCATACATCACCCAGTGCCATGGAGTCCCTACAAAGTAAATATTACAGAATTAGTGATTTTCTGAGCAATACAGATATAGAGTGAATGGCATCCTTTGGGTTTACCATCATGGGTGTTTCCAGACTTGCAGTTAGCATTGCTTTTTAATGCGGTCCTTATGTCTTTCCACCCAGAGACATGTCAACTTTTTCTGCTCTGTTGGATGTGTATATTGTGGTGAAGAGTGACAAATTTGTTCCTTTGCACTTTGTGGAATGAGCTAATGTCCCTTCATGAGGTCTGGCATCCAGACTGTCCTTTGATGACACTGTGACATGCTTGTGGCCTTGAGTCTTATATTGCAGTCAATTGAGAGCAGATGATGAAGCTCAAAGTTGTAAATGTCTCGTTGGAAGAAACTATAAGTGCAATTTTGGGGAGTAGCAGTGAAAAAAGCTTTGGTCCATTAACTACCCACATTGGCCAGTAGTTTAGCTGTTTTTAAAATAGTGAAAGGCAGATTTATTTTAGCAAATAAGTTCATTTGAATGTATATGAACAAGCATTGTGTTTCAGGTCATTTATGTCTTTCAGAATGTAATCTTCTGTTCATGTGTTCTTAACCCACTCCTATAAATTATTTATTTATTAGTAAATTTGTTTGTTTTAAGCTGTGTTTAGTTCCTGATTAAATCAAGTCCTGTTCTATATTTTATCACATTCAATGTCCAAAAAAAAAGTTTTGGGTTGTTACAATTTAAAAAAAATGCTCAAGGCTGCATTTATTTGATAATACAGTAAATGTTGTGAAAACAACAGTATTGTGAAATATTATTACAATTTCCAATAACTGTTTTCTATTTTAATATATTTTCAAATGTAATTTATTCTTGTAATGGCAAAGATGAATTTTCAGCTGTCATTACTCCAGTGTCACATCATACTCCATAAATCATTATAACTTGCTGATTTTGTGCAAGAAACATTTCTTATTATTATCAATGTTGAAAACAGTTGTGCTGCTTAATATTTTTGTGGAAACCGTGATACTACTTTTTTTATGGATTCTTTAATGAATAAAAGTTCAAATGAACATAATGAATATTTTATTGTCACATTTGAGCAATTTAACGTGTTCTTGCTGAATAAAATGGGAATGGCAATTCATCTTTACAATAAAGTAGATCAGTTTTAGCCATTGCATCTCCAACACTTTTTATTTTGTGAATTTTGTTCTAAAGTTTAATTTCTGATCTCATTATCTGGTGATCTTTAGTTTCTAATCTCATAATTAGGTTAAAAAAAGCTGTATTGCATTTCACATGTAAAATGTTACCATTGAGAGATCACCTGCCATTCATCATCATCTAATTTCATGCCAAATAATTCCCAAATCTCTGCTGTCTTGGAAGATCAGTCTTCTTCCATAGAGAGATCCAGCACCTTGTGGTTGTCTTCACCCTGACCAGCCCTATGCTGTGAAGAGGATCTCTCTCAAATGAGAAAGGTGAATGTTGGGGAAACCCAGAGTGAGATATTTCCCTTCATAGGATTCCATGCAATTGGAAATTCATGGCTTGCCAGTGTCTGGTTTTCCTGTTCTTTATTCTACCCCAGGGAGGGATGTTAACTAGGGGTGCTCCGATCAGGATTTTTGAGGCCGATCGCCGATCACAGAAAGCAGTATCTGCCGATACTATCACCGATACCGATTTTTTTAAAGCCTTATTTTTTTATCATGTACAATTATTTATAGTGATGATCCAATCAGGAATTTTAGACATTTATTCAAGGCCTGAATTTCATTTTTGAAAATGGGGGAATTTCCCTCTTATAGGTGACTCTTGTGAAAGGGGATTTTTTTCAATTTGAGGGGTGGAGGGGAGCATTTTTAAGACATTTTTCAAAAATATATATTTATCTCACCTAAATGTTTGATCATGCACTGTATTTTTGTTTTTACACTCATGCAATTGTTGCACAATAGCACAGCACAACACACAGCACAACACAGTTGCTCAAGCAAGTGGAAAAACATTTAAAATACTTTTCTTATGTTATCACAAACATTCTAAATTAAAACGTACCACTGACAGAAACCGTTAGCTCTACTGCTTTTTTATTTTTTTTTTATTTTTTTTGCATTTTTATTACAAGCAATCCTGTGGTTCATAAAGAACTTTTCCTACCTCCATTAGTGTCATCTATTATTGCCTTGTTTATCTAAAAGTGCTCTTTTCCTTTAAACCTAGCCAAAAAGCCATATGTGTTGACTGTGAAACATAGTAGACTTTAATTATATGCATTTATGATGTAATTACTACATTTCGTTTTCATATTGACCGCAAATAATGTAATAATGTATCTATGGTGGAATCAATCGCTGCACTGCTGCAGACTGCTTATGGAACGCACTGCCAGAGCGCAAGCGTGTGCAGTGTGAGCACTTTAAAATCCCTTAACATGAGCGTGGAAAAAATACGCACCGCATATAATATAACCGCATAGGCCTACGCACTGCGAACGGATTGAGTATTTGTGAACCTGGCTTTATAAGTTATTTAATGAAGAAATATGAATCATACCTCACTTTCAGCATTATAATTATTTAACCCGGAGACTGAGACGGTGCTGCTGCATGTCGTGCCAAATCTCTCAAAGCAGATCAGGCATCACTTTGAGATCGGTTTATAAGATCGGCCTTTTTAGAGACCGCCGATCAAACATCCCAAACCGATTATCGGCCGATAGTGATGATCGGTAACCTATGAATCGGAGCACCCCTAACGTTAACCAAAGATGTAATTGAACTCATTTACTGTCTCTAACAAATTCTCATTGTTCACAAAGCAGCACTGATCATACCACTGTTATTTTGGTTTCACACTGAGGTTTTGGGATTGATTTCATTTTTGGACCACAAGCCTGTGACTCTGGACGGATCCTTGGAATTTTAAGCACAGTATGAATGAACGTGTCTTTAAGTTAACTCGTGAGAACATCACACAAACTTTATTCAGATCAGTTACTTTGACTAGTATGCAATCATAATATTGCAAAAAATGTCTTTAGATTGAATGATCATAGATTTGATTTATGATACAACAGATGGCTGAGAGATTTGTGGCATTTGCTTAATCCATTCGCTCTGTGCTGTATCACTTTTTATGGTTAGAAATTCTCCTTTCTCTGCTGTCATACTTCATGTTACCTTGACATCTCTTTTTGCATCCATCCTTTTAGAGTGCATGAACTGTACTGGTTATGCTGACATCAAAGAGCGCTTGGGTGTCATTGAAGCTCAGGTAAGACAGAAATGTAGGTAACCTCTGGGATTAACCAGTCAAGTTAAGATAGTAAGCATGCGGTTTTGCTTTTTTAACAGATAATGTTACTGAGAGATGCTGAGGCACCCCCTCTCCCTCAGCCCAGCCAATCACCTGAGAGAACAGCTGATAATGAGGTGGACAGGACACACCCCTCACCAATAACACCCAATGCCATTGGCCGACCAGGTGAGAAGACAATAATGTGTTAAACTGTTCTTTAGGATGTATATTTAATTTTAAATATTTGTCTATATATATACATACATGCATACATATATATATTCATTATAAAAAATTCATACTTAATCTGGTAAATTAACGTCTGTTTCCAGGACCAAGAGGACAACCAGGACCTGTTGGGCTGCCAGGTCCCCCTGGACCACCTGGACCTTTAGGAAAGATGGGGTTTTCTGGAAAACCTGGTCCAATAGGACCAAGAGGTATGAACTATATCTTTACCTTGACTGGGAGTAAATGTAACAAACATTTTCACTCATTGCGCTCCCCTGCTTATTCTACAGGACCTCAAGGGCTGCAAGGCCCACCAGGTGAACAAGGCCTTCCTGGGCCACCTGGGCCCCCAGGGTCCTTCTCCATCAGGGGAGATGTTTTCACTCTAAAGGCTAAACAACATGCCCAGTGTGAGTACAACAGTCCACATTAAACATGCTGTTATATCACTTTAATTAATAATGGCAATAAAATAATGCATAACTGAATGAAAGAAGATATCGATTAAATACTTCAATTATTGTTGACTGCAGAAACCTGTTATTCTCAACATAACCATAAGATGGCAGCATTCACACAGTATTAGCTTAAATAAATCTTTCAGAGATCTGGCTCAGTTTAAGAGTCTGGTTGGCTTCTGTCTGTCAGCAGTTAATCAGAGTCATTTGTTAGCTGTCTGTGAAGCAGCATGAATCTGGATAACCCAAAGCAGAACCTGAGCACCAAATCCTACTGAGCAGAACAGAAGTACAGCTGCACGAATCACATTTGCTCAAAGTGAAGTTATATTTTTAATAGTACATCTGATTTGTTTTCACCTAAGTATGATCTTACATGTTGCAGATGAAGATAGTGACTTTGCTGCCTATCGTGATATGCAGGCTTTTCTTGGTCCTCCTGGGCCCTCCGGCCCTCCTGGTCCACCAGGTACACTAGAATATCAGACCATACATAACATCTTGTACCGCCAGGCCATTTCTTCACACACTTAATCTTCTATCCATACATGCTGAACAGGGCCTGCTGGACCACCTGGACACCCAGGTACTCCTGGGAAAAATGTAAGTCATCCATCTATCTATCTATCTATCTATCTATCTATCTATCTATCTATCTATCTATCTATCTATCTATCTATCTATGTATCTATCTATCTGTCTCTCTGTCTCTCTGTCTGTCTGTCTGTCTGACTATCTATCTATCTATCTATCTATCTATCTATCTATCTATCTATCTGTCTGTCTCTCTGTCTGTCTGTCTGTCTGTCTATCTATCTATCTATCTATTTGATGCGCTCTATGCTATTCATTTACAGTATGTATGTATGGAATAAATAATTGGACAGTACATATAGATGTACAAGGCACACTATACTGATTATTTCACATTTATGATAGGCTGCCTTAAGCTTTTCAGGCACACCAGGTGACAGGGGACCCAAAGGAGATCCGGGAGAAAGAGTGAGCCATCGAAGATCTACATTTAGATATAAATTACATCCTAATATGATATATTTTGCATTTTGGATAAAAACTATGTTTGTTTTTATTTGAGCTAATTAGATTACTCTATTTTCAAAGGGTCCAACTGGAATAACAGGAAAGCAAGGACAGCCTGTGAGTGCACATAGTGGATTGCATTTCTATTTTTACAGTTCATTCATTTGTTTGTTTGTTTTATTTACCAATTATTATTTTTTTTTTGTAATTTTTTTTAATAAATAAATAAATGCATTTATATTCTAAATACATTTTTATAATTAAGGTTATATATTTACATGTAAATGTATTATTATAGAATTAACTTTATTCGTATTTTCTTATGTTGTGAATAGGGTGTTCCGGGTTCTAAAGGTGAGCCGGGAGAAACTCCAGCAGAGGTAAGGCTGGTGCCCAAACAATTGGGATGGTTTTGGAGTTTTTGATTGTGTTGTTATGATGATTTATTGTCACATGCTAAAGCCCCGCCTTCTTGCAGGTGCAGCAGTTGAGGGAAGCGCTGAAGATTCTGGCAGAGAGGGTTCTTATTCTGGAACACATGATCGGCATTCATGGTGAGAATTATGGATTAGTATTAATCTAGATTTCCAGTTATGGATTCTAACTAGAGAGCGGTTGGATTCCAGAGTGCCATTATGATCTCATGGCATAAGCTGCTGGTGCCAGAGAGGTTAGCGTATGTAGCAATTATTTAGTAATGACTTTGAGCTTTCATGGGGATAGATTGCTTTTAAGAATACAAAATGATATCAGACTGCTTGTATTTAGCCACACACATGGTTATGCGACAAATTTCCCTTTATTTTTGTTTCTTTCCTTTCGTCACTCTGCCCAGATACTCTGCTGGACTCCGGTTCTGGAATAGATCTCCTGGCGGACTTCATGCTAACAGACAGCGCTAAAAATGTTGGCGCTGCCAGACCCTCCTCTCTTCTTACCACAGACAGAGAGTAGCCGGACTCTGTTGGGTATGAAGTGTAAATAACAAACTCTTGTGACCACAAGGCCTTTCTCTCCTGTCTGTTGCTTTGAAGGACAGATCCCTCAGTGTATTTGTTTATGAGTATGATAAGAGTGGCACTGATCTTTTCTGTTTTATTTACTTTGTGTATTTTATGTTCAGTTTTTTTCTACATTTTGCAATCACTGTATTTACCTGTCAAAAATATGTTTTCATTGCCATTCACAACCCGTTTTACTTCCACAATGTGATGTATTTCAAGGGCAGGCCTTTATTTTAGCCATTAGGCAAAGATTGGATGATGAAAAGTGGAGTTTACTTACCAGAATGATGGCTAACCTTCTATTTCACTATTGGTTAGGAGTATTCAGTAGCTTGTGCAGCATAAGTGATGTCAGCAGAAAAAAAAGTTGTTTCAGAATAAGAGCAAGTTATGAAAATCTGAACTTGAAGTGTCTATTTACTGTAGTTCATTTCTTTTATTATAGAAAAGAGACGGGCAGGTTGTCTGGGTTAATTAATCAACAAAGATGATACTTGATTATACAAAAAAGCATTCTTGACACTATTCACTTCTTAATGGTTTTTATGTGGCATGAATCATGATTTAATACAGCAGTCATTCAAGCTGAAAATAAATGTTTTGTCATAAAGACTTTCCAGAAAACAAAAAAGGCCCCATTTTTCTTGTAATTTCCTTTTTGTTTTCTGATTGATGACCTATAATGACCTCATGCACATAATTATATATAGCAGCGTTAGCAGTGGCTTTGTATAAAAACAATTCCCATCTCAAAACTCACAGCAAGCAAAAAATACACTAGAATAGAACTTTAAAACAAATTTCAACCTTTGTCTGCATAGAAAGTGCAACGTCTACCACAATAAATTGTGTTTACACCTCTGCTCACCTGTTCTTATTCATAAAGCCTATCATTGACTCGCTGAAAACCCAAAATGGCAGAACGCACCAAGGGCTGCTATTAATAGGGCTGCAGTGAATAGCCGGAGAGACACAAAAGGCCCTGTTGACCTTGTTCGCAGAGCACTGTTCAACACGCCAGTGTGGCTTTAAGCTTATTGTTGCGCTTGAGCTTTTGTAATCCCCTCGGGAGGGAACGAAATCTTTCCGAATCTTGGGCTTTTTCTTGTTGTTGTGTTAAGAAAGAAGTGTCTGAAGTTTTTTGAAAGGTTTCCCACAGTAATGTTTTACGTTATTGAGAACCAAAATCTGATTGCTAGTATTTTGCTTTGACTTTTGGATTTATTTCTTTTTTAAATTAAATTTATGGGGAAAATATTTATTTGAAAAGTCTTTTATTGTCTGAGAAAGTTAAAACAAGTTTTATTGCAATAACAAGTGTAACTAGACTTTTTTATCTCTTTATTGACAAAAGGCGGGTACAGAGCTTAAGGAGAAGATAACACACAAATGGACATGAACAAACATGGAGAAACATGGGAAATGTAGTTTTTACTCCTGTTCCTTCTCCTCTCCGTGGGTGATGACGTAGCACAGGTTTTTGTAATCCAGGTTGCCAGCCACATCCAAGGGGAAGTTTGTGAACATCTGGTTTACCTAGGTAAATTGTGAAAAAACATGATTAAAATCCAGCAATTTTATATGTATTTTGATATTTTATATTACAGTTTAATGGTTTTAAAATATTTATTTTAAAATTAAATATTAAATTAAAATTTTGAACTGGTGCTATCTCAGACAGATAGAAAGAAAAGTATATTACCTCAGCCTCACTAAATTTGTCTGCCTGGGACATAAGGTGATATTTGATCCTGTGAGGAGAAACAAAAGAAATATATTAAATGCTGTGCATTTCAGTAAGGCTGTTTCAAGTCAAAAGTTGTTGAAACATTTTACATTTGCATAAATCTACTTACTCTTCTCCTTTAAGGATTCCTGTGCCCTCTGGGTCGAAGATCTTAAAGGCATTGAGAATAGTCTCCTCAGGGTCTGTACCTGTCAGTCACAGAAAGGTAACCGATTATTGATTATTCTGTAATATACTCTAATACATGTTCATTAACAAAGATATAAGTCATTTCTGGAGGAAGTTGCATTCAAAACCCAAGCTTCTGATGCTCAACTATATGATTCATATATCAGTATGCAGTGTGCCTGATATCTGCTGGGTTCTGCAGCTGTTTGCACTTCATTAGCATGATTATCATTTCAATTCTGATAAATTTGATCCTTGCCTTTGAGCTTCTCTCCAAACATGGTGAGGAAGACGGTGAAGTTAATAGGGCCGGAGGCTTCCTTAAGCATCTCATCAAGCTCATCATTACCAACGTTGAGACGTCCTGCCAAACATGCACATACAGAGATATACATTAATACAGAGCGCCACTTCCTCTGATAGTTCAAATGGAGAGAGAGTTAACTGGAATGTTCGTAGATGTTCAATGCAATAAAATAGTTATGAGACCAGATTACGAGGCCAGGGGGGAAAAATACATTAGCATATTTTTAAGTGAAAATTACGTTGATCTCTGAGGCCACACTGAAAGTCAGTTTTTATATAATGTATAAAACCTTTATATTTAAATCTGAAAACAAAAGAGAAGTTTTATGATTTTGAAAATTATATAAAAAAAAATCAGTTAAAACCTTTTCGAAAATTGCTACCTTTATATATTAAAAAAAATACATGAAGCAAATTAAAAGCATTTTAACTAGTGGTCTCAGATGTTTGGACCCTGCTATATATGGATTTATCAATAGTTTAATAGAATTTGTATCTAAATCTGTGACAAACATAGTGTTGTAATCACATTTAGACTTTACAGCATTCAGTAGGGGTGTAAAGAGGAGCCACTGTAATCCTTAAAACAATGCTCATGCTAGTTCAATAGGATAAACGCCTTTAAGGATCGGAGACTTTCATAGTCTCCTGTATTTACACTGTATATAGTCATTCAGTTAGGCTTCACTCACCCAAAGCAGCAAATGTGTCCCTCAGATCGTTTTTGTCAATAAAGCCATCTCTGTTCTGGTCCATGATGGTGAAAGCCTGGAGAAGCATTCAGATTTACAGAGGTAAGTACCAAAAATATGCTAAAATAAAATGTTTAGGTAAGTGAATCCTAAATGATCAACCTCTTTGAACTCCTGGATCTGTGACTGCTCAAACATGCTAAACACGTTGGAGCTGGCAGCTTCCTTCTTCTTGGCCTTCTTTGGTGCCTGGAAATCAAGCAAAAGTGGTTTAGATGATTTTTTTTCCAGCCTTATGCTTTCAAAATGCAATTTTGAAGCACATAAAACTTTAAAATTCATGCAGAAATTTAAACCATTTTAACCACTCTATGGCACAAAATGGAAGTTGAGAACTCTCAAAAAGTGGCCCTATTCAAGTACATCATAAATCTAGTTGTATTCAGTCAGAAATGCTACAAATTAAACACAAAATGGAACAGACAATGATATCACTCAGTGAAAACCTTGCTAAAATAAAAAAAAATAAAATAAGTTGCTCTCATGACAAAGATAAAGATAAAGGAAGAAAAGCTAATAAAAATGGTCTAATTGTAAAAATATGAATGGAAATGCATACAAATATATTAAAATATCCATACAAGATGTACTTTTTAACATAAAATAAAACATTCTCTCAGTCTGAAGAACAACGCCGTTCGGTTTCACCATCAGTTCCATGTTAAAGAGTCCAAAAGCAAAGAGATGCAGGCCTACCATTGTGAAGAGCTTCTCTTTACTCTGTTCTTGGTCTCAAAAGCCTGAGGGACACTCAGACATCGTTGGTTTCCAGCTATATATTGGCACAATTGGCTTGACGGCCCACTTGTTCTATGTTTAGACAAAGGAGGAGGAACAATACAAGAATACTTGCCATATAGAGAATCACCCAGCCCTTGCACCCCCCAGTTATTGTTATGGACAGATGCTAGGTGATGTGATCAGAGTGTGTGGGCTTTGCTATCTTGGGATCATTTGGAGCTATCTAACCCCTTAAGACTCATCTACATGTCTAATGTGTCATTTAAAGACTGTGAAGCCGGCTAGCTTCTCACAACAGTGCGTTTGGTCAGATGTTGACGCTATATCTCCGCTACATAGATTACTTTAATGATTTGATGCCCTTGTTACATAGGTGATCAGTAGAGACACTTTTGACCAGCTTACAAGACTGATTTTCACAGCCAAGAGGGCACAGTCGAGCAAGGGTTCATCCAGTGCATAAAATGTATTTAATGTGTGCATTTGAGAAGAATCAAACATTCTGGGGAAATTAATCTGAGAAACTAGATGTCACTATATGAAAAGTTAGTTTAGCATAGATTTAGAAAGTATGCTGAAATGGATGTAACAGTAGATAACAGAAATATATTGCCCTGTTTCAAGAGTGATATTGCCATAGCCTATATGTTACCTATAAGGCAATATGTAATTTTCACATACATACATTCTCTGGGTAGATGAAGATGCAGACATATAAAATCTCCATAGTAAAGTTTGTTTATGTACATGTGTTAATAATGTCTATATGTTGATTGTTATATGGTATTATATGTAGCAACCATGAACAACAATATAGACAATATAACAATATATCAACAATATATATTTTATTCATATATGCAACTTTATTAAATATATGTTTTTGCAATATACATAATATACACATAAACATCCTAATTTTTATGGGTTAACTATTTATGTTAATATATGTAATTGTTCCGATTTCTAATAGGTTTCATATATGTTTTTACTTCATATGACAATATATTTAATATATGGAAATATAATTTACATATTAACTCACATATTCTTATTCTATAGTGTCTATCTACACTGAAAAAAAAATTGGTGTAGGATTTTACATATTGAATTAAACATTAAAATTTTGAAGTAGAAAGACTAAAATACTATTTTCTTGTGAAACTCCAATAATATTTATTTAAACTTAAAAAAAAATCATTTTACAGTGTATTTATTCAGCTCACTACAGTTGGACTTTATTTATTTATTTTTTTTGATCGTGTTGCATTTTGTACAGTCTTGCATGGGTGAGACTGGGGCTAGTTGTCACACTTCTGTGAATATTTCTTGGTTTTATTTAATTTTTTTTTTTTTTTAAAAATTAAAATGTTTCTATATGTGTATATATGTTTTAATTTGTCAACCATTATTGCCCAGGAATAAAGATACAGTCCATTAAACACATGCTGACCTTTTGTGACAACATGCCCTAGTGGAGGAGTACTATATTGTCCCCCTAGATAGTAAGTTGTCACAATTACTATTCTTAAATGGCCGTTAAATGGGTAATTGATTATTGCATCATTACAATTACATATTTTCATATAATATATAACTGCAATGAAAATGCATGTGTATATGTGAGGCTGGACTTTTCTCTCAAAACCTCTATTTATGCAGAACTTCTGTGAATTCTGATTGTGATGGATCTGTATGCGTAGGGCAAAACGATTGCACATTATTGGAACACACTCATATGGAACTCATCCATTTGAATCCAGTCATCTTAACATGTGATCGCACTCAAGCTCTTGGCTTTAATTTGGCACGCAACTCTTATGAACAAATTGTTTCTACTTTGTCTCCCATTATCTGTTGCGAACAATCGGACTGAACAAAAGCCATTCTCAGCACTACAAATATAGCCAGTCATCCCATGCTTGCCAGATTTAAATGTGCTCTCACAAACAGCCAAGTAATGTGCTGTCAGACTGCCGTAAATAATCTATCCAGCTATCCAGGCTGTGTAAAGCTTGTTTTAGCAGTGTCCTCACAGACAACTGAACGAACACTGGCCAAAAGAGCTGTGGAGAAGAATTGCACCATGGGATGTTAGGAATGTCGCTGTGATCTCCTGCTTGGCATTGTGCATGTGCGTGCGTGTGTGTGTGTGTGTGTGGTCACAACAGGGAGCGTGCCCATGTTAGGTGTGTGACTGGCAGGTGGGGGGCGAGAAGGAGTCAAGGTCTGCTTATGTGTGCTTGCAATAACACAACTGATCTGGAGTCTGGCGGGGAAGTATCAGCTTCCTACAGCTGCTCCTTACTGTCAATCACATTAACTATATGGTTCCATCACACCTCGACAGGCCTGTAAATTCATACTGCTTTATATGACAACACAGAGATGATGATACACTGCGCTCGATCTCTTTATTTTAGTCATATTTGATGTTCCTCTCATTATTCTTTATGGTAAAGTGAGGTAATTGGGCCACGTTTTGATCTCTCTGGTAAAATGTCTATGGACATGATCTGTGAATTTCTGAAAGGTTTGTGTGTGTGTGTGTGTGTGTGTGTGTGTGTGTGTGTGTGTGTGTGTGTGTCGGGCCTGTTCTTTTACTAAAAATGTTTAACAAAAACAAATACAAAAGATCAAGTACTCAAGAAATTACAATATTACAATAAATTCAGTGTTCATTTGCATGTATATGTTGGAGTGTGTTTTAGTGTTATTGTAGTATCATTGATATACAATCAGTTTTTGTTAATATTTTGAATTTTATGTTTTTTTTTGTTTTGTTTTTTTTGTTTTTTTTAAACAACAACTAGCTGAAATAAAATATGTTTTCTTTTTTAAAATATAACCCGGGTGCATTTTATGTTTGTAAATGTCATACACACACACACACACACACACACACACACACATATAATATATATTATAATTAATTATACATATATATATTTTTTATAACAGTGCATCAAGGGACTATTTAATAATCCAGAACAAAATTCAGTGGGGAAAAAATGTAATGTTTTATTTATGTTTATTTTTATTTATATTTTTGCAGCAAATGTTCATATATTATTAAGTAATAATATAGATAATATGAAATCAAAATATATGTAATATATGTGTATAGTTTAAAATTTTGTTTAAAGTATCTGTCTTAAAAATATGATAACAGTATTCAGTTGTAGTTTGTTAGCCTGCAGATGGAGCAGTTTACCCAGTTGTACAAGTTTTTACACAAGCAATTTTCATTTCAAATGTTACATATGAGTATTTATGGTAAAGATTTATTATTTATAACTAAATATCAGACACCTGTCCACTGATCATCAGGTACAGGTGTGCATGTGGAAACAGTCATACACACACACACACACACACACACACACACAGAACAATGGCCTCCTCACATCTCTGCTTGTCTCTTCATTATGTTCATTTGCCATGTCTTTGCATCTCCATAATTAAAATCTAATCCTGCATGCCGACTTTTTAAACGAGGACTAGCCTCAAGAGGAGGCTTATTTGATTAAAAAAGGGGAAGGGTAGAGGAGGGAGTCCTCCACAGCTCGGCAGGCAGGAGAGACAGCTCTTAATTGTGCTCCCTTGAGGTGTGCGCACGCCTGGGCGGAGAGAGGGGGGCTGGGTGCTCAGAGGCTCCAGTGGGCCTGAAAAAACAAACCGCCAGTGGGACCGGCTCTCCTGCGCAGCTCCCCTGGTGTCTCAGTGAGGGGAACCGAGGGGAGGAGCACTTATGAGGGGCCATGGGACTCTCTCGGCTTCCAATTCTCACTCCACCCTGCGGGGTCTGAACTGAAACCCCCATCCATCCTCTCTCTTTAAGAGTCTGTGTGCAGTGGTGAGGGTGAGAACCAGGGCTGCTTTACAGATGAACGTAACTAATGGAACTGAACGTGACTCTGGAATCCAGCCGTATAAATTAAAGTTCAAATGATCATTGTTGACTTTCTTCCATAACTTCCATAATGTTTTTATTTTTTTGTGTGTGCTACATGCATGTTTTTCTAATATGCTATTTTATATATATATATATATATATATATATATATATATATATTATTGTATTTAACTGTATTCTATTTTCTTTGTATTGTTTTGATTATATTTAAATGTTGTTTTACAGTTTGGACACATGGTTAGATACTAAATGTTCTGAATTTTGAACAATGATAATAAAGTTGAATTACAGTCAAAGTGGTCAAACTGACAACCTGTATTGAAATTGAGGTGAAAGCTTATAAAAGTAAGTAGAAATTACCAAAATTATTATTGTGACAAGTAAATGTATAGGAAAATGGATGGTTCCTGCATTGTTTCTACCATTTCTGACAGTGTATTAATGTGTATTACCTTTAAGCACTAAAAGAGCAAAAGATTCACCACAGAATATTAACTATGCGCAAACACACACACATGAAAAAGAATATCTAATATTTAAATTTTATATATATATATATATATATATGTGTGTGTGTGTGTGTGTGTGTGTTTGTGTGTGCACAGTTCACACATACACACAATGCAAAAATAATCATACAAGTTTTACTTAAGTAATGTATTTTGAAATTATCATGGCATAGCATAATCAATTTCATGACTTAACATCAGTAATTGTATATATGTATATATATATATATATATATATATATATATATATATATATATATATATATATATATATATATATATAGTACATATAAATTTAAAATAATTGCAATTCTAAAATAAAAATAATTTAATAGCATAATCACTGGCTAAATTGTATTTAATTTTTACCACTAATTGTATAATAATAATAATAATAATAATAATAATTTTACTTAATAAATTATGAATTTATGTAATCCGCGTAATCACTGTCCAACAATTAACACTGTTGTCTAAACTGTGATTGGTTATCATCATTAATGATGACAATTAATACGATTACTTTGGATCATCACCATGTTTCATGAACAATGAGGTTTGACGATACTACACACGTCCAATAGAGGGCGCTGCTCTCCAAGTTCAAGTTCAAAAGCAGTATTTACAATTCATCAGGAATCGACCGGACAAGGGTTTGTTATAACATCAAATCATCTAATGCCACCATCTTTACCACCGTCCATAATCATTTAAAATGCATATTGCTTCATGCAGTATTTATACGGAGAACAGTTAGATTGTGTTTCGTTTAAGCTATCGATCGCCGTATCCTCATTCTTCATGCAAGAATGCCCATAAAATCAATATAATAGATGTATTGGTTTTTGAGTACAAACAGAGAGTAACTGGACATTTAGACGACTAACAGCAAAACAACATTATAAGACAACTGCGTACACAGAAGAACATATGATATATTTAATAATCACAGGATTAAAGAAAATCAAATCAGAAATCAATATATCAGGCGTACGAACACAACAACAGGCCAGAAGCGTCTTCATCTGAGCTGAGCATCAGAGACATAAAAACACTCAAGCTGCGCGTTGCGTTCGCGTCAGATCTGATCAGTGTCTCGTAATATCTATCTATAGTGATAATTAAAAAATCAATAACCGTATAAACTCTCTTCTTTTTACGGATGAAAACGTATCCAGCATCATCCCCCTCCCGCTCCCGCGCCACGGGGAGCTCGACTGAACGCGGAAACTCCATCCCGCGTTTTCTGCCTTTTATTTAGGACGCTCTCAATAATTGTTTTCAGTAGCTCTATTCAATATCGCAGGTTGGTGTTCGTTCGATAACTCCATTCCGCGCGCGCCCGCGCCGTTCGATCCGCTCCGCTCCGTGTTTTGCGCGCGCTCCCCCGCCTCTCTCTCTCCTCTCTCTCTCTCGCGCTGAACTCCAGCCCCTCTCGCGCTCTCTCTATCAGCCTTTCATTCCGTCTCAATATGTCTCAAGATGGCGGCCAATGCGGGATCGATGTTTCAATATTGGAAACGCTTTGATTTGCAGCAGCTCCAGGTCAGCTCCCTTTCGCTTTGTACTCGCTGTGTGTGCCGGTGATCCGGTCCCGGGGAGCGTCGCCGCGAGAGGCTGGCGCGTTGCTCTCGCGTCGGCTCTTTCGCCGGGTTCGGTGCCCATTGATTAAAGCGGCTCTCGCGCTGATCGGAAATTGATCCTCTTTGTTCAATTCCCATCGATCAACCATCACGGTCAAGGTGGATGCGGCCACCTCGGCAGCGGGAGCCCTTAGGTTTCTCGATTCTTTCCCGCTCCTGTCCATCTCCGGGATGTTTTGGGAATAGTTTGTGCTGAAGAGATTTAGATAGTATGTTTGTTGAAATAATTTTGTGTTTAGAAGTGTGTCGCGCTACACGGGTGGCGCTGTGCTGGACCGAGACGTTATTGCTTAGTAACGAGAGACTGCCTTCATTTTTAGATTTCACCTCGTTTATTGACTAACGTTACTAGCACTTTTTGTCTGACTTTAGAAGTTTATGAAGTTAGCAAACGCAAAGTTCAGCTTAGTGGGTAAGTTTAAAGCGAAGACGGAATTGGCTGCTAACGTTAAACCTGCGCCAGACAGGAACAATTAAACACAAAACAATAAACAAACACCAACAGATGAACGATTTTGTGAAATATAGACGTGAGACTCGACGGTTTATTTTGTTATTCGGTTACAGAGCCCGACTCATTAAAACAAATTAATGCGATTTCACTATGTCTTTTTTCTTCTTCTTCACATATAACTTGTGTTCAAGTCGTTCTACAGAAATATGGATCAAATGAGCGTTCAAACGCAGGTGGGAACGCAAAGATTGCAGTTGTTTTGGTTCAATGTTGTGGTATTTGTTTTTAAATTTGATTAGTTGTCAAAGTCAGAACTCTTTCGTTATTTGTAGTGTTCTTGCTGAAGGAGTATGAAGTGCATTTGTCGCGTTTGGTTAGGCATAAACAATAGACCCATGATTATATCAATTATTGATTAAGAGTTTATGTATTTATGAACTGAGGTCGCAAAGCTTAGCTAGAAAAAAATCGCTGACCTATTTTCCGATCGAACTTTAAATTTCCTCTTACCAGTAAATCTTTATAAATCTTCATAAGCGTCCCGAGTCATTTAAAAATCGATATCCTATTATTTAAAAATCGATATCATTCGATAATAACATGAAAACGAGCTTTTTAGATCGATTAGACTTTCTGCGTTAAAAGTATAGAATTTTTATGTTTTTAAAAAATAACGTGCATGTTCAAAAAATTTTTTTTTGTCAAATATGCTAATATAAAACTATATTAAAGCAGAATGTAGAATACTATATATGTGCATGTGTTTCAGTAAGTTTTGATATGCTATTCAGCTTTTGTGTAACATTAATCTGTAATAGTCAAACATTGCTAGACTCATTGCATGTCAGATGTTTTGCTGTTTGATTATGTTGTGTTCTTGGAAAATCGTTTATTCAATTAGGGTTCAGACATATAGTGTTGAACATAAAAGGACCACACACACAGCTGGGCATATTCTGATGTGGTGACTCTAAATTTTCAATGCTCTCCCTCCCTCCCTCTTCTCTCTCTCTCTCTTTCTGTCTCTCAGGCTGATAAGAACTGGCATCAGCGAGTTCAGGCTTTGATGATGTCATGGACGCTGTTTATCATCTTGTTTTCTCTCTTGCTACTTTTGTGTCTTTTCTATTCAAATCTTATTTTTCATAATGTTTTAAATGAAGTATTTCTTGTTTTGTTCTGATTAACTTCACTGATTTACGCTTAACTGATGCCTCAATGTGAATCAGGTGTCTCATATTACCCTGCAAAAACCGCACCAGACAGTGGAATAAAGTTGTCTGAATTATAATTTCCCTGTGACTCCAAACAGACCTTTTTGTCTCAAATATCTTGAACTTTTTGTTCGCCGGTATCACCTGCCTCCTCCTGTCACCACGTGGCTCTGAGGTCTGCGAATGCAGGTGAGGTGTAAGTGTACCTCACTTGGTGTGTGGTCCCGAGTTTTCGTGCGTCAACGTGGAGAGATTAGCGATTGACGCAGGCAGTTCTGCCACCATCAAGATGTGAGCAGACTCTTGTCTGGACCTGCGTTGGGCCCCTGTGATGACTTTAAAATGTGTTTGATATCTTTAATGAGGGGCACATGGGCCGGCTGTGGTACACTGTGTACCTAAACACCATACAAGCGTAATCTGTTGCGTTTTTGGTTCCTCTGTGTGGTTATTGTATGAATGGTGCTGCTATATCTTTGAGATCTTCTACTGTACGCCTGTGAAGAGTTTTAGCAGATTAGGCACCTAGACGTTATACTTATAGTTGGATGTGCCGTCATCCACTTTTCTTACTGTAATAGATAATTAACAGATAACTTCTAATCTTGGTTAATAATTTTATTAGACGAGTACAGGGAATAATGCATGATATTTGCATTTGAATATTTTTTGAGGAGATTCATCGCTTGCAGATGGAGTGTTTTCATTAAACATCACTTAATGAATTGAGCACCTGTATTTTGACTGTTTTAGTAATAACTGTCTGACTGACACCTGACTGGGTTCGAAAGAATGGGGAAAGTCCCTAAAAAGTAAGCAGGAATGTCTCCATGTGTCTGCGAAAACGCAGCTAAACTACTTTTAGGCATGGTTTTAATGCTGACATGAAAGATGAATAGAACAACAGCGTCTCTGTGGAGCCCACCCCACACATTCACACAGACACGGATCCTGACCACTTCAAAACCAAGACAACTAAATATGAGGCCCCAAAACAACACGCATATTTGCATGTGGCCTCTCCAAATTTAGCCTCAAAGTAAAGCACTTCAATTGACTCTTGTATTTGTCTAATTTCACAATTTACACTTATAATAAATTCTGCGAGGCCCTTTGATTGTCTTTGACATGCACTTTTGAGGAAACCAAAAACATTTTCAGATATATTATTTGGGTAACACTTAATTTTAAGGACTAATTCTGACTATTAACTAGCATGTGTGTTTATTAGTACTTATAAAGCACTTATTAATGCCTTATTCTGCATAACCATATTTTAGATCCCTTAATCTAAAATATCCTCATACGTAATAGCTCATACCTAAACTTAACAACTACCTTACTAACTATTAATAAGCAGCAAATTTGAGGCAAAAGTTGTAGTTAATAGTGAGAATTAGACCTTAAAATAAAGTGTGACCATTATTTGCTCTATATTTGAAGAAATTGTAAAGAAAAAGAAAAATTTTGTGAATTGTGTATATTAATAGCCTTTTGATATTTATAAAAACATGAATGTTAGATATGCAGCATAAGAGTCCATCTGTAGTGGTTTTACTTTACCGTTTCCTTTGCTGCTTGTGACAGGAAACTAAATTTTTCCGAATGATACAGAAAAAAATAAACTTTTTGTGAATTGTGTAAATTAATAGCCTTTCATCTTTGTAAAGCCATTAACACTATAATAAAGCAGTTCAATTGACTGTTACTAAATTCTGCGAGGCCCTTTGAGTGTCTTAATATGCAGTTTCGAGAAAACAAAAAACATTTTCATATATATTATTTGGTCTAAATTTGACCGAATTTTACCTTTTTGTGTGAATTCTGTACACTAATAGCCTTCTCATTTCTGTAAAGACATGATGACTATTACATATGCAGTATAAGATCCATCTGTAGTGGTTTCACAGTACAGTTACCTTTCCTGTGTGTGACAGGAGATTCAGTCTGTTGCCTTGCTTTGGTTATTAAAAAGTAGCGGTGCTTGTCACTGAAAAGAATAGGTTAGCAATTTCAGATCTGGTACTTGAGCACCTTTGTTCTACTTCCAGATCAGCCCAGACGCCGATAATCCCAACGTATTTGAATTACCTGCTTCGGGAGGTGCTGCAATCTAAAATAAGAAGTGTTTTTTTTTCTCTGTAGTTGTCTGCCATCTCATGTGATCATCGATGGTGGCCTGAGTATAGCTCCTTTAAAGGGGGACTCGGTTCTTGTGGGATAAATACTTGATGACGATGTATTTTTATTCGGTCTAAAGAGGGAGTTGAACTGTTCCTAAGGCAGTTCAGCGGTCCCCTATGTATTTAAGCTTGCGTATATGATAAAGTTGTGTGTGCTTAAATATATATTTATAGATAAATACGTGCTTAAATGTTTTTTTACTGGAATATGTAATATGAAGTGGCTAAATAGTTAATGAAAGTGTTTTAAGCGAGTGCTTTTTATAGACCGCGTGGTTATGTGCGTGTTGACCCCTCTTTCCTTTGCTGATCGGTCTGCACTCGGTTGCTGGAGATAAAGATGGCAGGAAGAATTCAGTGGCCATGGGAATCAGGGGGGAGGCCATGTGCCAGCACACTCTTTTTCTCTCTTTCACTCTCGGTCACCCTCTCTCAGACACTCATACACACGGTCATTACCTCACTGACTGCCCCCTTTTGCTGTGTCTGAGGGCTGGGGTTTCACAGGGGGGCCGCTCCCCTCCCGCCCCACACAGGGAAGCCAGAACTCTGACGCCACCAGCATAATTAGCCGTCCATTTCAAATAGAGCCTGAGTTGGAGGAGGGGATGGGAGCGCTCGCCCCTCCCACCTCTTCTCTCTTCCTCTCTTTTTCTCTCTTTCTCGCTTCCTTTCATTCTTACTTTATGGCGTGTTTGGTCTGCGTGCCCGTGCACTCTGGAAATTCTTCCAGTTTGAAGGAATTTAACGCCTCTGATTTGTTTTGCAGCAGCTGAATTGAGAAAAAGAGCAAATTGCAAAAGAAAACTAAAGTTTAATGGCATTATAATGGTCTTTTTCTGTATTCAACTTTTAAGTAAAAAGTTATTTTTAAGTCATGCTAATCTGATAGACCATTTATATTTTCTTGATGGATGTTTCTGGCTTTATTGTGACTGATTTATCTGTGCATTTTAAAGTTTGTTTTTGTAAACTTTCATTAAAATGTGATAAATTTGCTCCCTTTGAAACTACTTTCCTTTGTTGCTGACATTACCATTATTTGATAATGTAACTAATAATCAAACAGCTATTTAGGATTGTTTTAGCTAACTGACATTCAATGTAGCTTTTGATATTTAAAGCCATTTGATTCCATCAGTTCCTCATGGATAAAAAGTTCTAACCTACAGTTTTTCTTGCTGAGTATTGTTTGAGGATTTGGAAATGTCAAATTACAAAAGTAAAATGGGTTGAAATGGCAGTTAATGCTGACTTGTACAACTGTACGATCAAAAATCATAACATGAAAATTATAGATTGAAATGTTTAAATTTGTTAGAAAACTTCAGTTCCTTGTTTTTTAAATAAAGGTCTGGAACATTGTTTCCTGGTGGTCGTTCAAAAACTACTTAAAGCCCTGAATGGGAGAAAATGGACTGCTGAATAATATTTATGTAAAATAGTGTTAAAACAATGCGTCAGGTTATTACTGTGATAGACTGTGGAAAAAGGTTAGAACAGCGTTTTATTTGCTTCTGTTCAGAAACATCTGGAAAGAGTTTGAGGGAAGTAGTTCTGAATTAAGAGCCATGGGAAAGAGATCTGCTCCGATTGCCCTCTTTCCTGAGCGAAGGAGAGAGAGAGATAAAGGGAAGTTTAGTCCAAATGGTCTTTTTGTATATTGTCACTTAAAACAGATTTTATACTTAAGAATCATTACGACTGTCATCTTGTTCCATGTTATCTGTTCCATGTCACTTGGATTTATCGGTTTTAATGGCTACATTAAACAAAAATTACAGTGCTTTCATGCAGGTTGTACGTTTAGATTCTGTCATAAACAACCATTTTAAACCTAGCTGGATCACGCTAACATTTGTTACGATTGCCCCGTCGTTGAACGTTTCGCACTGCAACCCGATCCGTTGTTTTCAGACAAGATTCACCAACTCTGTAATGAGAAGAGCATGTTTTTATTTCCAGTCTTCACTGCCATTTAGAGGCTCCGCCGCGCCACCCTAATTCGCCGCAGATATGTTTAAAAAATCACAACCGTGGAGATCAAAGGCCTTGACAAAGCCTGTGACTTTACTGTGCATAAAACTAACGAGGTGCATCTTCCTGTGTCTGATGCTTTTTCATTTCATCGTTGTCTGCTGTTGCCGGCGGTCAATATGTAGTTTATAGCAACCCTCGGTTTATTCTAATTTAGATTTATCTGCAAATTTCTGCAATAAATCAGTGAACAAATGAAACTTTGCTATCTATGAAGCTCTGTTTTCTAAAGTTAACATAAAATCTAAAATTTGAAGATTAAGTATATTAATACTTTTTTTATTTTTATTTGAATTATTAATTTGTGTATGTTAAAATGTTTGTCTTCGTAATCTTTATAATACAATAATTAGTTCAGAGTCTGAAACGACTTTTAAACTGACGTCTTTTCACCAAATTTGCTTGTTTCAGTCGAAATCTTTTGAAAATACAATTTTTTTTTTAAATTTTAATATTCCATTACCCTCAGAAATGTCGCATTACAGACAAACAAATGTTTGTGTTAAAAATCAACATGAAATCAAAGTTGACTGTATTTGCTTTCTAAATACATGTTTTAGTTCTTATTGTAAGTTTTATTTGCAAAATAATAATGTTTGTCTTTGTGGTTTTTATTCATAAATTAAGTTACTCCAAGTTATCTCCAAACGGATGCCACTAAACTCATTTTTCTTGTCCTACATTGTTGAATATTTTGCTATCCTTAAATTGTAACCAAAATAATTAGCGAAAACTGTTTCTTTTTGACCTCAGCCACAAATTACTGGTGAAACAAACTAGCGTTAATGATAAACTGCTAGTTATCGGTGACTCCACTTAAAAATTAAATGAAAATTGAATGTATTTACTTTCCAAATACAAGCTCCAGGTTTTATTGTAAACAAGTTCTACGTTGGCGTTTTACTTTGACTTCAACTGCAAATGATTGGTGAAAGTAGCTAGCAGTGAACCAAACCGCTGTGTATCTTAACACAAAATGACTCGTCAAGATCTCGTATTCGGCCCAAAAAGCAGGCAGATGTCGTCCCTCGCTCGATAATTTACTGGGCGAGATTTTGTTTGAAAAATAGAGATTGTATTTGCTCTTTAAATATCAGAGTATCGATCGCACGCACAGTCGGAACTGTTAATGTGTGAGAGACTCGAGAGGCTGGAATCTCACTCACATGCCATGTTTGATAAAAGCCCAGCTCTTGGGGGTCTATGAACAGTCCATTTCAGCTGAGGCGAGGAGGAGGCGCACACCTCTCTTTCTCCCTTTATTGCTCTCGCTCTCCTTCCCTCTCTCGCTTTCTTACCGCTCGCTGTGAGAGATGATTGAAAAGCCGGAGTTTCCATCAGCGGCCGTCAGCTGTAAATGTACTCAGACTGCTGAAACAGCCCTGCGTTGTTGCTGACCGTGGCATGGGCCAGAGGATGTAGCGCCATATTGCATTGTGTGTAGTGTGCCAGCATAATCAGGTGTGAATAAGTAGGTCAGCTGTGGCCTGTGTTTCGCGTTGCCGGTTGGTATTTCTGACAGCAGCCGAGATTTTTTTTATTTTTTTTTTTTGTGCAGTCGGTGGTTTGCGGATTGTTGACGTTGAAGACCGTTTGCGGGAAGAGAGGGCATTCGCAGCTTGTGTGTTCAGATGAAGGATGAATCACATTTGTGTTGGGTTACATAAGATGCCAACCCTTTGGGGGGCGACCCAAGCTCTTTTTTCTTTTCGCACTCTGTTTCTCCTTCACTTTTATTCGTTTTGCATTCAAACTCTCTCTGGTTGGCACGTAGCCTCGATTTGATTGCCAACTGAGAAAGTGCCACGGCGGTATCAGGATACCTGTCGTAAGGTGACACACTCTTTTGTCCGACGGTCTCACGCGGCGACTTCCTTTGAGTGCGTTCTGTCGAGAGACATCTGGACTGCTGTTTAACTTAGCTGTCTCGAGCATAAACAGGTGTTTTTGTGACTAAATGAATGGATTAACCAGCAGACCCAGACACAGTTCCACTCCAGACTCCAATGCCAATTTTTTTTTAACCTTGTGCCGTGTGCGTAATTCTAGAGATATAAATAGCCTTCCTCAATAAGAACTGGAAGGAAGGGCACACGAACAGCAACCTTCATACGTTTCATTGTGGTGCATTTACCTAATTTATATTCAAAGTACAGATTTGTAAGTGTAAAAAAGTAGTCGCTTTGAGGCCTTGTGGCCTTTTGACTTCTGTGGTTTAGGCATGTGCAAAATACATTAAAAACATTTATTGGGACAGTTGAATATTCTGCCATCATTTACTCACCCTTATGATGTTCCCTGATTTTTTTTTTTTTTGTTCTAAACAATGAACCCAGTGGGATCCAGTGTTGTATCAAAAAAGCTTATTTTGTGCTCAGCAGAAGAAAGAAGTTTGGAACAACATGTGATTGTGATGAACGAAATGATGACAGAATTTACATTTTTGGGTGAACTATCCCTTTAAGAAGAAGTGAATAATTCATCTGGTTTAGGGGCCCAACTTTTCCTTAGGGACTCTTTCAACCTGGTCTCATAAGAAGCTAATAATATCGAAATCGAAAGAAATCACATGTGTAATCTAAATGTAACCGTAAACCTAACTGTGACTGTAAAACGATAAAAAGAAACTATAGAAGTTGTACCTTTTTTTTTGTACAATTTAAGTTGTGTATCTTACAATTTCGCTATCTTTTATGAATTCTTACAAAAGTCTTTATATTAAAAATGCGTTCAAGACAGCTGTCCTAAGCTATTTTTAACTTGACCAATTTGTTATATAATTAATCACACACCTGTTCAGAAGTTTGGGGTTGGTAAGAGTCTCTTATGCTCACCAAGGCTGCATTTATTTGACTAAAAATACAGTAAAATGGTAATATTGTGAAATATTATTACAATTTAAAATAACCATTTTCTATTTTAATATATTTAAAAAAGTAATTTATTCCTTTGATAGCCAATCTGAATTTTCAGCAGCCATTACTCCAGTCCTTTTAACATTATACAGTATATGTCTTTACTGTCACTTTTGATCAATTTAATGCATCGTTGCTAAATAAAAATACAATTTTCTTAAAAAAAAAAGTCTTACTGAGCTCAAACTTTTGAACAGAAGTATATAAAATGAGTGCACTGTTAGAACAAATCAAAAAAAATTTTTTTCAAAAGCACAATTAAGCAAACTCACTCAAACTCAATCTAATGAGGATAGTGCATCTGTAAAAACAGGAGTTTTCGTTGGAAACTGTTAGAGGAGTTTTTATTCTTGAGGAGCCCCAGATGCTCAGTACATTATGTGATATGATGGTGGCTCCTAATTTAGCAGCGGTCTTATCCTGTACGGATGAGTAATTGTGTCCATAAAGAAAGTTAATCTTCATAACAGGGGAACATAAACCAGATCTCTCTGGATCCTCTTCTGTTTCAGCACAGAACAGGGTAAGAAAGTATTTCTAAAGCTCAGAGCAGGGAACTTTTTTTGGTTGGAAGAATTTAGTGCCGTTTCTGAGAAAATAAACATTACGCTTCAATTTGCTCCTCACAGTTATTGTCTGGTCTCAGGAAGACCGGTCAAAGTTAGGTGAGGTTTTGGAAGCACTTATTTTAGACCGGCTCTCCCCTCGGTTCCCCAGCAGGTCAGTCTGGACCATTGAGGGGGTGGAAGACAGCGTTTTGGAACGTCTCAAAGTTTCCGGAACAGTTCACCTCAGAACTTTCGAGTGCTGTCTCGCTCCATTACTATTCTCAGAGAGTCTCAGGTAGCCATGGCGAAGAGTTTGCACCCAGCTGTGGTTTAAGTCCTCTGTGAGAATGGGAAATAATCAGGAGACCCTTTAACCTCCTGTCCGCACTTTTTCCCTTCTGTCTTACTCTTACTCTTGCGCACACACTTTTGGGTTTTACTCCAGACGTCCCTTGCCAGCCTGGGCTCAGCACTTTAAAAACCCAAACAAAACAAATCCTCTGCGGGGGCCCGCGGTGCCTAGGGAACCGGGCAGCTCCACCTCACACTCAGCGGCAGCAGGGCTCCCTGATCTGGCTTGGAGCTAGACTTTGGCTGAACTTTCACTTTTGCCTGAAACAGTTATTATTAGTGACCTGAAAACCTCCAGGAGGAGTGGAAATGGAAGCCAGATGCCGTTAGTGGCTGGAAAACGATATTAAGCTTTCAAATGGTGCCCATGGGGAGGGAGACTGACATGGATTTCCATGTTGGGGGGGTGGAGAAACAATGACCCTGGCGCTGCTCTGCTGATTTGTTCTACCGATGACTCGTGCTTACATATCGTTACAGATGGGGGGGTCTGGGGAAGGGTTGGACCTCCAAATTTAGTTGTTTGTTGGGGTATGAATGCTACTGTTATCTCTGATCGTACATATGGCAAAACATTGACGTTTCTTCAGATGTAGGCCATGATAATTTAGCTAAATGATTATTTTTGTCCTAGACTTTTAATGATATTGACTTTTTTTTTTTTTTTAAAGATTTTCCCACTTTTTAATTGATATTTAGTGTCGCAATATGTTAGTTCACACAAAAATGAAAATTCTGTCAATAATTACTCACCCTCATGTCATTCCAAACCTGTAAGACCTTTGTTCATCTTCACATGGACTATTTTAACGATGCCCTTACTACCTTTCTGGGCCTTGAACATGGTAGTTGCGTTGCTGTCTATGCAGTGTCAGAAAGCTCTCGGATTTCATCAAAAATATCTTGATTTGTGTTCTGAAGATAAACGAAGGTCTTATGGGTTTGGAACGACATGAGGGTGAGTAATTAATGACAGAATTTTCATTTTTGGGTGAACTATTTCTTTAATGAAACTCAGAAATCTGAAATGGCTCAAAAATTTGATTTTTTTTCAGCCAATAGTAGTTGGTTTCAACTAAACAATCAACGTTGCCAGCTTAAAGTAAAATATTCATGTAAAATACAGTAAAAATCTATTTAAAAGTAATAATTTCCCATTATTTTTAAATGAGTATATTTCTGTTTTTTATTTAATGAGCAGCTTTATTTACTAACTTTTTTTTATTTAATAAGTAGCTATAATATCTCTCTCTCTCTCTCTCTCTCTCTCTCTCTCTCTCTCTCTCTCTCTCTCTCTCTCTCGATATTATTTCTTTTACTAAAACATTTGCATGTGGGGATGTTAAGTTTTGACTGAAGAGAACAAACCTAGTGTTTTTAGCCAATTCGCTCTAATGGACAGTTTTGTCACCATTTGTGTAAAAATATTCATCTTAACTTTGTCATTTTAGCTTGGTGTGACTTAAAGAGCAGTCACAAAACTTTAGTGACTTTTATAAACTTAATAGCCAAAAAAAAAAAAATTATAAATAAAAACCCAACCAATTATTTCACCTATCAAGTAATAATGAACATAACATAAATATACAGTATTCACCTTTAGCCTGCTGGTTTAGCTACGGCAGCGTTAGTTTGTATCCAGCTTTTCTTAAAATCCCAAAAAAGTCTCAAACTTGAGTCTCCATTCATATCCGTTCTAAACTCTCTGTTACCTGTAATGTTTACTTTAGGGAAATGTAAACCCTTACTCTGCTTTTCAGGCGCTATGGGAACGATGACAGTCTGACAATGACGTCCCGGGATCGTTGCGTCTCCAGTCCAGGGAGACGATGCAACACACACTGCCCCTTTAATTCCAGAACTTCCTCATCCCCTTGTTCTCTCTCTTTATACAAAATGTCTGTGCAGCCTCCAGCGAGGTTCTGTCTCCAGGAGGGTAATTATTTTTAGCAGGAAGTGTCTGAAAATGGACTGTACTTGGTCAGATGTGTGTGTATGTACGTGTGTGTGTCTGCGCGTGTGTTGGCCCCTGGCTGGCTGGCCTAGCTTGCAGTGAGGAGAGATTGGCGGGATGTTGGTGTTGTTATTAGTCCTAACAGCAGCCGGGCAGAGGATGTGCTCTCCTCGGTCCCGCGGGATATCAGAGACAGATCCGCAGAGATCAGAGGGCCAAATATATCAGGTGAATTTCAGCGAGAGGGAATGAAAATAGCAGGCTAGCCGAAGAGGCTTTTTGCTTATTTATGAGAACGTCACACCTGGCCTATATCGACGTGATCGCATTTTACCGTGTTATTGTGCTACTCCCAACATTTTCATCCTTCGGTGGTCAAAGGGGATTTTTCAAGACCTTTTGTTGTTGTTCTTTTCGCCCCTTAAATCAACAGAATTTGGCAAATCGCAGTTGCGTTTGTACGATTGCCCAAATTTACCCAGTGACTGTGCAAGTTAAAAAAAGACGGGGGAAAACAGATGATGGCCAGCGTTATAGTCATCAGTCTGTGCGGGATTGTTTGAGGTGTTTGCCTTCAGTTCGACTAGGCTATTTCTCTTGGCAGGCCGATACGTACATCTGACACTGATGGCTTCCCTGGCCATCAGCCAGAGAATATTTCAAACAACTTGCTTTTAAAAAGACCGCTGTGCGTCCTGGGAGTTACAGCATAATTAAACAGACTTGAACCTCTCCGCACAGAAACAAATCACTATAAATATCGACATACTCAAAAGGCCTCCGTGTCTGCGGTGTTCCATAATTTTAGCTTTTTTTTAAAAAGTTATTAAATAAGCTGAATCACATCTTTATTTCTTGTTCTTTGTTTTACAGGTGAATCACGGCAAGAAATTAAAACTGACCATGTTTACTTTAATACACATTTAATACAAAATTGACAGAAGGAAAAAAAAAATATATATAACAGTCTGCTTTAAAATAATAAAAATATTAACAGTAAAACAATGTATATTTATTATGCGTGTGTTTTTTATTTTAAAGCACATTTTGTCTTTTTTTGCATTGTTTATAAGAACAGTGTAGACGAATTGGCAATCGAAAGAAAAATAGGAAAAAAATCTGATCTTAACGTAACAGAACATCCAGTGCTGATGGTACGATTTGAGACCTTAGCCCACCTAAAACATTTGAATCCCTCATTTAGAGGTCTGCTTTATCTTTGCGAGCAATCAGGTGGCTTATATTCGCTTTTAATCCAGGACTTTCACTTACACTGAGGTATTATCTCAGTTAAACACACATATACTTGTTCCAAATACATCCAAGACCTCCATTATGGAGAGATGCATTATCTGTCACGCTGGAATGTGCGTATTGTTATGGATTTACGCGACCTGCATCCGAGGCCAGAGATAGAGGGGGGAAAAATGAGAGTCTGTGACTCGATGAGTAGAAGCATCGTGTTTTGCCTCACGTTTCTTCGGTCTGTAACTTCCGTTGGTGTCTGAGTTGCTGGTCCAAGTCTCTGGGAAATATGTTCTGCACTATTTCCACTGCTGGTAGCTCCAAGATTTAAACTACTGGTCACATGCTAATTCCAAATTAGAGGATCCATCCAGAATCGTCTGATAGTGATCTGTCATATCCAGGAAGTTCAAACAAGTTCAGACACTGGAATGTTGCTTGTATTGAGGACGGCACAGTCACGTGACCCTAATGTTCAAAATTCACACTCCACAAGCCAAATAAAAAAAAATGTTTTTGACCATTAAACCACCATAGTTCATGATTAAGAATGATAATCTGAGATAAGTGATGTGAATGATTCAAATCAAAGACTTTCAAAACGCCTACTAACAAAATAACACTGAGACTTGAGATGCTTGTCTAACAACTTTTACCTCAGTGTAAAATTTACTATTGTTAGAGTGTCTAGGATGTTATTTGGTGACACATATTTAATATCCCTTGAATTTAGCAGTGTAAAAAAAAAAATTTTTTTATATATATATATATATATATATATATATATATATATATATATATATATATATATATATATATATATATACATATACACATACATACACAGGTGCATTTCAATAAATTAGAATGTCGTGGAAAAGTTCATTTATTTCAGTAATTCAACTCAAATTGTGAAACTCGTGTATTAAATAAATTCAGTGCACACAGACTGAAGTAGTTTAAGTCTTTGGTTCTTTTAATTGTGATGATTTTGGCTCACATTTAACAAAAACCCACCAATTCACAATTATATATATATATATATATATATATATATATATATATATATATATATATATATATATATATATATATATATATTTGTTTTTAAATACAAAATTGATGGAAGGAAAAAAAATAGCTAATTTTTTTAAACACATTTTGTGTTAGGTGTGGTTTAAAATGTGTGTATATGTACTATGTTTTTATTAGTTTATTAGTTATTTATTTATAAAGCACATTTAAAAACAACCGACAGTTGACCAAAGTGCTGTACAGAGCATTAGAAATAATACATAAAATAGAGAATTACAATCAACAAAGTAAAATACATACAGTGAAAACTCATTTGTTAAACGCCATAGATAAAAAATAAAATTTAAGCTTAGATTTAAACATAGAAAGAGATGATACCGTTCGAATTGACAGTGGTAAGCTGTTCCATAGTTTAGGGCCTACCCTTGCAAAGGCTCTGTCGCCTCTATGTTTTAGCTTAGTCCTGCACACAGAAAGTAGTCCAAGATCACCAGACCTAAGTGACCTAGTTGGGTTATGAGGGAGTACCAAGACAGAAAGGTAGCCTGGAGCTAAGCCATGTAAAGATTTATAAACCAAGACTAAGATTTTAAACTCTATTCTAAATTTTACCGGTAGCCAGCGCAGAGACATCAGGATGGGAGTGATGTGATCAAATTTTTTACTACCTCTCAACAGCCTTGCAGCAGCATTCTGAACAAATTATAAACGCCCAATAGTTGAACTATTAACTAGTAAATATTCAGTAACAAAAAAAGAGTAAAATAATAATAAAAATATAATAAAATACTAAAAACTAAATTGAGCCAATATTGCTGAAAGGCTGGTATTTATTTATTTGTTTTATTATCAGATGCAGAGCCTCTAACAGTGTGATGGACAAAAAATAAGATTGGTAGAAAATGTATATTTCAAAGCTTTTTTGTTCGCACGTAAAATGTTGCATTCCTCCAAGAAACTTTGCATTTACTGAATCATGTGTATCTATGTAGATATAAAATATGTAAATATATAAAATATTAAAATAAATATAAAATATACTATAAAATATAAATATAAAAATTATATATGAAGTATTTAAATTAATTTATATAGATATTAGTAAAAAAAAAAAGAAAAAAGTAAAAAATTAATTTTTGGACCCTGCATGTTATTTTGTTTTAGTTGTGATTTAGCCTTCAGCGTCTTTGTACCTCTGGCGACGTCACATACAGCCAGTCATCTTGCACTGCTTTGCTGACTAATCCAACTGACGTTTTTGGCAAAGTTAAGCCTAAGAAAAAGTAGGGGGTAGTACTTGTGCATTCACTTGAGCGTGTATGCGTTTGCATCTGCCATTGTGTGTGTATGTGTGCGCGTGTGTGGTCGTGCTTTGGCAGTGTGAGTTTGTTGTTCCCGGAGGCATGCTAGTGAAAGCGGACCCGTAGAAGGAGAGGAGCGCTCATGACGGTACTCGCTGGGAAAACCGCAGGCCAGACGAGCTGATTGGACTGTGCTGCGACACCATGTTTCCCATGTTCTGAACAGCTTTCACTGGAAGCTGGCCAACACAGAGGGGGACCCCTCTCTTCTGCTCTCTGCCTCTTTAGTTCTCTCCTTTCTCACTCTCTTGTGCTCCCTGTATCCCATTCAGACTGATGTTATTGAGGCGAGAGGGTTGCTGAAATTGCAAACTGGCCTTTGAAATGGAAAACAAATTTAAGAAAACAAGCATGGATGCATTTCCACGGCACTTTCCTCATCTGCATCTCCCCCCTCTATCGTTTGTGCTGGAAAGGAAAGTGTTGAGAGGTTTGACCCTTGAGAACTCACCCTCATGTCTTTTCCAAACTTGTATGACTGACTTTCATCTGTGGAACACACATGAAGATATTTTGAATAACATTGGGATCCAAAACTACATTGGACCTTACTGCCTTTCATTGTATGGACAAAAAAGGCAGTTAATTGTCCAAATACCTTTTGGCTTCATTGTAAAAGCACCATTATTTCAGCTAATTTGGTTCGACTGCTACCCCGCTCCATCTTGGATAAGGTTGCTTGTTTTGTGCTTGTCATGGTGGTAATAACCCTCCATAGGTCACGGAGATTATCAGCCATTCACCGATGTGCTCAGATTAATTTAGCGTCGATGGGCTTAATTGTTCTTGCAGCTCTGTCGCTAGGATATAGACACACAGCCAGGCAGGTGCACGGCAGGTTCTCGTCTGCGTTTCAACAAAAACAGCGACGTCGAGGTGGTCAGTCGTCCCCTCAAACATAATCGAAAAAGAGCTGGCAGGGAAGGCCCATTTAGAAACGGCTCTGATAGCATTCTGTTCACGATAAATACTTAAAGCGTTCGGAGAGCTCAGTCTGCGGGCTGCAGCACATTTCATGCATTATTGAGGTAATGAGGGCTGAGGTGTTCTTCTGTGTCTCGCAGACAAAGACTAAAAAAGACAAGAAGCTTTTTGTATCAATGCCTCTAGAGCATCCTGTGAGTTATAGTATGCATCGATAAACGTGTATTTGCCACAATTCGACAAAGGCGATAATGTGATTTGGTAAAAATGTACAGTATTAAGGGGGTTGTCATGAAACACAAGATTTTCAGAAGTCAATATCAATACCACAGTCAAAACTAAACCAATTTTTGATACCAGTTTTACAGCACATGTTGAGGTATTGAGATATTAAGGATGCTTTTAAAAAACATGTTTATTCATATTTTTCACATTTTAATATAAGCTAATTAATTTAATTAGCTAATTAAAATAAAACAATATAATGAAATCTTCAGATCATTTTAATTAATTAAATACAAGTTATTCAACAACACTACTTATTCAAGCAACAAGTTATTCAACGACACTAGTTATTTAAGTAAATATTCAGTAACAAAAAAAGAGTAAAATAATAATAAAAATATAATAAAATACTAAAAACTAAATTGAGCCAATATTGCTGAAAGGCTGGTATTTATTTATTTATTTATTTATTTTATTATCAGCTGCAGAGCCTCTAACGGTGGGATGGAAAAAAAAAAAAAGATTGGTAGAAAATGTATATTTCAAAGCTTTTTTGTTCGCACGCAAAATGTTGCATTCCTCCAAGAAACTTTGCATTTACTCTCAAAAGCTTTGCGTTCTCTGAGAAACTTGATCGCTCACAAAAACATTGAAATATTCTTTTCCCTCCCATTTCATATGAAAAGTTTTGCGCGCGATCACAAAGATTCTCTGGGGTAGAATGTCATTTTTTTGCGAACAAATGCAAAATCTTGAAATAATTTTTCCTTTCAACTCTTTTTTTTTCCCCCTCATTTTTAGGCTTCATACTATACTCTTGACATTTCTAAAGTGTAATCTATCAAAAGTGCTCGCTAACAGTTGGCCTGGTGCGCAGTGCACATGTTCCAACATTTCGTACAGTTGTGTTTATGTGCGAGTGGCCCAAGTCGAATCATTTCCTGTGATCTCTCATCTGTTCTATCAATAAAAACGGCAAAAAGCCCCTAAAATAGTGCTCACCACCAATTTATCCTCGTCATGTTTTTTTCCAGCTGCTTTCGTGTCTGTTTTCGTGGTCTGTGTAAGTTTGGTTCCCCAAGCAGTCTCCCATTATGTCGATATTGCATATTCCTTTGACTGTGTTTTGTATTTAGACATGGCACGTAAGCATATTCTGAGTTCAGGGCAGCTCAGCAGATGTGCATTGGAAGGAAATTCACAATCAAAATAATGTTCTGAATATTATGGCAGCGCGGAGTCATAGGGATGGAGCTCGAGGGGGGGTTGGCGACTCGCTGAACTAAAGTTAGCAGCTCGTTTTTTGCTGAGTCAGTGTTTGAGTTTAGCTTTTCCACTCCGGGCTCGGGAACGTTTCTGCTGACGCATTCTTAATCCCTTCCTTTACTATACTTTTGTGAGCAGTTATGTGTCAGTTCTTGTGGTTGCTAATGCTGCGTCGCCACAGTTGTATGAAAATAAATAAACTGAACAAGCCTTTTGGTACAAATTCCCTCTAAATGGACACCTAACTTTGACTTTTGAGGCGTTAAAAGCGTTTGGAAATGTTTGCCTTGCTGCAAATCAAAAGGAGGATTTCTTTGTTGCCTTATCTAATGCTGTTAGAGACCTAGTGTTTGTGTTGATGTATGAAGGTCGGACTTGTGTAGTGTTTCAGATGAGGGTTGATTGACTGAGGCGTGCTGAAGGTCAGTCGTATTTCTGCACCTTCTCTAAGGTCACAGCCGGCAATGGCAGAAAGCCAGTACACACATATACACACATGCCAGTGCCAACACAATAGCAGCCAGATTACTGTTTACCTCACACACAGCCTTACATCTTTGCTGGCCTACTGTGTACACACTACTTCTGTGAGCGCTATAGCACAGAGCTTGAGAATATACTGACTTGTGGGCTTAATTTCAGTTTTTAATTGTTTTATTACAGAGAACTAATTCTATTTCTCACATATTTGCACTTGTTACAGAACAAGTGTACAAGGAATATTTCGAAACTCTTTTTATTTACGTACTCTCATGATATTTTTCTACTGGAACGCAAAAAGTAGATATTTAACAGAATGTTCATCCTGTTCTTTTTCTCTTTTACAGTGTAAGTGCCAAACTGATATCCTCCATGAAAGTATCATAAAAGCACAAAAGGACCAGTTTCATTTGATGTCATCATTGACATCATAATTTATCGCATCCCGTTTGATATGATTATGTGACCCATCATGTAGGGCTGAAACGATTAGTCGACATTATCGACAATGTCGACAATAAAAAATTGTCGACAAATATTTCTGTTGTTGAGTAGTCGTTTGATCTCATATGACCTAATGTAAGAGCCTGCAATAATGCGGTTGGACCAGTGTGGCGGTGTAGCACAAGACTGTAATTCTGATGCAGTTCAAGAGAAGAAGAGAGAGACAGCGCTAGAGCGGTTAAGGCAGAGATTATCTTACTATACTGTATGTTGTGAATAAAATAGTTTAACCAAAAAATACAGCATCTTATCACTTACCTTTATTTTGTTTCTTATCCATACCACTTACAAAAGGAGATGTTAGACAGAATGTGTCATTCAGTTATTTTTTCATATAGCTAATTAAATGGTGATTAAGAGAGTTTCTCTGTCTGTCATCTAATTTTGTGTGCCAAATATATCTATTTATAAAAATTATTTGGTAATGCTTTTACAGTAAGGTGTTATAATGTATTACCTAACAAGAATGAACAATACATTTATTACACTATTAATCTTTGTTAATGTTATTTAATAAAAATACAGTCGTTCATTGTTAGTTCATGTTAATTCACAGTGCATTAACTAATGTAAACAAACACAACTTGTGATTTTAATAATGCATTAGTAAATGCTGAAATTAACATTAAGATTAATAAATGCTGTAGAAGTATTGTTAATTATTAGATCATGTTAACTAATGTAGTCAACTAATGAAACTTTATTTTAAAGTGTTACCAATTTATTGCGTAATAATTGTAATTAATTACATATGTGACACTGGAGCACAAAACCAGTCTTAAGTAGCACAGGTATATTTGTAGCAATAGCCAAAAATACATTGTATGGGTCAAAATGATAAATATTTCTTTTATGCCAAAAATCATAGGATATTAAGTAAAGATCATGTTCCATCAAAACTTAATTTTTGATTAGTAATATGCATTGCTAAGAACTTCATTTGGACAACTTTAAAGGCAATTTTCTTAATATTTAGATTTTTTGCACCCTCAGATTCCAGATTTTCAAATAGTTGTATCTCAGCTAAATCTTGTCCTATCCTAACAAACAATACATCAATGGAAAGATTATTTATTCAGCTTTCAGATGGTGTATAAATCTCAATTTAAAAAAATTGACCCTTGTGACTGGTTTTGTGGTCCAGGGTCACATATGATTTTCAAAAGCTGAAGTGGTAACCTTTATTTATTTGTTAGAATATGTATAACACAATATTTTAACTAGTTGCAAAAGCTGAATAATCAACTAAACTCTACTGATTAACCAGTGAATTAATCGACGATTAGTCGATTAATCGGTGTAATAATCGTTAGATTAATCGATTATCAAAATAATCGTTTGTTGCAGCCCTACCATCAAACACGTTCACTTGAAAATATTGGAGATTCCCAGATTTAAAATTCTAGTTGATACCTATAAGCCAATATTGAACCAGTATTTTATGATACAAATTTATCTAAATAAACAAGCTAAGAGATAAATTTTAAATGCTATTAAAAGTTAATTTAGGCATCACAACATTATTATAATGAAGGATCGGAGGCGTGCGGATCCATTTGCAGCTTTAATAAAAACAATCTCGGTGTCAAACAGGCAATACTCAATCGACGGCGTCAGGAACAACAGAGGTAGTCCAGATGAGCAAACAGTTTCAAAGCGAGAGTCGGGGCAGGTGGCAAACAGGGCACAGAGAGAATAATCCAACAACAAAGTCACTAATGCAGGCGGCAGAGAATCACAAATGGTAGAACACAAATGGTAGAACACGAGAAATCAAACGACAGCAATAGAACGCACAGAAATGTTAGCTGTTGCAAAACAAAACGTTGCGAAAACTCAGAGTCCAGATGCAGATTAAATAGGGAAGCTAAGGGGAAACACCTGTACCAGTAATCAGTCCCAGGTACGGTGTGTATGGGAAATGAAGTCCAGATGGATTAGTACTCCGGAGAGGGTGCCCTCCGGTGGCGATCGGAGAGAGCCACAGAGGCCTGATTTGTGACAGAGCCCCCTCCCTGCGAGCGGTTCCTGAAGCGAGGAGGAACACGATGCCGAGCCCTTCCACGGGGGCGAGGGGCTGGCTTGTGAGGGTGAGCTCTCTGGAATTCAGCAGTGAGTGTGAAGTCCAGGACATCCTGAGCGTTGACCCAAGACCTTTCCTCAGGACCAAACCCCTCCCAATCAGTGAGGTACTGTAGTAACCTTCCCTGGAGTCGGGAGTCAAGGATTTCCCGTACTTGGTACGCCTCCTCGCCGTCCACGAGGGGTACTCTGGTTCACGGCCTCCTCCTGGTCCCTCTCTCCTCTCAGACCACCGGTGGGCTTAAGCAGAGAAACATGAAAAGTGGATGAGATACGATAATTTGAGGGGAGACCCAAACGGTAAGATACTGGTGTAATATGTCTAAGGATTTTGAATGGACCCACGTACCTGGAACTCAACTTCTTGCACGGAAGCCAGCGGTGAAGATCTCTCGAAGAGAGCCAGTCCCAGTGTCCTGGAGTGTAGGTGGGACTTGACCTTCTGTGACGGTCAGCTTGTTCCTTGACCCTGCGGATAGCTCGTTGGAGATGCACATGAGCAGTATTCCATGTTTCTTCACTTCTTTGTAGCCAGTCATTAATGGCAGGGAGTTCTGAGGGTTCTCCGGACCAGGGGAATAGGGGTACACATCTATTACACACTGGGCTATGAGCTTCTCCGAGTACACATCGAAAAGGCGTAAGGCCGGTGGATGGCTTGCAGAGGGAATTCTGGGCATACTCCATCCACAGAAATGACTCCAGTCAATCTGATTCTGATGGCAATAGGAACGCAGGAAATGGGTAAGTTCTTGGTTTAATCTCTCTACCTGACTATTCGACTGTGGGTGGTATCTGGAGGTGAGACTGACGTTAATGTTGAGGTGTTGCCAGAAAGCGGACCAAACTCAAGAAGTGAACTGAGGGCCACGATCCGAGACAATGTCCTTGGGGAGTCCTTAAAAACGGAAGACCTGTTCCAAGAGTACTTCCGCTGTTTCAAAGGCTGTGGGGAGTTTACTTAGGGGTATGAGATGGCAAGCCTTGGAGAAACGATCAATTACTGTGAGGATGGTGGTATAGTTTCTTGAGTTGGGGAGATCAGTGACAAAGTCTATGGCAATGTGTGACCAAGGATGTCGAGGAACAGGAAGCGGCTGAAGAAGACCTGCTGGGCACTGGTGGGAAGATTTGGAGACGTTACATATGGTGCACTGATGAACGAAGTTGATGGCGTCCGGTTGGAGAGTGGACCACCAGAATCGGTTGGAGATTAGTTGAATGGTGGCAGTGATTTCTGGGTGACCTGAGCTGGGAGAGTTATGGACCCATTGCATAACACGTTGACGAAGGTTAAGAGGAACATAGGTATGGTCAGGAGGGCATTCTGGCGGAGGAGGTTCACTGATCTGAGCTTCTGCGATTTCTGTCATGATATCCCATTGAACAGGAGCTAGAATGAGACTAGAAGGGATAATGGGTTCATTGGATGGAGGAATCTGGGATGCTTCAAACTGTCTGGAGAGAGCATCTGCCTTAGAGTTCTTCGAGCCAGGACGATAGGTGACTTTAAAATTGAAGCGAGTGCAAAATAGGGACCATCTTGGCTGCCGTGGGTTGAGTCGTTTTGCCGACCTGAGATACTCGAGGTTGTGGTAATCTGTTAGAACTACAAAGGGGAGTTTGGCCCCCTCCAGCCAGTGACGCCACTCCTCAAAGGCTACTTTCATAGCTAGGAGCTCCCGATCTCCTACATCATAGTTCTGCTCAGCAGTAGGGCTGCAACTAACGATTATTTTGATAGTCGATTAGTTGGCCGATAATTTTTTCGATTAATCAGATTAAAAAAACTAAATTTTCTTCTTCTTTTATTTTATTGACAAAAACACTTCCACATTCTGCCCAATGTCCTTCAAACAAACGTGCCAACTGAATGCTATGAAAACATACATTGCTTAACAATTTATTAGACCACCTGTCATAATAAAGAGAAAACACAAATATTTTAGGAATCTGTCAAAGAATTGTTTAAATCTAAAAATGTTATTGTCATTTACTGGGCAAATAACTAACTGAAACAACTAAATTTTTATTCACAAAAAATAGCCTCCTGCCTTTCATAACAGCATGCATTCTTGCTGGCATTGTTCAGCTACTTTTTGACTGTAATTGGGTATCTGAAAAAATCTTTCATAGATCTTTCATATCTAGATCTTCATTCTTTCATAGATAACAGAAATAATTATATTATAGCATTAGAAATAGAAATTAGAAATTAGAAATAGCCCGCTGTCACTAAAGGCCGTACGCATAATTGGAGGACTAACCAATACAGATAGCTAAAAAATTATTTTAGTAAACACCAATACTGTTAGTTTAGAGCGGCAGTGGCACAAAGCTTACATTATTTGTTATAAACCTTAAATACATTTGTTTTAATAAATTTGTTAAGCACTGTATATAGGCCTATAGTTTAAATCTCTTCATCAAAAATTAAGATAATAATAAAGATAATAAAGACAAATAAAAACACAAACTCAGTGTTAACCAACTTTTTGATCACAGTCACGTTTACCAGTGTTTCCCCTAGGTTTATGGCTTTGGGGGGTGGGTGTGGGGGTCATCCAGACTCTAGGACCTTGGTTTCCAAATGAAATGCAAAACTTGCTCTCATCTGAAAAGAGGACTTTGGACCACTGGGCAACAGTCCAGTTCTTCTTCTCCTTAGCCCAGGTAAGACGCCTCTGACGTTGTCTGTGATTCAGGAGTGGCTTAACAAGAGGAATACGCCAACTGTAGCCAAATTCCTAGACATGTCTGTGTGTGGTGGCTCTTGATGCCTTGACCCCAGCCTCAGTCCATTCATTGTGAAGTTCACCCAAATTCTTGAATCGATTTTGCTTGACAATCCTCATAAGGCTGCAGTTCTCTCAGTTGGTTATGCATCTTTTTCTTCCACACTTTTTCCTTCCACTCAACTTTCTGTTAACATGCTTGGATACAGCACTCTGTGAACAGCCAGCTTCTTTGGCAATGAATTTTTGTGGCTTACCCTCCTTGTGAAGGGTGTCAATGATTGTCTTCTGGACAACTGTCAGATCAGCAGTCTTCCCCATGATTGTGTAGCCTAGTGAACCAAACTGAGAGACCATTTTGAAGGCTCAGGAAACCTTTGCAGGTGTTTTGAGTTGATTAGCTGATTGGCATGTCACCATATTCTAATTTGTTGAGATAGTGAATTGGTGGGTTTTTGTTAAATGTGAGCCAAAATCATCACAATTAAAAGAACCAAAGACTTAAACTACTTCACTCTGTGTGCATTGAATTTATTTAATACACGAGTTTCACAATTTGAGTTGAATTACTGAAATAAATTAACTTTTCCACGACATTCTAATTTATTGAGATGGACCTGTATATTCAGACAACTATACACGGTTATCCCTTTACAGTTTGTACTCTCATAAAATACGTGCACTACATGTTGACTTTTAAACCTTTATTTAACGTTCAACAACAGTTATTTCAGCACAATGAATGTTTTTGCGCTGAATATTAATTCCTCTCTGACACGCGTTCACACGTCTGCTGCGCCTGCGCTCATTCAGTAAAGATTTAAACTTAACGCAGACTGTCAGGATGGAACTTTATGCAAAAATGGAAATGCTCGCGTGAATTTGTGACATTTACAGATAAGGATATGACCGTAAACTGAATGTTTTTACGCTGAGGACACACACGCATCTGTCAAAGCGCCTGACAGGGCAAGCCATTACGCTAATGCATTAACTTAAAGCTTAAAATAAAGAATTCTCATGTTTTGTGCAGCTTGGATCACGTACTTCTCCCGCAGCATCTCATTCCTCCTCTTTTCCTCCACTATTTTTAGATGCATTTTGGCCACAGAAATCCGTTATTCAGTGCTGTAACGTTAATTTGACGCGAGCGGCTGAAGTTGGACGTGCACTGTGGGCAGACCCGACTAATCCATAATGAGAATCGTTGTCGATGATTTTCATTATCGATAATAATCGATTTTATTGATTAGTTGTTGCAGCCCTACTCAGCAGAGTTGAGTTTCCTGGAATAGAAGGCACAGGGGAAGAGCTTGGGAGGATTACCCTGACGCTGAGAGCGTATAGCTCCAATGCCTGTGTTGGATGCATCCACCTCCACAATGAACTCTAATTCAGAATCAGGATGGTGAAGAATGGGTGCGGAGGTGAAACGTTCCTTTAGCTGTTGGAATGCCCTTGCACCAGATGGTGACCAGATCAGACGTTGCTTGCCTCCTCTTAGCATGGAGGTGAGAGGTGCTGCAGTGGTGCTGAAGTCACGGATGAAATGTCTATAAAAATTTGCAAAGCCCAAGAAGCACTGTAGTTCCTTTACAGTAGTCAGTTGAGGCCAGTTGAGCACAGACTGCACCTTCTTGTCATCCATAGCTACCCCCTCTGCGCTAATGATATAACCAAGAAAAGAGGTAACTGATTGTCAATGATCTGCTGAAGCACTGCCCGCACGTGCTGCACATGAGAGTCCAGGGTATCTGAATAGATCAAGATATCATCAATATAGACTATGACCCATCGGTTCAGCATGTCCCGGAAGACGTCGTTGATGAAGGCTTGGAAGACTGAAGGACTGTTGACCAATCCGAACGGCATAACAAGATACTCGTAGTGCCCTGACGTTGTTGAAAAAGCCGTCTTCCACTCGTCCCCCTCTTGGATGCGAATCAAATTGTAGGCACTGCGGAGATCGAGTTTGGTGAAATATTTAGCAGTGCGAAGTTGCTCCAGGGCTGCTAGGACTAGAGGTAGAGGGTAGCGGAATTTCTGTAGGCAGGACTCAGACCATTGTAAAATCTGTTTGGTTGTCCAAGAAATTCGAACGTTATTATGAATGTTATCGCTCTCATGCACAGTGCGCTGAATTTTATTTTATTCTGTTTTAACGCAACGGTGTGTGTCGTCTGGAATGACTGGCCCTCACTCGTGGAGCGGAACAGTGTCTCTTCCCACTTAACTTGCATAAAGTTGTTTACCTGTCTTTCCGCTGTAATGCGAGTGAAAGATACAAGAGCTGCCTAATCAGCAGATGAGGTGCTGAAGGTCACATGCTAATACGCAGGGAGCTTAACCCCAACTGAAAACATGAAGAGTAGATTCAATCAGTTGACATAAAATACCGGTTGAGCTGTTTATAGGTGAAACACAGTCCAGGAATATGGAAAGATTAAAGTAATGTTTTAACTGGTAAACTGATACGTGTTTTTGATCCACCTGCTATGTCACCATTTTTTGTGTTTTCGCAGCTCTATGTATGTACATGCTGACTGATCAACAATGAAAATCATTCTCTCAAAGGGACCCTTGTCTTGTTGTTTTCACCCCCACACACTTTTTGTCATAAAAAGTAGCATTGGAATTACTTGAAATGTCATCCCCATTACAGTGTCCACAAGGCGTCTTTCGATGAAGTCTTAGAGCCTGCTTATGCTGAAAGGAAGTGACATATTTACGACTTAACAGTTCCTTAAAGCTTTGTTAGTTTTGTTTGATTCAGATTTGCTCACTTGCAGTGTAAACAGCTTTGGCGATTCAAAGTTACACATTGAAGTGTAAACAGCTTTGATTTGAAGTTGTGCATTTGCAGTTTAAACTTTCTTTATTCAAAGTTGCACACTTGCAGTGTAAATGTTTTTATTTTAAGCTATGGAATTGCAGTTTTGACAGATACATTGATTCCAAGTTACAGGCTTTGCGGTGTAGACATTTTATTTTAATTTACATAGTTGCCGTGTTGACAGCCTAATTAATTCAAAGTCATGCACTTGCAGTGTAGACATTCGTTGATTCAGAATTATGGAGCTGCAGTGTAAACAGCTTTGTTTATTCGGAATTGCACACTAGCAGTGTATTCATTTAGGCACTTGCTCTTCATACAGTCACACACATTTGAAGTGTAGAGCATTTATAAAGCCCTGTGATTTCCGTGATTTGTAAAGAATGGACGGAATCACAGAATCCAGTCATAAAAATGGAATTTGCTACATAACGTGGAATGTCACAGAATTGATATAGACCAATGTCTATGAATATTAAACTGCAAAAAGACTATTTAAATCATGCAAAAAAAAAAAAAAAAAACTAAAAAAACTATTGTCATATTGTATACACACACAGAAAAGGAGAAAATGTTTAACTTGAAGAAATTGTGACAGAAATAGGTTTCTGTAAATTAGAATAATGTGTGTAATGAATATAATAATAAAATTATTATTAAAACCTGTTTAAGGATTACAAATTATAAATAAAATGATTATAAATGTATTTTTTGTTAAACTTATGAATTGTTTTTAAATTGTATAAGTGTCATGATTTCAATTAATTAGATATGCTTTTTGATTACCAAAAAAAAAAAAATTGACCATTGAAACGGAGTCCAGATAAATTAAAATGGGGGAAAGGAAAAAAAAAAAAACTAAACAGGAAAAAAAAAAAAAGATTTTATTGGCCCTACGTTTAGTCAAATTTTTGCTGTGTATGCAGTTGCAGTGTAGATGGCTTCTTTAATACAAAGTTGTGCCTTTACAATGTAGACTGTTTCGTTGATTCTGAGTCACGTGCTTGCAGTGTAGACAGCTTCACTGACAATTGCAGTATAGACAGCTTTGTTGATTTATAATAGAGTTGTTCTAGTTTTGTAATGTCATCTTCTTGCAGACACGTTCTTATTGTGTATGCAAGTGAATGAGAACAACGAATCAGAACAATGCAGTTTGGCTTCTCTGAATCAGTTGGACTACACTGTAATATCTAGTTCAGGTCACCGTCTGAACCCCCAGCCCTCAACAATTAACCGCTTGTTGTCTCATGAAGAACAAAAACCCCCTTCTTTCTTCTCTCTGCCCCGTTATGCTAATTTCTAGTTATGATTCTGAACATCTAATTAATTCAGTTTACAGCAGAGATTCCAGGATAAACAAACCTTGTATTAAAATGCAAATATGCAGAAGAGTTTGTGGTAGTTAGACGCCAGACTCTGTCATGAAATTCTTGAAAAATAATGCAGCACTTGTGCTCTTTTTGCAAACCTCGCTTGCTTGGGACAAGCCATGTGTGTTCACACTGAGGGTGTAGAATATTTTTATTGATTAGAATAGAACTGAATTGAGTGTAAATGAGAAACAGAGTGTGCCACAGGAATTGAATGTACCTATTCTAGGGCTGGGCGATAAAACGATAATAATTATCGTGATAAAAACGATAATAATTATCGTGATATAATTTTAATAATTATGATAAAACAATAAGAAGAGTAATATCACAATTTTTGATACCACAGAAATGTCAGAATTCTTGTCATGTCAATATCACAAAAAAAATACTAGCCTAATAAATAAACAATAAATAAACAAGCTCACTGAAGACAAGTAAACAGTCAGCAAATAAAAAAAGAATAACAAACTAATTACTAGGTAATTAGTAATAGGACAATAGGAGTAATAGGACAATAGGAGTAATAGGACAAAAAAACTACAGTACAACAAATAAATAATGCTACAGTACATACATTGTATAATGTAATCAAATGTATAAAAACACTGCATATTCTTCACTGTGTAAAATAAATATATATTTCTTCTTACTAAATTTCCAAAGTGATTTAGTCAATAGCAGTCAAAGATTTTCTCTTTTTTGTTGTTTGATTAACATGAATGAATGCTGTCACTTTAAGAGCTGCCCAAATCCAATATACTGTTTCTCTCAGCTGTTTGCTTTCACTGTGTTTACGTGGATACGTGCAAATAAGTGCATTTTGACACGTACAAGTGTGTGTATTTAACTGTTCCAAGCCTATAAAGCAGCAAAAATAACTCAGTACTCCCCCGCTCTATGCGCACCGTTTTCACGTGCACACATCTCTCTGAAAGTGTGTGCACATGGCAAAAAGAGTTCTCTTTCATTGCTGATTGCGTTTCAATGGCTTAAAATCACTAGCATTGCTGTTTTTTATAATGAACATGAATTTACATCTGCATCCTAACTCAAGCTACTACTGTCAACTCAAGCTACTGTTAAATGTGCATTTCTATTAGACAAAAAAGTAATATTATTAATATTTCAGCCTGCACTGCAAACTGTGCTGATACGTGTCATAAAATGATTTGAAACAATATTAGATCATGCAAAACCTAAGAAATTAATTTTTCTATTAAGATATTTATTTTAAGGAAAAATGACTGGAGAAATTCCAGTATTCTCAAAGAAATAAAGTTGAGCCAGTCTGCAGAGTGACTCCAGAGTCCAGTCTTGAACTTGCATACACCAAAGGTAATCAATACATTCCATACATATACTTATTTATTTTAAGCAGTGACCATGAGACCAGGGCTCCACCATTTATGACCATTTCCATTCCGGCCTGAAATAGGTGGCCATAAGGACATTCCATTCCTGAGGCACAGCCTGTTTCTTTTAGGTTTCTCCACTGAGTCAGATATAATGGTAGAATTTCTATGGTAATATTCTCATAGATTACACTCAATTCAGTTATATTCTAATCAACAAATATATTCTGCAAGGGCTGATATGTTTCCCATGGTACTTTGCTTGCTGCGCTTCATTTCATATTCTGTGGAATTTTATCAAGCTGAAACTTTTCCCAGAGACTTTCACTGTCACACACTGCAAATAAGCCATTAGCTCTGGTTAACTTTTTGACTCATTATTATTTTAAGAAGCAGCTTTTTGCAATAGCACAGCATGCTAATAAAAATACCAACATAAAAAATTGCCTTTTTTTAAATTTTTTTTAAATTAGTTATGTATCTTGTGTGTGTTAGGGATGGGCATTTCAAGCAAAAGTAATATTCGAAAATCGCTGGGAATTATTCGATTATTATTTGAAAATCGCACCCCTCCCCCGCAAGCATGCATGCAGGTATTAGGTTACACACCCATAAACGGAGAACGAGAGAGAGACCATTCACGCTTTTACAAACTGTTTAATTCATTAAAAGATCTTAACTCAAGCTATATAATGATTGTAACATGCTGAAACATATTAATATAATAAACATAACAGAATGACGACACTTATTAACATAGCAGTTGGTCGATTAGCATGAATCAACTGCTCATAAGGTATTAAACTGCTCAAAAAATATATTCCAATACTTTCTCTCGCAATTCTATCGTTGGGTAATTATACTGTATATTAACTGCGGGCATCAGTGAGCCGTTATTAATATGCAGGGCATTGAAACCGCTTTTGAATGTGCACGTGCGACCGTTTTACTTTCACTTTCGAAATTGCGATATGTTTATACTGTGTGTGTGGTTTATACTTACCACACAATTTACAAGATTAGATGTTTGTCAGTGGTGGTCAGGATCTGCGAATCATTCGCCATCGTCCTATCAGTCATCTCTCTTTACTCTGTTGCTGGTAAGTAAAATTGCATGTAGCCTACTGTAATGTAACAGGCTAACGCTAGCATGCGGCTAACCATATGTCCCTTTAGTGGCTCCGTAGAACGCATTATTTGTTTTCCGTGACTTTCCCAGTAAAGATTCAGCACACCTCTAACCCAGTCGGGGATATTTGTGGTCCGCACAGAACTCTTATTTGACATCGTTCTTAGTTTCAAGTCTACAGTGTGCGCGTGAGAGACAACGTGTTCTTCTGTTGTCTTTCACAGCTTTTAAGTGCGTTATTGGCAGCGCTACCCTCTGATTACGCATCACCACCGCATCAGCACTGAAAACATGGGGAATTTTTTAGATAATAATCGCACAACCTATTCGATATTCTATGAATAAATCAACTAATCGAATATTCGAAAATCGTGACCCATCCCTAGTGTGTGTATAATTTTAAATAAGCAAAAAGGGAAAATCTAGATACATGAACTTCTTGTTCATTAAGTTCATTGTTTCCTAGCCATTTCATGCAGAAATGAGTCTGACGTGTACTTTTGTGGAGCCAGTAATTGTTTTTTCTTTACTCAAGGCTGTAACATTAACTCGGCTGCTATCTAGAAAGACAAGATGATCTCTGCGCGTCTTTTGTCATCCAGTCTCGGGCCGGTCAAACTGTTTGAGAAACAGTTCACGTCCCTCCCAACCAGAGATCCACTCCCCAGACGTTGCCTCCACTCCCAACCGGAGATATAATTGTTTTAATTAGTTTCTCTAAAACCCATACAGCATTTGAAGAATGCTGTTATCAGCAGTGGAGGAGGCAGAGATGTATTTATTTGCTTTGGGAAACCTAAAAGTTTCTGAGGTAAAGGCATGCTGCACTTATCTCAATAACAAATCGATGATTTTTGTTTTAAAAGTGTGTACTGTGCGACTGTGACAACCAGTAGCAACTTGTGCTCCCAGACCCCCTCAGATCGCGATTCTTCCAGTGCTGACTGAAAGCCTCTGAAGTAAATTGCTGATCTTGTTGCATAATAAATCAAAGGCGGAACGATGGTGGTTTAAAGAAAGAACGAATGAAAGAAATGAGAGGAGAAAGAAAGAGAGAATAAGCTCTGGGCTTGTTCTTGTTCCTCAGCTTTAATGAACTGCGCTGTAAGCCCTTGAGAGCTCTGTTGATAGCAAACATGGCGTGTGAGATGGCGAACCGGTCCTGGATTCATTACAGCCGTAGGAGCGGCTGATATCGCCAGCCTTGTGGACCGACCGGTCGGCTCTGACGTGAGATAACGCTGATCTGTGAGAATGGAGTTTCTTAAAAAGATACTATCCTAATGAGAATACAGCATGTCAGTCGTAATCCCAGTTGTGTGGCTCTGAGAAGCCTTCAAACAATTTCAGTTTAAACATGTAGAGACGTTCCCATGTTAACAATCACGCGAATGTTGACACGAATAGGCCTGACAGATATAGTTGGTGAGAATCTGGCTGTCTAGGAAGCATTTTTAAGCAGTCGCTCCTGATGTCCAGCCTACAAAACAAGTTGGAATTAGTAATGCGTGTACAGTCTGTTAAAACCGCCTCAAAAAACTCCTGCCCTCCCCAGCTGGTATGAAAAGGAGTGTTCTTCTGTCAACAACTGGGACATTGTTGCACTGAGACGAGTCAGACGACCCAAATGTACTGCATCATAATCAGCAAGCCCCCATAATGCTTTGAGTGTCTCTTAATTGGATGGAAATGAAGTCTGGTCTATAGTTTGTCCATATCTAATGAGACTCAACCCCACGGTCCCTTTTTATTCACAGATTGCGTGTATGCGAGTGCATCGTGCGTGCGCTTGCGCGTGTTCCCAGGGGTTGCAACAGTGGGCTCTCACATTATAAAGCTCTGTGAACGCGGTGGTCTTGATTGGGTACTGCATGCCACAGTGTGAAGTTTCTGCGCTATCGCAACCTCCCGCAACGATATTACTCGCGCGCCTTTGTCTGATTGTTGCTGTGTGATAGTGGATCTTGATGGCGCGCCAAATCCTTGATTTGCAATTAAGCCATCTAAACTAAAGGAGACAGGAAGATTTAGTGTATCATAGACTACTGACACAGATGCATTGTTCGTGCAGTGTGATTAGGTCATTGTTGAACTTTTTCAGACAGTGTGTGTAATTCAAGACACAGAACAAGGAAGGAACTGAACAGATCAGACTGTGTCGTAATGCTTGTGGTTTGGTAAATGTTCGTTTATCCAGGGTGCAAATTGTGTCAGAACAGTTAAATCAACTTTATTTGATTTTTTCCCCCTTCCTTATTACATAAAAAACCTGTTAGCATTTCGTAAATGCAGTTATTCATCATAAAGCTAAATGCAGAGGTAATTACAGTTGTTTTATAATTCTGTCTGTTCAAAAATTGTGACAGAGTCTTAAGAAAGCAGCATTTTTCTTTTTTATACTATTATTTCTGAACAGTTTGGATAATATTTATCTTCATATTTCATGTGTCTTTTCTGCAGGGATATTTAACAAAATTTGTTTAACATTGAAACTAAGTTATCATGAGTCGTTTAATGAAAAAAAAAAAGATTTTCTGTGTCAGGGTAATGATTTGACTCCTTTAATTTGAATCACTGAATCATTATGTTGATTATTTGAATTGTTTATTTGATCAATCATGGCAAGTTTGCGAATGAAGCTTTTGCACTTCTAAGACTTTTAAAGTTAGTAGTGTTGCTACTTTTAGTTAGCTTAGCTTAGCTACTCTGCTAACACCAGACTCTTGTGTAGTGAGAGGTTTCTTTCTTGTTTCCTATTGAAACAGGAAGTTTGGGTGGGATGTATCATATTTTGTTTTAAATATCCAGTTGGATGCAGATACTTCGCAGCTATGAGCCATTTTTTGCTACTTGGCTAGTCAGTTGCAGGTGGTTTGAGGGGAAGGGACATTTTCTATCTGGAGAGCTTTTGATTGGATGAAAATCTGTGTAGTACAGGTTGAGTTATTAATATTTTTCATCCGTTTTCTTGGAGGAAAAAGATTGTATATTTGAAATAGATATTATTTGTTAAATGTTACTTTTATTATGTTGATTTCATAGGGTCAAGTTTCCCTCTGCTCGCTGTTCTTTCGTTCTCACTCCCAGAGGAGCAATTAAATCGTCGCTCACAGGACGGGCACTTCAGGTGTGAGGGCACATTGACCCATTTATGTGAAAACAATGTTAATATGCTTCTTCACTTTGTGGGTAAAGTCACACATCCGTGGCACTGCGTCCTTCCTTTCACTCTGGCTAACTCCAAAGCATCAGTTAAGCGGTCAAATGCATTATTCAGGCTTTAGAGGTCACAAACTTGAACACAATGTCGAGGGATCTCTTTTCGGGACGTGACAAGGTTAAGTTAACACTTCTACTGCCAAATCTTTGGTGTAGGTGTTTAACAGACCCAACTACAGCGTACACAGAGTCAGAGCTCAAAGTGGTGGGTCAGCGTTGAGATTAGTTGCTCACACAAAGCAGGTTTGTTATAAATGGTAGCAGCAATAGCAAAGACTTTGATAAAGGGCTTAACGGCTATGCCGCCATAAAAATAGATTAGCTCTATCTGTGCTAATGGCAGCCGTTGGTGCCTTTCAAAATGCACACATACATGCACTTGCCTTTATTGTTTTTTCACTTAAGTATAAAGTCATACCCTTCAGAAATCAGGTCACCTTTTTTTTTAGACCAAATGATTAAAGGACAAGCTATAAAAAAACCTCAAAATGTAAAATCTGTTCAACTTACTCAAGTACACTGGACAAACTTTTTTTGTTTTATTTTTATTTTTTTTATTTTTTTTTTTATTTTTTTAAAGGACAGTGAAGAGGTCATCTCAGTGCGACTTTTGTTTTTGACTTTAAAGAGTTTAAAACTTGACTTTATCTGTTTGTTAGTGTGCATGCTCTGACATGCATTTGCAATGTGCTTCTGTAGTGTGATGATATTGGGAAAAACTAACACTGTTTACACTTATTTATTTTTTTCACATTTTTCACTCTGAAGACGTTTTTGAGTGCGAACCTTCCTTTTAGGGCTGAAAATTTGGGGAAAAACTTGATAGATTTGGGTGTTCACACTGGGGTTTACTCTTTACAAGAACCAACTCAAACCTCTATCAGTAATCAAAGGCTTTTCACTTTTTAAAGGCAATATTTCCACAGTTTTTGACCCATTTAATATAATTTTTAAAAAATAAAATAGAATTTTTCAATTTAATTATTCAATTTAATTTAATACAAATATTTACATAAGAACTGTTTGTAGTAGTACTATTGTAGTGTATAATAAAAATTGAATATTTAATAAAAAATATATAGTGCATCTGTTAAATTGCAATGTTAATAATTGCATTCTAATTTTAATCTTAATATTTTGATAAATATATGCACTGCGAGTTTTAGAGTGAAGCGCAGCACTGTGTTCATTTACACTCAAGCAGTTCATGAAAAAGTGTTTCAGCATCTTAGAGCAGCTCGGTTAACAGTAAACAAACAGTGCAGCACTTCACTTTGAAACCTGCAGTGATTATAATTATTTAATTAAATCACAGCATGCACGATTTGAGAATCATGATAATCGCTCCAAGCCATTTTGCGAAATTGATTTTATTTTCATATATCCTGCAACACTAAGAAACAGGATGTTAAATAAGAGAAAAAAAAAAAAAAAGGACCAGACTTTGTTCTATCCATTGGGAATGCACTTAATCGTGAAAGTTGCTGTTACATACCAGAATGAAACCAGGTTGGAAGAATAGGGTTAAAAAATAAGAGGCCTTGGTGATGTCATCCAAACTAAAAAACTGTTTTAGAAACAGAGCAAATTATTATAGTTTGGTAGTTATGAAATATGGAATAATGTGCATGTATGTGCCAATATGACCAGGAATATGATCTAGAATTATTATTATTATTATTATTATTTATTTTTATTCACTTAACCAGCTTTTCCTGCTAACAGAATTATAAACCCATTTGTTCAGAATTATATCCGCCATTTTTAGTTACAGTACAGCTCCCACGGCAGAAGTGTGTCTGCCGTCCCCTCTCACCTGTGTTACAGTCTTGCTTTGTTTTTATCTGTTCCTGACTGCCTCTGAGCTGTTGACCCTCTTGAGTGCTCAGGTGCTCTGTGGCACAGCGACACTGGCAGTTATACACAGAGAGAGAGAGAGAGAGGGGAGGAAATGTAATGGCCTGTGAGAATGATAGGTTATGAGAGAACGAGGGAAGAAAAAACAGCAGCTATACGGAGAGAAAGAGAGAGAGAGAGAGGCCTCGCTGACGTTTCCCTGCTGCATATGCAGCTGATAGTATCTGGCAGGGCCTGGCTCTCTAGGGAGCCCTGTAATCTGTTCCATCAGCGTTTACTACCGAACAAATTAACTAAGACAAGCACCGCCGCCTGAGCCAGCAGAATTCTTCCATTAGGAAAATTATAAAGCTATTATGGGGAACAATTTGGTCCTTTATATAAACGACTCTCATTGGAGGGCTACAAGGCTTCCTTGAACTACACCAGGGGGGCTGGATGGAATACCCCAGGGGGCATTAGCACTATTGATACCAGTAGAAAGAAAAATCACGCTCTTTAATATCTCAAACCTTTCTGTTTGACAGCAGCAAGATTAAATGGGGAGTTTTTTTAAGCCTCTGAGAAGAAAAGACCCTAGGAAACTCAGTTGTGTCTCCTTTGGAGTTTCAAGCGAGACAGTCTCAAACTGTGCTCAAAAGATCTCAGTGTAAATTTAAATATTTATATGATTCTTCTAAAACCAAATAATCTGCTCTATTATATGCACATTAATTTTACAGCCCTATACTGTTTCTGTATGTCAACAGTTGTCGTATTCATTTTCCACAAGGTTTGAGAAATATCTGAGACTTGGTACTTTCCTCGGCTTTGAAAGCACAAACTTTATTATATATTATGTTTCATATTTACTGTAATTTTGGTTGCTCAACCTTAAAAATCTCATTGTAGCATTTTAACAAAATTTTTTTTTTCCCCCAAGGACCTTTAGGAGAAATATTTGAGATGAAGTTGATACTTCAATGAAGTACCATCTTAAGCTACAAAAGTGCAGCCTTTGCTGTATCGTGATTCATACTTGCTGAAATTCTGGCTGCACAACCTAAAAAAAATCACATTATAGTGTAAGACACAAATATATATCATGATTACATTCACAAATCAGTTCTGAAGTTGACATGAACTCAGTCGTTCAGTTTAAATTATGAATCAAATCAACAGATTCTTTTCAAAGAGCCCTTGATCCTATTCACAGTTCAGAATGATTTATTCAGAGATGGGTTCCTAAGTTGAAAGTGCAATTTTTGGTGTATTATCATATTTCCTGTAATTTTTTACTGGCTTTAACAATCAGTTCTGAAGTTGACATTTTGAATCCAACTCAGTCTTTTAGTTGAAATTGTGAATCGAATCAACAGATTCTTTTCTTTGAACACCTTGATCTGGTTCACAGTTTAAAATGATTCATTCACATATGGTTTCCTAAGTTGAAAGTGCAACCTTTCCTGTATTATGATTCATATTTTCTGTAATTTTGGCTGTGCATTGTTAGAGTAAACGCATTATGTCACAGTTTATTTCCGTCATGGTCTCACCACTTGTATTAATAACAAGCCATTTAGGAAGACCAGAACCATAGCCCACTTACATAGCATGACGTTTTATCTAAAACATGTCCCATTGACCTAGAAACCAATGATCCACACCCGTCTCCAGGGATGGTATTTTAAAACCAGATTCGTCCCTGGAGATCAGCCCTCATGCTTTTACCTTGCCAGACTAGCCGAACGATGCTCCGTCAGAGTGTTTTGCGGACCCATGTGTCTTCCTATGTGGAAGGAGGAGGTGATAATAACAGAGGAGAGTAAAACTGGGGCGAGACTGTGGTGACTCAGCCTCCCAGTTGTTGTGTTGGAGGTTTGGGGAGTCTGGCGCACAGAGTTCCAGCCTAATTAAGTTGATTTGTTCCCAGCATCTGGCTCCCAGATGTCAGACGATATTCTTTAGCTCAGCTCCCTGCTGTTGAGAGGAGAGGAGTGGGATGGCAGGGACCGCAGACTGCTGACTTTTTCACGAGGCCCACCGGGGGTGGGACTACAGTGTACTGTGGGTGACTGATGGATGTGGCGGCCAATCACGGTGTGTTTGTCGCAACTTTCCAGGGAATCTGATTGGTTAGTTGGAGCAAGTGGTTTATAGCCACAGTACGCCTGCAGGTGCATACCAAGCAGTTTTCTCACACCCTATAAAACACGTTTCCTGCAAAATAGACGTGATGTTTGGTGAGAAGGTTCTGTCGTATTGTTTTTACAGCTTTTGGTTTTTGCGAATGTGACTGGTCTGAGATCGATGACTCTGCTTGTGGACAACAAAAAGCTCTTGCCAGCCTCTTGATAGAGTGGTGCCAAGTAGTTAATGTGAATCAGTTCATCCGATTCATAATTCGGACCAAATGATTAATTTATGAATCAGTTCTTAAGTTGACATTTTAAAACCAACTCACTGAATCATTTAGTCTGAATTGTTAAATCAACTGGTTCTTTTCAGTGAATTAGTTGATTTAATCCACAATTAAGTAGTGCTGGGCGGTATACCCGTTCATACCAAATACCGGTGTCTATTTTTCTTATGATATGAATTTTTAAAATACTGCAATACCAGTGTCATTTAAATAACGTTCAGAACGCGACACTGTTTGAGAGGGGTCTCTTTTCACTATTGCATTGTGGCGAGGACACAGCTGTACGTCTTACTAAGCGTGAAAGTTCTGAAGCTGTAGAACGTGATGACAGAAGAACTCATCCACAATATCCACCGCCCGCTGCCATCAGCTCCCGTGTCTCACACACACGAGCGTGACTTTAGCACTATATTTAGCAACTTTCAGACCCTTTTAGCGGCTTTTTCCATAGAATATACAAACTGACAAATCTAGCAACTTTTTTTGGATAAACCTTAGCTATGGTTCAGTTGGAAGATGTCGCCAGTGCTGCCCCGCGAGATCTGACTCTCCCGGCGCGGTGTCGCCTCTCTCGGCGTCTGTTCTGTGCAGTGAGCGGCAGAGAAGCACCGCATTCAGCTGGCCGTACCGCAGCAGACTCATCAGTAAATGAGTACAAAACAGTGTTTCCAACCACCTGCCGCTAACTGACTGTTTGGAATTATAAATATGAGCATAGTTCATCTGTTAATATTATGCACTTTTTTTTTGTTTGTTGTTGTTTTTTAGTTTGTTACTCAGACGCAGGCAGTGCGCTGCATGAGACAAAAAAGTAATATAGCCAAAACCACCGCATAGCCGCTTTTTAGTGTAACGTTAGATGAATGTTGATTTTATCAGACGATGTCTCGATTATAAATGAGAGTGACTCTTGGTTAACATGTATTAATGGGTCGTGTTTAGTCACTATTTAGGGTGGAATTTTTCTACAATATTCGCTTATCATGACAGTAAAATAGGGCATTCTAAGTCAATCTACTGCAGTTTTTCCTCTCTCAGTCAGTAGAAAATGTGGTTAACATCCGGTCATGCATGAAAAAAATAAATACTGTCATCTACCGTGAAACCGGTATAATTTTGAAAAATACCGTGATATAAATTTTTGGTCATACCGCCCAGCACTACAATTAAGACTGAGCAGTTCACTCACAAATCAGTTCCTATTTTGACTTCTGAAACCAATTTACTGACACTTTTGGTTCAAATTGTGAATTGAATCAAATGGTTCTTTTCAGTGAATCATTTGTTTTGTTTCTCAGTTCAAACTGAGCTATTTCATGAATCGAAATAGCTATTTCATGAATCGATTCTTAAAGTGACGTTTTGAATCCAACTCGCTGAAACTTTTAGCTCAAATTGCTTTTCGTTGCTTCCGTTGCGAAATTACAATTCGTTGCGAAATTACAATTCGTTGCTCAAACAGAGCAATTAATTCACTTATCTGTTTTTAATCTGACATTTTGAATCCAACTCCCTATTGAGTTTCTGATTCACAATTCAAACTGAGTAAATCATTCATGAATTGTTTCCTAAGTTGACATTTTGAATCCATCCTGATTTATTCAGTCCGAATTGTGAATGATCAACTGGTTCTTTTCAATGATCCTTCGGTACTTTTCAGTGGTTACTGGAACAAAGTTGGCATGAGTAAATCATATGAAAATGATAATTTTACTGTTTTTAATCCTTTAAAATCTGATGGTCAAAGACAAATTGGTTCTGATAATCCAGAAACTGAAATAATTGCCAATTCTGTAAACCCGAGGTTGATATTTAGGCATATTTGTAACGACTCACTGATGTCAAGTCATGATGCCATTTATGTACGTTTAGTTACTCTGGAACCTCATGTGAGTCCTTTCCCTTATCTGTCCACAGAAAGAACTGGATGCCACCGCCGCAGCCCTGGCCAACAGACAGGATGAAAGCGAGCAGTCCAGGAAAAAACTCATTGACCAAAGCCGCGAGTTCAAGAAGAATACTCCAGAGGTGAGCAAAAGCGAGAAATGGAGTGAGAGACGATTTTCTAAATGATAGGAAGCTCAAAGGTAGTGGAGTGAAGGAGAATTTGAGCACCTAATTGTCATATGTCTGGACCAGCACATCCTGGTCTCATGGGAATCTGTGAAGCACCATGTTTCAGCAATTCAAATCAGTTGAATTTCTTCTGCTTGCGTTCTGCCTCCATTTTGACTGCTTACAGGATTTTAAACGTGCACCCTGTAGAGTTGCGTTCTTGTTATTACGATTGTTCCACTTGAGTTCTAGAGCACTGCCGTGCCGTTAGATTATTTTTTTGATTTTGCACTTGTCTGAAGCTCGGCATGGCCTTGCAAGAGAGGTCAGTAGCAGAGAAACCAGAGGATATTATGGTTTATCCATTTAGGGAATACTTGGTCTGCATGAATAGCGGCGGACGGTCGTGTCCAGACCATAGGGTTGTCTGTGAGGTCATGTTCCAGGGAAAAAACCGACGATGCATGTTAGCAAAACAGTAAGGATCAGTGATTCTTTATTTACTGAAAACCATCTCTGATCTGATAGAGTTCTGAAACAAACACGTCCTGACAGTAGGAGAACATCACGACCATTGGATCAGGATGGTTATCAGATGTTTGTTCTGTTTAGAAACAGATTGTTCTTAATGTGTGGACATGATAATGTTTATAGACTCCTATAGTATTTACACACTCTACATCTTAAATCACATGGAGCGTTAGTTTTCGCTTACATTTTGATGCATGACATGTTTAACGAATTTATCAATTTTGACTCTTTCATTCTAAAATGTATTTGTAATCAAATTCAGGTAAGATGTTTATCAAAAGCAAAGTAATTTGTGCTTTTTATATAGCAGAATTTAGAATGAAATATAGATTTGTCTTTTTTTTAACAAATAGTTTTCATTTTATATATTTACATTTTATTAATATATATTTTTAATATTATTTAGTAATTTTATTTTATAACTTTCAACTGATTTGATAAAATAATTAATAATAATAGTAATAAAACAATATATAATATAATTTTAAAGTATAAAAATGCAGTATTTCATACAAATCTCATACTAGATTCTATACGCTACTTTAATATTGTTTTTTTTTTTCCTTAAAAAAATAACTGAATGTGTTAACATGTTAATTAAATAAATGGAAATTAATTTTGAATTACTGAATTATCTATTTGTTCAGTTGCCTGTTTATTTGCAATTTGTTTGCTGTGTATTTGTCTCGATTTAGTATTGTGCTGAAGTCAATGTTAGTATTGATAATGGGTCAGAGCAGTGCAGGATTTAGTAATCAAGGCAAAGAAGTAAGAGAAAGAGACATCAGACAGCTGTCAGAAGACATCTGGAGTTCAAAATAACCTTGGGCTTTTCTTTTAGTCTTTGATTATTAATGTCCTTATCAGCATAAGAGTGCTTTTGTGAAGATTTCAGACAGGTGCCTCCAATCCTCCAAACAGCAAATCCGTATAATTCCTCGCTGTGTTTGGTTTTGAGAAGTCTCTGCTAACCCATCTGTAGTGTGGAGAACTCAAGGGCACCGTGGTGCTCCGGCCAGCGATATCTTTGATCACGGTTGCCGTCGCCTCCTGCCCTCCTCCCTCTCTCGCGCCTTCTTTCCTGCCTCTCGTTTGGTGAATTCCTTGCGAGTTACCACTCCCAGAGAGTGCCGATGAATAAATGGAAAATAAAAAAACCTGTTTTGTCTCCGGAGCCTCAATAAATCAGTCCCCCTTTTCCATTTAAAATGTCCAGGGCTGCAATTTATGTCTGAGCTTAATAACCCGTTACTAAATTAATCGTGCTGGGGGTTTTGGCTGAGAGGCCATGCGTTCGGAGATTCTGTGAACCCTGTGAAAGAAAAAAAAAAAAGTCTGTCCGAGTGCTTTTCTGCCCGGTACCCAAGGTGCAAGACATCAAGGGCCTCAGTCAGAGAGGTGGAAATTCTATCTCTGATGAGGGAAGCTGGAAATTTACCTTAATGGCTGGGCTGCTGGATGTGGAATTAATGTGCCATGGCTACCTTACTGTACCATTCCTTTAGACACAGCCGTAATCTAACCCCAATGGACTTTGTGGTGTCAGCAATTTTTATGTTAATTTGGGATGTTTGTGCTTAATTTACTCAGAAATTTGCATCCAGTTCCACTAGCTAAAGAAGCAAAAAAAAAAAAATTTTTTAAAAATCTAAACTTTCTTGTCAAAACAAACGAAACAGTTTTTAAGTCTAATTAAGCTTCAAAAAGACAAAGAAAGCACCATTGAAGTTTCATAAAACCAGTCCAAATGTTTCAGTTCAAATGTTGATGTACTGATGTGTGAAATTTGTGACATATTTTATTCAAGTTTAATAAATTTAAATTGTTAATATTGATTAAAAAAATCATATTTTAATAATAATAATAATAATGCAATGTAGTATGATAATGTTTAAAAATACAATATTCACACGATCCCAAATTAAATTTTGCCATACAAATATATATACTCTATCATTTTAATATCATTTTGTTTTGGTTCCTTAAAAAGGAACTGAATGTTATCAGAAAATAAAGATGTTCTTGCGGAATATCATAAAATCAGTAATTGTAATATAAATGAAAATGAAGACTGGGGGTTTTAAAGCTATAGAATGACAAAAATTACCATTAAAGTATAATAAATGTAGTCCAAAATTGCTTGTGTGCAAACTCTTTTGAGGCCAAATGACTCCTTAATGTGAGAAACAGACTGAAATGATTCATTCATGAATTACTCCTTTTTTTTTCTTTTTCCTTTTTTGATACTACATGGTGCTTTTGTGTGCTTTTTGAAGCTTGAAGCTCTAGTCCTTATTCATTGTAAATGCACAGAAAAGAGTGACCGGTATGTTATTTAAAATGCCTTCTTTTGTGCTCCACTGAAAAAAGGAAATCTCACAGGTTTGGAAAGACATGAGGAAATAATGACACAATTTTCTTGTTTGGATGAACTGTCCCTTTTAAGTTTTCAGAACTTGTCTGTATATGTTTAGACTGATGAATTGCCGTTTTTGTTTCTCTGACTCTCCGTATCCGTTTTCATTTCAGTCCACTAATGTTGTACTGTTGTTGTTTAATTGTTATTGACTAGTTATTTATGTAGCTCCTTCATGGTTCTGCTTCGCCTCAGGATGCAGGTTGAAAAGTTTATTGTCCGCTATGTGATGTCATTGTGAGAGATAGGGATTTGTTAGGATGACCTGTTATTTTCCAACCGATTACGTAACGTCTGTGTTTTCCTCGCTGTGCACCTGTGAAATAAATAATCCTAAGCAGCCGTTAAATTTACCACAGATCACTTCATTTTGTATTTTTTTTTCAAACGCATAAATATTTAACCCAAACAACCACTACATTTAGCCCTATTTTCATTTAGCTTTTGCATGCTCATTTAGATGGAGTTTTAAATAGGATGTGATGGAGACTGAAAGAGACCAGTGTGTCAGCACTGAAATTATATTCAGAGCTGCCTGCATGATGGAAATATTTTTATAAGGTCATGTGCATTCCCTCCCCTCTAGCTCACATATTTTGAGTTTATGCATTAGACGCCATTGATAAAAATCACATTTTTTGCATTTTTGCTGAGTGTGTTGTAGGGCTGTGCGATTTGGGGGAAAATATCAAATTGGGAATTTTTTTTTTTTTTTTTTTTTTTTTTTTTTTGACAGATATTGCGATTGCGATTTGATTTGCGATTTTTAAATTTGCAAAGTCAAGCTTCAGCTCAATATTGTCAATAATGTGCAGCACAGTATGAGTATTGTTACCCTGCTGAAAAAAACAATAGAAACCATTAACAGAAATTCTTACAGTTTCCATTAAACCATTACAAAATTCCTTTTTGTTTTGGGCATTATTCCAGTTGGAATTACTGTTGTTCTACTGGTTGCCATCTGCCATATTACATTCCACCAATAGAATCCATGAAATACCAGTAGACACCATTATAGTTTACGTTAAAACCAATACAATTCCCATTAAATTTTCTATGGTGTTTTGGGAGGGGATCGTTTTTATTTTTTTAATTTTTTTTATTTATTTATTTTTTCTTCCAGCAGGGAAGATTATAATGGGATAACTACTTTTACAGAATTTACTTAATTACTGAATTTCACAGGAAATATTTGTTTATTTTTTATATAAATGAACTGTATTTCTGTAGTCGATTATTAAAGTATTACATATGTTACATAGGCTGATTTATTTATAATTTGTCAGATTTATATTGATTTTTAAGTATTTGGGATTTTAAGAACAAGTGGAAAATGTGCTGAATGTTTCATTTCATCGAAGTGAAATTAGCAAGCAGTTAGACTGAATTTACATTTGTTTTAAACGCGGAGCCAGGCGCGAGCTAACACAGGTTGCGCACATGCGTCAAACCTCATCCATATTGCCAGATGTGCTTGTAAAGATTGCAGTGCGGAGCCAAGCGCGAGTATAAACGAGCATTACGAAACAGGCAGCGTGAGTGCGGCAAGTGTGAACGGCTCGTCCGTGACGCGGGTTTCACGCCGCGTGGGGCAGAGAGGAGCGAGTATGAGAAGCATTAGGCTGTGTGTGTGGTCTTTGGGAATAGCGAACATGCATTATAAACTTATTTCAAATTAATCTGTTGGGGAGATAAAATGTGAAAGATAACGTTTATGTACTAATGAAATCATCTAAGAATGTATCTTTTAATCTCCAGTACTGAAAGCAGAACCAATAAAGGAGCTCTTGATATGCGTTGTGACACAGCTCTTGCAAATTACCTTTTTTGTTCGTTGTCTGTCATTTCGAAGCTGAAGTTACATACATTTTCCTTTAGTTTTAATTTGCCTAACTATCGATCTGATCCTGTAGACGCCATAATCCCTCTCTCTCTCTCTCTCTCTCTCTCGCTTTGTTTTTTTATTATTTTATTTATTAATTTAAATTTTTTTTTTTTAATGGTGGGTGTTTGCGCAGTTGGATAGAGCAGTGCTGATTGAGTGTGCGATTTCGATGCTATTTCGATTAATCGCACAGCCCTAGTGTGTTGCACCACATGCAAACACCATAAGCGCATTTAAAGTTTACGCTGAGCGTTTGATGGTGAATAAACCACACAGTGCTAATATACCTGCTCTTTATGTACACTCTTTAAAGTGAATATGAAGGGGGTTCACAACCCATTTTATATCTGTAAATTAATGTGGCATTTTTTTTGTTAAACAATATTCATATACAAAAATTAATAGTGGTTGGAGGATAGGGGTTGAAAATGAACAATGTTTGGCAACTTCAGATGAGAAGGAAAGTCGCACTGAAAGATGAAAGACATTTTTTACTTTGTTCAGTGATGAAAAGATCCTAAGATCAGAAATGTTTATTAATAAATTAAATATGGTAAATTTTGATTGCATATTGACTTAATTTGATGTTTAAATCATGAACAGCCTTGTGTGCCATTTAGAATTAAATTGAGATTTTATTTAGATTTTTAAATTCCAGTTTGAATCCAAGTTGATGCAGGATGATGAATTGTAATTTGAATTTAAGTTGAATTAAAATGGAATAAAATTCAAAGAAATTCATATGACTGCTGTAACTTTTTAATAATACATTTTGATTTTTAGTACGCATAAGCCATAAACATGTTAACATACACAAAACACTTAAGATGTTAAACATTAAATTACATTAATAATCAGTATAAAAAAACACCCATTGAGTTTTATAATATAATGTATATTTGAATATATTATATTTTTTTTAATATATATACTTCTATAATTCATTGTTTAAAAAAAATTGGATTTTTTTACATTTAGTTATTAATGTGTGTGTGTGTGTGTGTGTTTATTTATATATATATATATATATATATAAAAAATTAATTAAATAAATTAACTCCATTCATGCAAAAACATTATTTGTAAAATGTCTTTTCCAGTTCAACTTCCTGCGTGGTGGCCAATTCATTTCAACTCATAAACTGAAAGAGCTCATTTTTTAATTCTTCGGATGATCTAGGAAAAAGATTTTTTTTTATAGTTTTCGTATTATATTTTGATCATATTGCCCTACATGTGCATTGATGTTTCTTCTGTTGATTCTCAGCGTCAAAGGCCACACTACAAAGGACACGGAGTCAGTCAAAGAAAAGCGTCCTTTCTTTTTAGAGGTTTTTTTTTTCAGTTATGATTGTTGTATGTGTGTGTCAGCCATTTTGATTTTTGCTCCTTCACTGGCTTTGATGTTGCCTTAAAGGGGACAGCTGGTTGGCCTCTGGACGTTGTGATGTTAGTGTCCAGAGATTTCATTGGCTGCCAGGGCTGGTCAGAGAGAGCTGTGAACTGAATGGTCCTGACAAAATGAATACAGTAATTAGGGCTGATCCACTGGCACGACGCCCACGCTGGCAGACTGGCGTCTTACACTGTTAATTATAGCCGTCCCATTCGTAACACGACGTTAGGGTATTTACCAAGGACTGAATTTGTTACAGTGTATGTGTGTGTGTGTTTGTGTATCTCTGTGTGTGTAGAGGTAGTGAGAGAGAGAGAGAGCATTGTGTGACTAGCACACTGAAAAATGCCTTTGATGTTGGCACTGTAATGGAGGCACGGGGGGCTGGGGAGGTCTGGGGTCGACATATCCGGTTTGTAGACCCGAGCCGTTCACTATATTCATACTTGACCGATGAAATGTTTTCACAGCCTGTAGGAAAGAAAAATCACAAATCATATTTCTTTATATATGTCAATTGTTTCTTGTAGGCTGCAGTGAGATTAAATGAGGAGACTTTTGCCTGATTTTTTTTTTCCTGAAAAAATGCCTCAGTAATCTCACGTGTCTCTGCTATATTTTCAGAAGATATCTTAACATATGGGCAAGATATGAACGTCTGCACTCAAAAGTTAGAGATTTCAATATGAGCTCAAACTGTTCTCATTACGTTTGTCTCATTTGTTTTTTTTTATTTCCCATAGAAATATTCAAAGTTGATACCTAAATAACTATATTTGATACTGACAAAACTGAGAACTTCATAAAGTCTCTTGAACCATGAAAGAGCAACAGTTTTCCTGTGGGAGGTTTGCACACATGTTTAGTCTATCTAGATCAACAGATCTTATTCAGAGTTTCAGTCATGTTTAATCATGCTCTTTCTCAATATTTTGTGTAAATTTGAAACTTGGTTGCTATTTTCATAAACTGGAATTCTGGAATTGCAGCATGACTTAAACAGCTATTTAAGAATGATAATCTGACTACTTTTTTGTATAGATGTGAATGTACTATATACATTATATTTAATTAAAATATGTATATTATGTTATTTTTTATTATACAAAGTATTTTGAGAGGTATTTTGGTGGTATTTTAGATTAAAAAAAGAAATTAACAGTTATATTCATCAAGGATGCATTACATTAATCAAAATTAAAGACAAAATTTCTATTTCAAATAAACGCTGTTCTTTTGAACTTTGTATTTGTCAAAAAATCCTGATAAAAATAGACAAAGTATGCACAAAAATATTAAGCAGCACAATGTTTTCAACACTGATAATAAGAAATGTTTCATAAGCCCCAAACAACAGTGATTTCTGAAGGACCATGTGATGCTGACGTCTGGAGTAATGACTGCTGAAAATTCAGCTTTGCCATCACAGGAATAAATTACATTTTAAAATGTTTCAAAATAGTAAACAGTTATTTTAAATTCTAGTAATATTTACTATTTTTACTGTATTTCAGGTTAATGCTCTGGTGAGCATAACAGACTTAATTTCAAAAAACATTAAAATATCTTCCTGACTCCAAAATTTACATGATTTATAGTCTATACATATAGTGCTGAAATGTTCATAATGGACCTTGTATGTAGTTTTATTGGCTCATTTATGTCTAGCTATTGAATACATTTGTTTAATATATGTTTGAATGTGATGATATCCTACATTTTCAGAAAAAAAAGTTCAAATTTCTTCTGTGTTCTGTCAGAGGTGATTTGCTTTTACATGGTATCCTTGAAGAGGGGCTGACCTACTAAAGGCTTGTGTGGGAGAGACGGGTCAGGGATATCTGTCTCTCTGCATAGCCTTCAGGTTCATGGTGGGGTTTTAGCGTTAGTGCCTATACATCTCCTCCTGACAGGTTAGTAGAGCTGAGTCAAGGGAAGAAAAGTCGAGTAAAAAAGTAAAAAAACAAACCTCAGATTTGTTGTTTTAATATTTAGTTTATCACCCTTCCCCCTCCTTGTGTTTTTTTGAGGTTGAGAGTACTTGTTTAATGTACTGGTTCATTGTATTTGTGCCTGTAGGATTTGATCCATCTGCTCAGCCAAAGCGGGAATGAGACTGGAGTGGAACTGATGGGGCTTGACTGTGTGCCACTTCCTGTCTCTCTCAGCTGACTTGATTGGCTGTTCCTCAGAGCTTCCTGTCTGATAGTCACCACTGGACTTTGCTGAGTGTTATGCATTTGGATATTCTGACTACTGTGTCTGTGTTTATGAATCACGCTGCCCCACATTTCAAAGCGAGTCCGCTTTAATTTCTCTTGGTTGTATTTGGTTGGTAGTTTTTAAAACAAATGCTGATTCCTTCATAGTTTTATAATATTTAGCCTTCACGTGCGGCCTAATTTATCACCGCCCACCTGGTGACTTTATTACGGATATGAAATATTCAAAAATGAGCCGATTTCTGTGACGTCATAAGAATTCATTTATTTTCCCATCAGAATGCATCACTGAGCATGTTGTGAGTGCCTTAACCTGACACCGCGCCCTCTGAGTCTGTAGGAAGATGCACGACTAGGGCTGAATATAATTTTTCCTGCTTGTTTAGAATCCCTTTGTGCTGAGATATTGCACTGGGTCATTAGAGCCGACAGGAATGGGACAAGGAATGGGAATAGGAGCCGGAATGGGAACCCTCCCTCTGGAGTTCTGGGGGTTCGACTGTCCCTGAGCTGCCTGGAGAAGAGTAATCTGTCTTCTCAAGGCGGCCTAGCCAACAACAGATTGGTCACGTTAGCCGAGCCTTTGCAGCCCCCAGCGATCCTTTCAAAACCCTGCAATTCACAGTCCTGCGGTCAGAAAATCAAGCCTTAAAGGGATAGTCCACCCAAAAATAAAACTTCTGTGATCATTCACTCACCCTCATGTCATTTCAAACCTGTCTGTCTTCTGAAGAACACAAAAGAGATTTTGAGTATCTATTCTTGCACATGTAGCGAAAGTCATTGGGATCCAAAACAACACTGAATCCAATTATATTTTTTATTCTTTTGTAAAAGTCATAAGGTTTGGAACGAAAAGATTCATTTTTATGTGAACTTTCTCTGTAAATCCCATAATGTCCCCAAGACTAAGAAGATCTTGAATGGGAGCCTGGATATATATGGAAAATAAATTCCCCTGTCTGTTTTTATTACATTAATTAAGCCACTGAATGCAAAAAATCTCAAATTAGTTTGACACACACATTGCCTTAAGCCTTTTTCCCCATCCGCTTTCTTTTAACAATGTCATTTTGCGATGTTTGATTAGAAAATACTAGATTACAATTGTCAGATATCGTATGTCATTTACCTTTTTTTAAAATTATCATATAATTCTTACTCTTCAGCTGAGTGTAAATCAATACAGTCAATGTTTGTGTATGAAAGATCCTTTATATGGTGTTCGCATGTATATTCTTTGTGCTTATACAAAGAAAACATCTACTACTGTTGTTTATAGAGCAAAAAGAATACGTATATTCTTCGAAAGCGAATACATACACTGTCACGTTATTGTTTAGTGTCAAAAGAGCACTTATACTCTTTGTTTGGGGTTTGTACGCAACCTTAGGCTGTCTAAACAACTACTTATTGTGGCAGTGAATGTGTATGTGTGTTTGTTTGTGGGTTTTAGTGTCTGCAAGCACCCGATAACCCACACACTCATCTTCATCTCCTTGGGTGGGCAGTGTACCGGCCTTGGGAGCGTGATCAGATTTCAGGCTGTGCTCCATCATTCCCGAGCAAACGGCTGTGCTGTCAGACGCCCTCGGATGCACGCTGAAACATTCACGCTTAAACATATACGCTCTGCACACGCGTAAAGACGCTCTTCTTGTGTAAAAGCGCACAGACAGGCATGCACACATGCACAGATGCCATTAACCCTAGATCCACTTACCGCTTTTCAACACTGGGCTTGCCTGTCCTGTGCTTTTCAGCGCCGCGGCTCATGGTAACCTCCGGAAGCCTGTCCTCTGAAGGGCCCCAGTCTCAATCACCTGGTCCCCAGTGTTAGATGTCCTAACAGAGACCTACTTTTACTGATTAATGTACCTCAGACGTCTTTGTCTGACTTGGGTTACCGATTCTTAAAGTAAATGCGCTTGCGCACACACACACCTGCACGGTGTCCTTTCAACAGTCCTTAAAGGAGTAGTTCACGTAAAAATTCAAATTTGCTGAAAATTTACTCACCCTCAGGCCATCCAAGATGTAGATGAGTTCTTCTTTATCGAAACAGATTTGGAGAAGTTTAGCATTGCATCACATGAACATTACATGAATGGGTTCCTTCAGAATGAGAGTCCAAACAGCTGATAAAGGTGCGTTCACACTTGTAGTTCGGTTCTCTTGGTTCGTTTGGTCCGGACCAAAAAAGAAAATGATACATTTGGTCCTGGTCCACTTAGCATTCACACTGGCATTTTTGACAGCGAACCTAAAGATACTGAACCTAAAGGCATAGTCATACGTTCACAACCTGATTGGTTGGGATGAATGATGTATATTTTGTGACAGAACTTACCGAACACACCAAACAATAGGTGTGTTCGACTTAAAGTGGCACTGCGCAGACCGATCGTTGTATGCCATCTGCTGGACTAAGCTCGCTCGTTGCGTGTACATATCATTTTATTTTCACTACCTGCAAATTCACCTTTACAACCTCATTGCTCCACGTTTGCCCACTCATTTTGTTTTGGATACACCACTCGTTCCACGTCATCAAATAATGTCGCAGAGTGACGCATCTTGTCATTACTTCCTGTTTTTGGTTCATTTAGAAGTATTTGGTCCGTATTGCGTTCATATTTAATTTGAACTGCACCAGAGTTTGTTTGGAAGCGGACCGAGACCGATCTTTTTAGCGGTATCGGTCTGCTTGTTTGGTGTGCACCAGGATGGCAGCATTCACACTTACTCAAAATAAACCGCACTAACAGAGCAATCGCACCAGAGTTCGTTTTAATTGAACCAAACATGACAAGTGTGAACACACCCTAAGTCTATTAAATAACGTCTTGTGAAATGAAAAGCTGCGTTTTTGTAAGAATCAAATTCAAAGTGTTGCTTCCGGCTAAAATACAAGTCGTCTATCCATAATATTGCTTTTTCCAATGAAAAAGTCAGGAGAGAAATATGCACAGATCAAGCACCGCAATCAAGCAAAAGCAATCCAAAACAGTTCTAAACAAATATGTTGGTGGGTTTTGACTTGGGTTTTTGGGTTGAATTTGTGTGGATTACCTGTGGATTATTCTGATGTTTTTATCAGCTGGTTGGACTCTCAGTCTGACGGCACCCATTCACTGCAGAAAGATACACTGGTGAGTAGGGAAGGGAACCGAGAACCAGTATTTTTTTTTGGACCGGTACGTAATTGGGTCAATACTGGACAACCGGTAAGCTTCAGGACAAACGATACTGTTATCGATACTTGCGTTGTTTTATCTCCGTATACTTCAGTGTTAATGACGAATTAGAAACTGCTGCTTGTCATTTTCCTTCACTGATTTATGTGGCCATTGTTTGCTCGACGTGCATGTGATATCCAAGAGCATATGCAGTGTGTATATGTGTTTGTGTGCAATCAGTGGCGGCAAGAGTGAAACGTTTGAAAGTGTGGGCTCACATTACAAAACTAAGCCACACCAGCGTCAGATGCAATATATGCGGTGACGTTAGTGTAATAGTGAACAAAGGAGGCAACACCAGTAATATAATGAAACATTTGCTTTCAAAACAACATCTACCTCAAACAATGCGCTGTATTTACTATATCTTCCGGCTCCAGCTCCAACTGCAACTCGCGAGACACATTCACATCAAATGTTGATTCAGCGGTAGAGTTACACTCACGAGACACTGCACTTATTTGCAATCACAAAAGTACATTATTTGCGTGTGCTTTACTTTAAAACCTTGCCGGTTAAACAATTCATTCGCATGCTGTTCTGACATGCGCTTATTCAGAGCGCTTACACCTGAAGCGTGCCTAACTAAAAGGCTGGTCAAACAGCACATGATTACTTAGTTATCTTAGTTATCATCTGATTGCGCTAATACTGTCAAAAACACACAAGGTTTACATATAAACCCAGTTAGTTATGTCTAAATTGAAAGTAAACAGAGAGAAACAGATGCGTGCAGGGCTTAAAGGGACAGAACTAAACATGCTGCCGATTTTCATTAAAGGGATAGTTCACCCAAAAATTAAAATTCTGTCATTATTTACTCACTGTCAAGTTGTACCAAACCTGTATTATTTTTTTTTCTTGTGCTGAACACAAAAGAAGATATTTTGAAGAATGTGGGTAACCAAACAGTTGCTGGTCCCCACTGACTTTGATAGTAGGAAAAAAAAATAAGGAAGTCAGTGGGGACCAGCAACTGTTTGGTTACTCACATTCTTCAAAATATCTTCTTTTGTGTTCAGCACAAGAATAAAAATGAATACTTTTACTTAAAAGTAAAATAAATACTTTTATTTAATATTTTTTTATATATTTAATATTTTATTTAATAAAATAAAACACAAAGAGAAAAATAACTCCCTGCTCCTGACTGAAGAACTTTAATACAGTTGCTAAAGTTCAGCAGTAATAAAATAACTTGAAATTTTCAACAACTTTTCACATCATATCTTTTTTTGGACCAAATAGTATCGATAACAGTATCGATAAGTATCGAAATCGGTATCGATAAAATGTAAACGATACCCATCCCTACTGGTGAGCAAGTGATGTAATACTAAATTTCTCCAAATCTTTTCCAATGAAGAAACAAACTCATCTTCATCTTGTATGACCTGAGGGTGAGTAAATTTTAAGCAAATTTTAATTTCTTTAACTATTTCTTTTAAGGTAAAAAAAATGCGCGCACACACACACACAGCATCCTTTCAACAGTCCTTTAACTCTGGGTGTGACATGAGATCTGGGGTGTTCTTCTTTTCAATTCTCATTAAATTGTGCACTTATTTTAGCAGTTTGCACAGGATATTTTAAGCACCCACAGTCTAATGCGACAGTCATTCCTGTCATCTCTTTATTTGGGTGTGGCTGCCATATTTTCACCAGTGCTGAGTGACAATGCCAAAAGCGAGCTCGGATGTATGGACATGGCCGCCCTGTTCCTTCACCCGCTCTGGCCTGTGCCCGGGTCTCTGCCCGTCACTCCATCTACCACCTGCGGTTGGAGGTGCCAAGGCTACAGACCATTAGCACAGAGCAGGTCTGTATTTATAGCGCTTAACGGGCATGACTCAACAGCATCACTATTTGCTTTTAGCTGTAATGGAATCTGCGCTTTGCCGAACACAGAAAACCCATTATTGTGTATGATAATATTGTTTCTGTCGATGGGTGAACCGGGACTGAAATTTCCACTGGACCGCTTGCACCTGCAGAAACCTTGTTTATAGTGAGAGAGAAATGGGCAGGCCAAGGTGTAAGTTAGTGTGGTGTGTGTGTGGTTTCAGTGTGGAGCATTGACTGATGTCATGCCGGCCATGTGACTGTGCTCTCGGAGATGAAGTAATGGCTGTTGACGTTTACAGCTCCCCCTAATGAAAGACTGTGTAAAGTGTGATGGTTGTAACGGGACGTAAAACTAGCTAGTAAACCTCTAATGTCACGCAGGACTACATGACATAGCCTTTTCAGATGCTTTCCATATGATCGTTACCTGAATCGCAGTCGTGTGGATGTGTTTTTGATGCAGTTTAGTTTAAATGATTGAATGCGTAATAATTCATATTTTGAGGACATAGAAGACTCAGCAGATAAACACTATATAATATTATGTTATTTTTATGTGTGTGTGTGTGTGTATGTATATATATATATATATATATATATACACATATACACACACACACACACACACACACACACACACACACACATATATATATATATATATATATATATATATATATATATTTTTTTTTTTTTTTTAAGAAATATGTACTTTATATATTTATGTTAGTTTATAATTTTTATAGTTAAATATAATAATTATTTTTAATATATATATTTTTAATAATTAATGTTAATTATTTTATGGATACGTTTGTGTTCGTGTGTTTAATGATGTGTCTGCAAGTGTATGGCAGTTGTTAGTATGTGACTGCACTGGGCCTCCCCCTTGCCAGTGTCCTCTGTTTCCCATTCCAGCCCTGATGAGTCAGAGTCTGTGAATGCAGCCGAGCGTACAGCAGCACAGTGACGTTAATGTGTTTACGCTCTGTGCGCTCCCTCTGCTACAGTGGGGCGCGCTGACCTCCACATACAGGCAGTCTAAATTTTTTAAGCACATACTGTCTCTCCTCCTCAAAACAGACACAGTTTCTCCTCTACAAGCAACACAGTATGTTCTTTACATGCTAACACGGCGTCTCCATTTCAAGCTAATGCAGTTTCCCATTTATAGGCTTACACAGTCCCTCACTGAAAAATGAACACAGTCTTACCTCTTCAAATAGATACAGTCTGTACATTACAAACTAACAATCTCGTTTAATAGCTGACTCATTTTCTCCTTTACATAGACTCTCCTCTTCAAAAAGAAACAATATGTTGTACAATCCAGTGCTGTGCTTGATTGTAGAGCTGCAGTTTGGCCAAAACTTTTGTGTTTGAGTATAATAATAATAAATAATTTTACAGTACTATAAATCTACAGTATATTCTACAGTAGTCAACATTTGAAGTGGATAAAAAAAGTACATCAAAGTTGTCCTAAGACAAGAACGGGTATTGTTTTGGTTTTAGGACCACTTTGGTGAAAGGTTTTGATCCACTTCAAATGTTGACTACTATAGATTGGTGTTAAAACAATATTATATATTGATACTAATACTGATGGCTGTCTTAATTAAATTTTAAGCAACCATTGAGCTTTACCAAGGCCTTTAGAACTTCTAATTTGCTGACAGCTGATTTATTAATGCTTCTCATTACAAGTTTGGGAAGATGGTTGGTGCATATTGCATTGCTAAATGCATGTTATAAGCGACCCAGACTCACAGCACTTGCAGAGATGAGTTCATAGAGTTTGTGTCAGCATTTACAGAGACCTGAGCCATTTTTAGATGCTGAAAACATTAGATCATGAGCTGCTCACGTGTAAAAGAACACAGTGCTGCACTTCACTCTGAAACATGCAATGCATATGTGGTTTTTTAATTAAATCCCATCCTTTGCAATTTGATAATCACACTAAGCCATATTGCGATTTCGGTTTTATTTAAATTAATTCTGCAATCCTACAAGCTAACATAGTCTCAAACAGTCTTCTAACAGCCTTTCTTCAGTCTCTCCTTCAAATCTTTCCTTTTCAAACACAGTCTCTCATTAACAGACAACACAGTCTATCCTCTTCAAACAAACAGTTTCTCCTTTACAAGCGGACACAGTCTCTCCTATCCACACAGACACCGTCTCTTCCTTTCATGAACAGCCTATCCTTTCCAACATGCGCGTTTCGCCATCCCACAGACACTATCCCACAATCCCTTCCAGACACAGTCGCTCCCGTTCCTCCTGTCCACAGATTACATTGTCTTTCTTTGCACACAGAGCCCTGTTTTCTCTCCTCCGGTCTGAATGTCTGTGGAGAACAGACTTCAGTTTCACTTTATTCAGCAGCGGGGGGGTGTGGGGGACTTTGCACAGTTGTGGTCCCTCCTGTGAACAGCCATGGCTGTCAGTGAAACATTAAACTGATTTGTGGGCTGTGCGATTCTCCTCGGGGAGGTGGGCTGGCAGTCTCCTTGCAATTCTGTCCCTCAATCTCAATACTGATCTTGAATCAGTATGGCCTGAAAACCTATCCACTAAATTGATGTTTTATATTAAACAGCCAGTGTAGTTCATGCTCGGCGTCCAGACACTGTGAAACAGATGTCTTCTCAGCTGTAACAAATTGTTGTGTGTGTATATATTTATAGTCTTGGCGTACGATGGACTTCGTTCAGTTTTTTTTGCCGAATGATCCCGGCGTGTGACGTGAATGTGCATTAAGCGTGCGCTGTGTGTTGGTTCTGTTGCTCTGAGCTTTATTTAATTGTTTTACAGTGCATGCCACCTCCGCTTTTTTTTTTTTATTTTTTTTTTTTTTTACCCAATATGGTTAAATCTAGCAGATTCTCGCCATACCCTGCCCATTCGTCCTCTGTTTATATCCTTTTTTCTTTTATACGTCCTCTGAAACGTCTTTGTGTTTTCCAAGGGACACTTGCATCAGCCTCCTCCCACCACGTTTTATTTGAGGTAATTTTCAGAGCCTGAGACCCCCTCCACCCTCTGACAGAATTACAAGGCAGAAATAATCGTGGAACATAAAACACTATTTAAAGTTTTCACAAGGTTCAGGCGAGCGGAGGGGGGCTGTTTCCATGGAATATGCTTTTAAGAGGAATGCTGACAATTATGCACCCTGAATGGAAAAAAGCCTGAAACGCATATCTGGTAGGCACTTTTTTTTTTTTTTTGGACAACTCATTCCCACATGTTCGTCTGTAACGTTTGGTCCACAGACCCGCCGACTTAGTATCCGAAATCATTCCTTGTGCCATATATAGTGCACCATTTGAGGTGTCAGCCATTTTGTAGCATTGTCCGAATTCTGAGTAAACATATATATAATTCACTCTTTTATACCCGTAATGCATTTTGTAATGCAGCTGATCTGCAGTCATAATTTTGTGTTGATAGAAGAGATGCAGCAACTGTCAGTGTTGTATTTTTTTTAAATAATTTAAATAATTTAATTATTATTATTTTTTTTTATAATTTAAAGTTGTAATTAATTATAATAAAATAATTGTAATTAATAAAATAATCATTTTTTTAATTACATTATATTATCGTTATGTATTAATTTATTAAATGATTTATATTTTTAATAATCTTTTATATTTTATTATATTCATTGAGTTATACTCGCTTTTTACATTTTAACTTCTTATTAATTTTGTTTATATATATATATATATATATATATATATATATATATATGTTATTTATGATTTCTTTATTTCATTAGGGATGAATGAGGGCACTCATTATGTGTCATTCACTATATAGGGAATAGTCAATGAGTGAATGATTTTAAACGCATCACAAATGAATGAATAATCACTGTGTAGAGTCACTCTGTCAATTAATGACCACATGTTCCACTTTAAGCTGTGTCCACAAGTGCAAACTGGCCTTTTGACACAAGCGAGATGATGTAAAAATGAACCAAATTCACCAAAAAATGCAAACAAACGCATCATGTGGACAAGGGGGCAGGCGATATGTCCACTCATTCGCTGTGAGACTGTTTCATCACCAGATAGAGGCTGCCCTGCATTCCTCTGAGGCAGAAGGCCATGTCTTTCTCCCTTTTTTTCACCATCCCCCCTTTTCCTCTTTCATTTCCCTTCTTTCATCCCCCTCTCTCTCTGATCTGCATGGCCGCATCTCAGGTTTTTCTCCTGAAGCAATCTCTATAAATAGACCTTCAATAGCTGCTGCCTAACAAACCTGCTCATCAGAACTAATTGCTAAAGAAAAGTTCTTTTTTCCCAGCTTTCTTTGCATTAACCCTTTCCTCCCCTACGGTGGCCTGAACTCAGCATGTGCTGAATAAAGCAGGTTTTCTAGGACACTTTTTGAAAAATATTCTGTGATGTTTGAGATGAAAAGGGTAAAATGTAATTATTTATATATCATTTATATTATAAAATAATTTCAAAGGTCTGGACTGGTACAGGTACATATAAAAATATGAAAGCTTACTTTTACATAAAATTGTAAATAGAAAGTTATTTTAGAGTTATAATGTGTGTAATATTCTGTATAAATGTTCAATTATATTATATTATATTTTTTATTATATTATATTATTTTTAAACCTATTTCTGCTTTGTTTATAGTAAGATTTCAAAGTATTTGTGATGTTTGCGGTGTGTATTATTAAAGGGGGTGTGTGTGCGTGTGTGTGTGATTGATAGCCTCCATCAAGAGAGTATGTGTCTGAGAGGCCGGCCGGTCCCAGATCACAGCGTCTTTGTTTGGGGGTCTGTCTGACAGTTTCGTGACCTCATTACCAGACCAGTGTCTGGGGGCATTCATCTCGTGGGGACCTCCACCCCCATACATACTCGATGTTCTCTCTATTTCTCATTTTATCCTACTGTAACATCTCTTATTTATACGATTACACAGTGCATGGTTCCCTCTCGTGTTTATGTGTTGTTAAGAGAGCATGTAAGTTTTAAGTTGGAGCTGAAATTGGTCTGAATGCAGTGGGGGTCTGTTCTACGTCTGCTTTAATTGACTGTGACCTTAAGGGTGTGGGAGCACAGAATAGGGGACACTGACACGCCCATGCGCAGATATGCGTGCACAGCTGTGCACACAGACGCAAACACACACACACACACATGCTTGGGAGCAATAGGTAAGCAGATGCACTAAATAATAATCGTGGATTCTTATAGGTTTGTTTAAACTACTAATGCTAATTATGCGAGTACCTTTCTTTTTCCTTTTCACATGAAGAACCTGGAAAACACCTGATATTACAGATTCTTGCACAGAAGCTGACAATGCACTTTGGTATCAGCCACCTTCAGTAAAATGCCACAGTTCTGCTTCCTGTAGAATGTTTGGAAGTGTGTGTGTTCCTCTGTAATGGAGGCACAACGGCCTTTCTCTTATCAGTGTAACTCTGCTCTCATCCATCATGGCTGCTCTCTGCACTCTATGCATGAGTGTGTGTGTGTGTATGTGTGTGTGTGTAGTTTTGAATAACGAGCGGGGTGATGCTCCTGGACTTTGTTGAATGGAGATTCTACATCCAGAAGGCAGCGGAAGACAAGAGAAGACATCCAGTGGACAGACAATACCATGTGCTTTCCTGTTTCTACCATTTCCAGCGCTGGATTTAGTGAGATTTACGACTCGCAGAACAGGCCGGTAGCCATTTTCCAGGAGAATCCAAAACATAAAACTAGATTCACTGAGCTGAACATTATTTCATTATTTCATTACTGCTGTATAAAATCTAATACTGAAGCTTCAATCTTACTGAAAGTGCTGGATTTAAGAATCTGCCGCACAAAAATACGGTAGAAATCCAGACAAATTTGAGTGGCTGTTATGAAATTACAAAGCAAGTTCATTTTTGAAATATGTTGGAAAATCATGTTTTTTAGCACCCAAAATAATGCACTAATCTTACTGTATTTAAATTATTTCTTTCTTTCTGTTTACATTGAGAAACTAAAATAGTGCATTCATTATTTCACAAATTTTCCACAGGAATCAATGTGGAAGAAGCTTGCAGTTAACTCAGCTGAAAATATTTCCATCCTATGCAGAAACAACATGAATGTGTGTGAAAACAGATTTTGACTTGCATCTGTCTAGAAAGAATATACATAAGGAGGATTTAGGAAAATTATGAGTGTCCATCATTTTCCACAATCCGCCCTGTGTATATTCTCTCGGTCAATCAGATACGATTAAACCGTTCTGTTGATCACCGTACCTACCGAGCTTAGATGGTATTATGGCAGACACCAGCAGCTTAAAACAGGCCTGGCTCGGCTCCACTAAGGCAATGCCACCCTAGTGCCAGATGCCAGTGTGCCAGGACCAGTTGGCATGTGATGTGCTATATAATGGAGTGAGTGGGAGGAGGGAAGGGCTCGCGTTGATGGTAAATAATTTACCAGGCTGGCTCATGCAGCTGTGTAATCTGCCAAACTGGCATGTTTAAAGATGCAGCATGCTAGAGGAGGGGACGGCTTTCAGGGACTTTAGGTGGATCTGGATGTGGGGACACAGGAAGAATGTGTTTCTTCTTGGTGACTGACTGCAGCGTTTCTCACAAAGCCCCCTAGAGGATGTGATCATTGCATTGGAGGGTGAAAAGGCCTAAACACTATTACACAGAGATAAAGGTCTGTTTCTCTGTTTTGTAGGTAGCTTTCCAGCAGTTGTTGACTGATTTAGTAATAAAATAATCAATTTTAATGTAATTAATTTTCTTTTTAGTTATTTGCTTACTTCTAATGACTGATATTGATATTATTGCTATAAATACTTCATCTATAATGCTAATCATGATGAGACATTAACCAGAATGTATTTTATTTTTTTTATTTTTTTTTTTATATTTTATTATGTTTACAGTTTATTGTACTTTCTGTTCAATTTATTTTAATTATTTATTATTTAAATTTGTTGATATTTCATATGTTCTTTTTAAATTAATGACCTTTAGTTGCCAGATATCTATAATTTAGTCAAGTGTCAGATATAAAATTAATATGAAGTGGCTTTTGATTGAAACTATGTGCTGATAGTGGTTAAAATGCCCCTTAAAATCAGTTCAAGGGGCAATTTTTTCCTCTTAAGTTAATTTCTGACATTGATTACAATATGTCATATAATATAATACAATGTAATTATAGCAATTAGCATGCATGTATCAATATTTACTCAAATCACTAAAATTATTCCAGATTAGAAATCGTGCATGATCTCACAATGACCAAATATTCGATTCATAGCTTGACAGTCACTATAATTTCCCCTGTCAGTCATCCATGAGGTGTAGTTTTCCTGCATCAGTTTTGCTCGTTCAGCTGTTAAGCTTCCTTCACGTCACGTTTTGACCTCACCGTCTCTTTCCGTGCCGCAGTAGTCCACCAGATCGAGTTTCTGTCTTCAGACCCCTCTGGATTTAACAACGACTTGCACATGCTCGAACTTTGCCCGGTTCCTGGAGATTTACTTTTATTGCGAGCTTTTTATCCATTCGCTAACAATATAAATGTACTTTTATGCACTGCTGTCTTTACATACGAATGCGGGCAGATTGCATCTGCAGAGAAAGATGGAGTACAAGAGTACTGCTCAGAGCGGGCAGGGGAACTCTCTTTTGGCCAGGCCTCGAGTATTATGTTGAAACCAGATGTTGAGAGATGTTTCCTCCTGGTCACGTGGGCCCCTCTGGTGCGGCACTTACATAAATGTCATCTGTACAGTAGCCAGTGCGGGCGGGAGAGCGGGAACAGAGGCCCAGCTGCTCGCTCTGGAAAGATGAAGAGTGCAGTGGGGTCAAAGCTACCCTCCACCACTTCTGTCTGCTCTCTGCCAGCGCTCTTTCTCTGCAAACATGAGTGAGACATGCAGACGTCAGCTGTTTGTGGCAGTCTTGCCTTGTCATTGTGTTACCTGCTCGTCGCGATCAACATGGCAGACATGTTGTGTGTATACACTGCTTAACACTAGCGGTTATCGTGGGGTTTTTTTGTACCGTGACTGCATTTATCTGTGACTGATTTAGTAATGATACTGTTGTCGGTCACTGGTTATGTACAGATCCCCAAATTTTGGTATTAATATTTTAAGAGTAGGGTGACTGATAGGCGATACAGTGGTAATACTTAATAGCATCATATCAGCAGTTCACAAAACGTAGGTTACAGTGAATGGTGTGTATACAACTTTGCAAAAATGCTTATTTGCGTAACATTTACATAATATGCATTCAGTTTGCATAATATTTTTATGAAAAATATTTCTGAAAAATATTTTTAAACCATACATAAAAACATTTACTTTTTTTTTTTTAGTTTTTAGATTGGATTTTCTACATGTATTACTTTAGAATAAAAGCGAAGCCATCAAAATTATTAAATAACACAGAATTAAGTTTGACTAGTACCTTACATTTTTTGTTGTTGCTTAACAAAAAGTAGCATCTTTTTTGATTTGTTTTAACACTTTATCTTCTAACTGATGCATATAATTTTTAGTTTCTAAATACACACATATAATGTAATTTATGAAAATAGAACAATTTTATATAAATATAATCCAATTATTAAATTAAGATGTTAATATTTTAAAGAAATTTAGTAGTTAGAATTTATATTTTCTTACAAAGCTAATTTTGAGACATTTAAGAAGGTATCTTTAGAAAATGTTTTTAAGATCAAAGTCTAAATTTAGACAGGTGTATCCAAAGTGTATTAGTAAAATATTTACTAATTTTATTTTCAGATTAATCCTCTTTATCTGATATTCTGATTATTACTCAACACTTGACGAAGCCATAAAGAAAGTTTGGAGTGGATAGACTGAGGAAGAGGATTTTTTGCTACTTTTTCTGTAAAATCCAATTCTGTCTTGCCAATTATATTAAATATATCTGCTATGGTGACTCCTACACTGCTAATGAAACGCGAGCAGCTTCGGTAATGATGTGTATATCTTTATGCCGCAGTGGCGTAATGGCCTGCGTCCTGGCGATTACAGCACTCAGGGCGCCGTTTTATTCGGCCCCAGCGCTCAGTAATGTGTTTGTGCGTGGTAGGCATTCCTATACTGACTTTTAATGTGAGGGCTTTTTGTCCGGCCCGGAGATTTATTCACAGCCGTGTGTAATGTCATTTCATGTTGAAACACCCACCCTATGTTCAAATGAAAGAGGCATTGATGTTCATCTTAATCTGATATACTTTAATACCACGGCATCAAAATTACTCGACTGTAAGGCCCGCAAGAGGAGGGAGGTGCGCTGCCATACAAATTTGAAACAAAGACACGGTTTGTTTTCCACGAGGAGATTTTTTTTGTTTCTCTTTATGATTCTTTTTAAATGAAAATTTCATATCACTCAGAAACATGAGCTGAAAAGCAACTCATTCATCTGTAACTTTGTGACAAGATGATGTAGTAATGGATTACAGTTGTAAATCTTTCTTGAGAACTAATTATGTCATTTTTCGCATCGACCTGTTGCGCACATATGCATACATGTGGTGCTGCACTTTGCTTTTTGTTCTCGCTGTTTTTGCATTTTTGCAATAAAGGGGACTGAGTCATGGAGAACTCGTGCAAGGGAAAAACGAGGGCATATCAGGAGAAAGTGAGAGAAAGAAAGCACGAATGCATACATACTCCTTAAAGCACTCACTGTCCTTTGCCCATAGTCAGGAGCAGCACAAGGTGATACTCTTTTGTGTGAGAGAGTGTTTGCGCGTGTGCTCACTGTGTGTTTTTTCCTCTTTTGAAGAGAACAAAACCAGCCCTGGGACATTTGATAAATTAAGATATCCATTTGAATACATTTTGTGTATTTTTTCCCCCAGTTATTTTTCCTCCATCTGTGATCAGATGCCTGGCATTGTCTGCTCTCAATATCCTGAGTTCCACACATGTGATACATGGAAAATAAATCTGCTGTCTATTCATTTCAAACACTCTTCAGAATCTAATATAGTGAAATAATAGTTCAACTTTGTCTGTTTTTTTTTTTTTTTTTTGTCTTTCAGGATTTGCGTAAACAGATAGCTCCTTTGCTGAAGGGCTTCCAAGCAGAGGTGAGTCACCTATACCTAAATGTATTACTTGTATTTATTGTCCTGAACTGTGGCAATGTGTCATTTTAATGTTTAAATACTTACTTTTTTCCCAGAACAGCTATTTGTGTGTTGTTTCCTTGAAAAGTGTAAATGCTGTGGCTCTGAGGTGCTATGAAAACATTTTTCTGTTTGTTTGGGCACTTAAATCTGCCCAACAACAGCAGCATTGGTTGAACCAATGGTGTGACTGTTTGTTTGTTTGACCAGCCAATTGCAGATGGGGGGGTGTTCAGGGAAACTTGTTTGAAAACAGGCATGATTTTTGCAGTTCCATCTGGTGATGGTAGTTTTGTATAAAATAGAGCTTAGAAAGTAATGTTTTGAGTTTATCTAATTTTTATCTAATCCATTTGAAGCCAGAAAACAATACATGGATCTGAACCTGTATTTTAAAATCAATAGCTTCGAGTTTTTGGTGCAATTTATGATTCATTCCCAAAACATGATATAGACACACATACCTTATAACTGGTTTACATTAGACTATTGCATGGTGGAATATTGGAATATCGAGGGAAAAAAATACTAAAAATACTTTACTAAAAAGACTTAAAAGACTTATTCACTGGCCCATGAATTTTATTTTGAATAGGTGTTCTCTATTTGATTTCAATTGACTATTTTATCTTAAATAAAATAGCAAAATCGATGTGGGAAATTCTTTCGCCCTTTCGCAGAATTCTTAATCGCATAGATTCTTATTGAAATTACTGGATTTTGCATACGAAAATTCACAACAATAAGCATGACCATTCCTTTAACATGGAGCATTTTCATTATGGGTTTAATGGCTCTTAATACATTTTACAGAAAAATACATGAACAGTAAGTATGTGGACATCTGCTGGAACAGAAAAGGTGCACCTTCTAAAAATGATCATCTGTGGAGCTTGTGTGGCTGTATGCTTGATTTTATGACCCTGTGTCAACATACTTTTGGCTTTTAGTGTATTTTAGTACTAATACAGGTGAAATGCAGTGAGAGTTGGGTGATGTGATGGATCTATGTAGGGAGGAGAAAATCAGTGATGGTTTCAGTTGTTTAATCAATGCATTGTGACAAAGCTGCTCAGCTTGCGGCCAGAGAGCACTACTGTTAAACTACCCTCTCCTCATGGCTTTACACAGCAAATGTGACTCTATCATGCTCACACCAATTAATCTCACAACTTTCCTTGTAAGGAAAGGCAGAAAAAGCCTGTTTGCTTAACTCGACACACACAGATCTGGTGTAAGATGGCCCTCTCTGGTCTGATTATATTCTCGACTGGCTAAAAAGCCCACCTGATTTCACAACAGTGCTTATTATGTGACGGATTGTTTTTCTTGTTATTTGAGGCCTCCATATTTTGTCAGCATCTAATCAGATCAGACAGTTTTGATACGTTCTTGCTGTTTGCTGTCCCGCTCTTTTATTTCCGTTCTTCGGATGAGAGCGAAATCTTAATGATGTTTTCGCTCCATGGTGCCAGGTAAGTCTATTTGTTCTGGGCTGAGCCAGAATGATGGACTTCCAAGTTTAACATCTCAAAGACAGAAAGATTTTTTATTTTTTGGTTAACCTTATGGTATAAACAAGTTTTCCTTTTGAAAGGATGTGGAAATCAGTAACAATATAATGTAGAATGACTACAGCTCTATTATTGTGTCCAGTCATTTTTATACTTGACTAAATCTAATTTAAAATTTTCTTTTAATTAGATCACTTGGTTCTCAACTGGTGTGTCACAGCAAATTCATCTGTCATTGTACACTTAAGAATAAAAAGATTTTGCTGTGAATTAGTGGTGAAATTTGTTGTTGAGATGTTTATTTTAAAAGTCCTCCAATGTTAAATTTGTCATGACATTTCATAATTGTTTAAAAATGATGGAAATTAAGAGTTCACCAGTTATCCTCAGGGATTGAAGTCGTGTTTCCTTTGACATGTCTTCTTAGTGGCCATTGCTGATATAGTTGAGAACTGGGACATGGTGCTGTGTTCCATAAGTAATGTGCATTACCATTCAATATGACAGCAGGCAGATATTCAAATGCCCTCTGCAGCACAGATTTGAAATATCATAATAATAGAAGGATATTGAGTGAGTTTCGTTTTGAGCCCTACCTTATTAAAAAATTCTTTAAGTTAATTAAGGTCTATTTTAGTTCAGTGCAGCCTGTGTTTTGCTAAAAGAGTTACACCTAATGTTCCTTGGTAATTCAGTCAATTAGTTGTACTGTTGCGTGATATCAAACCGAGTTTGATTAGGTTTGATTATGCTGCGCTGAATAACTCGCTATAAGTGTTTCACAATCTTTGTTACCAAGTATGAGAACTATTAAGTGTTTTTAGCACTTCTATACTAATAGTATTAAATTATCTGAATAGATATTCATAAACTTTGAAAATAGCTGTGCTTTTAAACAATAGGCCTTTCAGTTTGAGGTTTGCAAGGTAATTAACTGCCAAATTTTTCCAAAATCGTGTTCAGACTAACTCTTAGCCTCTTTTTATTTTGAACAGGCTCAGCTCCAGAGGAGTCAGGCCCACCTTCTTTTATTGGGGATTCAGTCATTGTCATAATACCATGGTACTGAATAGTATTTAGACGGTGCCCTACGGTACTTTAAAGAGTTAACATTTTAATTATTTTATTTTATTAAATTTTTAAGTAAAGTGAAATAAATATTTTATTAAACGTAATTGTTTTTCTATTTATTTGACTTTATTTTGTTCAATGAATTCTGTGATATTAAAATAGAATGTGTCCAAAATGCATGATTTCCGAAAACCCAGAGTAATATGATTATACTTTTGGTAGCACATATTTTGCATTATGTGGGCAGATTTTAAAGAATATTTTATACATATTTATTGTTATTATTTAAATTTATGATCAGATCCAGACCAGAAGTTTTTGTTTCCAAGCTGTTTTTTTTTTTTCTCTCCATTAATCCACTTTTTTTTTTTTTTTTTTTTTTTTTTAATTTATAGGTTCTTTTTTTTTTTTGTGGTGGAAATTTGTGGAACCAGCACAGGCAATCTTACGGTGGAAAGGGTGCGATTTGTGACGTCCCGACCCCATTCTCTTTCTTTCCCTCAATACATTTCTGCTCCTCTTTCGCTCTTCTGTCTAATAAAGTGGCAAAATAGTGCAAAAATAATAAAAGAGAAGGAAAGTGAGAAGTGTGTCAGTTTTCCTTTCCTTTGACCTCAAAATCACTTCCACTATCTGTTAAAGTATATTTCTGTATATGTAATGCAGCGTTTGACGGCCTTCAGCAGCACCTTGCGTTAAGAGGCAGTCGTTGGGCCTCGAAGCGCAGCGAGACGCGGCTCTTCCGTGCCGTATGTAACTTTGATGAAGTGAGCGCTGTGAGTAGTGGCTCCCTGTTCTCCTCTCATGAGCCAGTACCGCTGGCTAACTGCTCCATTATAGCTCATTGTGGTTTCGGAGCTGTGTTCTCGAGGGCTAACCTGTCATTAACGGAGGTAGTCGCCCCACTTCAAATCACTGCTCGGTTAAAAATAAATCCCCATCCCACCACTCTAACAGCGAAATCGTTTCAAACCGTCTATTATTTTTCGTTGTGAAATATTTTCCTTATTGACAGTGCCTGACCTTGACCAAAACAGCCTGACTTCTCCTGACTTCTCCGACCATTTTTCTCAGACGTCAGCTATTTGACGATAATTGACGGGAGGGATGGGATCGCTTGTGTTTTGTCTTGTCAGTCTGACCGTCCATTAAATCTTAAAATAGACGAAGAGACTTCAATTTTACAGCACCAATTTTAAACAAAAAAGATAGAGCACATATATAATTCATAATGGCAGACAGACCAATGAATACAGCCGTTTGCAACGGGCGAATGCTTTTTTTCTGTTTAATTTCTATCTTCCGTTTTCCTGTAACGGTGGGTTTGTTAAAATAGCATGTTTGAGTCAGACCGACGCTGATCTCGTGGGTCAGTGCAAAGTCCTTGCCACATGTCATTTTTTCATTCGAGAGAGCGAGAGCCTCCTCTTTTCCTGTCAGGAAATGAGAGTACAATAGGGAGCTGTACATAGCACGCGGCTGGGGCCCTGTTTGGGGTTGCACACACATGTGTGTGTAAATCAGAGACGGAGGGTGAGGGGGGTCACTGTACTTAATTGTAAAGAGTTTTTGCTCATTTATACTTCTGCCCCAGAGGCAAAGCCACGTTACAGATGTTCGAGAAGTCTTGATGTACTGTATAGTAGCCTCTAACCTCAAATGTTTTTTTATTTTTTATTTTTTGGTGAGGGTACCTGAGGAGGTGTTGAGATGAGACATTACCAAAGGAGACGAAGAAAAAACTTTTTAAGTGGTACAACCAGTGGTCTGTCTTGTTTTGCTTTGCTTTGCTTTATTTTGCTTTCTGTTTTGTTTTATTTGTTTTGTTTTGCTTTGCTGTGTGCTTTGTTTCGGTTTTGGGGTTTTTATTGTTTTGTTTTTTTACACTTTGTTGTGGTCCTGGCTCACTTGGTACCCTATTTCAGATAAGACATGAACATGAATTTTGTATTTTTTTTGCGTTATTTTTAATTTTATTTATTTTATTGCATAATTTTAAATAAATTTTGTTTTATTTTATTTTTTTAGACGTTCATTTACTCTGCTGTTGTCCTTGCTCTAGCCATTGGTCATTTATTTTATTTTATTTTATGTTATTTTATTTTATTTTATTATTGCAAAATTAACATTGGTCCTTAAGTCCGATTTTCGTTTTTATTTGAGACCGCTTATGCCTGATTTGGCATGTTATGTTAAAACTACTCAAAGTATTTGGCCTCCTAAGAGCAAATGTGCCGTTTCATGTTATTGTGCCTTTTTAAGTGCAAGAAAAAAGCCAGCGTTTAGCTTCTTATCTCAAGCTTCATTTTGATAATAAATAATCGTTATTACAAAGTGGAAAATTCAACATTCTGAAAGAAAGAGTGTGAGACGGAGAGAGCGAGAGAGTAAGTTGACCCGCCAGCAAAGATCTCTGTGAAGAGAGCTAATCACTCTGGCAGCCGTTTACGGAGTGCCGTGGAAGTTCTACAAATTTGGAAGTCAGTATTGATTTGACGTAATTGTGCACTAATTTTAGCGGGCCAGAGTCTGCAGAGGCTCAACATGGCCAAGTGCTGAGGAGAGACAAGGTTAGTGGCAGCTCAGATAAATGAGTTTGGATCCAGTGGTGGATGAATCTGATATCATTAAACTGTCTATATATGCAGGCAAACAAAGTTGAAGTGTATGTGTGTAGGTTGTGAATCTGTTTATGTAGGTAATCACCTAGCCATCTCTTTTTGGATGCATGTTCTTCTGACATGTTTAGCCTTGGTGCTCATGTGGTGATGAAGGTTTGAATTTGCAGTGTGACACTCTAAGTCTACTAAAAGAGGCAAAATGAAACAAAAACAGAAGTAAAAGAAACTCGAGGGTCAAATATGTTTGAAGGCTGGTCGCCTGTTTGGAGGGCGATGCAGGTCAGTAGAACTGATGGAGTTTTCTGACTCTGCTATCAGTGGTGCCAAGTCTGTGCTCCCCCACAGAAACAAGAGCTATTTATAAAACGTTTCCCCCACCCTTCTCAATCCCTGTTTCGGCTGGACCGTAAGGGAATAATGCTGTTTAAACTGGCATGCTTTTGATGCCACCAAATAGTCTGTGTGTTGTACGGTTCAAAGGGGCGGAACTGACTGTGTGTGTGTGTGTGTGTGTGTGTGTGTGTGTGTGTGTGTGTGTGTGTACGTGTGTTTGGTGTAAAATGTAATGTAGGGGAAACTGGGGCTAGTTGTCACACTTTTTACTTATGTTTCTCAGGTTAGGTTGCTTCTGTATAGATGTGTGCATTAAAGGAAAAAAATTATTTTTTTTTTTTAAATGTTTTTGAAAAAAGTCTCATGCATAATAAGGCTGAATTTGATCAATAATACATTAAATATTGTGAAATATTATTAAAATTTAAAATAACTGTTTTCTTTTTGAATATGTTTTAAAATGTAATTTATTCCTCTGATGGCTAAGCTGAATTTTCAGCAGCCGTTAGCTACAGTCTTCAGTGTCACATGATTTTTCAGAAAGCATTCTAATATGCTGATTTGCTGCTCAAGAAACATTTCTAATTCAATAATGAAAACAGTTGTGTTGCTTGCTTTTTTTTTGTTTTGTTTTTTTTCAGGATTGATTTTTCTATACTGTCACTTTTGATCAATTTAATGCATCTTTGCTGAATAAAACTACTCATTTCTTTACAAAAAGAAAAGCCAGTGTAACTTTTGTGACAACTTTTCGTTCATGACAGCTTACCCCTATATGTGGGTGTATGTATGTGTATATTTGAAGAGTATAATGTCTGTGAGGCTGTTTGCATGACTTTGTGTGTATGTCCCGCAGCATGATGATGCCAGATGCCCTGGCCGTCAGATTGAGCTGGTAGCAGAGTAAGAGAAGAGCAGATAATCTACGCTGAGCTGTGACGGTATCCGCAAAGTCACGCACGCCGCTTCTAGGCAGCCCTTACAGTCTCTTAACCTCCTGGCTGTGCTCTGTCTGGTTCAGAGCTCTGATAGTTTAAAAATTGACATTGGTTCCTGCTGGATTTCAGGGGTAGACGTGGACCCGTGCCGAGTGAGAGAGAGAGAAAGAGAGACAAGTTTAATTGCTCCATCTGCAAGAGGGCTGCAGAACTTGGCCCTGCCTGGACCGATCCAGATGTTTTCCGGCAAGAAACATCTGAAAATGTTTAATTTCTTTCCCATAGGAGTGAAAAGTCTGTTACATGTTGGATATTTACAGTGGCAACTGCCCTGTTCCATCCATCAAGGCCAGCAGTCTCAGGGCTGCAGATTTACAGCTTTTATTTGATGTTCCGCTGCTGGAAGACCAAACACACAACACTTGTGAACATGTAAACAGCACAGGAGTTCAATATTTTCTTAATGGATAAAAGCAATACTGTTGATTCAGACCACATTGTTTTTGGGTGTGGGGTACTGCCGTTTTGGTGAGGCTCAGAAAGACTGACATTTGCAGGAGCTACTGAAGACGTTGAGCTGTAGTATTCTGAAGAACCCTGGAGGATCTGATGCTGCATTCACGTCATGTCAGAATTACCATAATTACAAGTTCCCATCTTGTAAAAACCGCTCGCGTCTTCTTCAAACTCTTAATTACAACTTGGAAACTCTGAATTTTATGAACTCTCTTACGTGACCATCTTGATGTCATACAAAAACAACCAAAATGTCGATAAATGCAGCATGAGTTTAAAGAACACTTTCAAGTTCTGAGTACAAGAAAGGTGAAAAACCTTTCAGGATTCAAGCTGAGTTATTATAATGTGTTTAGAATACATTAGAATTTAGCATTTAATTTATTTTTTTATTTCTATTTTAGTTTTCATTTGTCTTACAGTTGCCATCATAGTTACTTTTAGTTTAGTTTAAGTTTTTCAGACTTTTCAGTTTTAATTTTTAGTTTTTATTTTAATTTCATTTATTATTTATGTAGTAATGTGCTAACTAGTGAATGTTTGAAGTTTTATAATTCGTCATGTTTACTAAAGTATAATGATATACTAGAGGTACTTGTACTATTTTATTATATTTGTATTATTTTTTAAAATTATGTACAATTTTTTTATTATTATCTGGTTATATTATTGTTTCATATTTTATAATATATATTTTTTGTAAATATTTGATATATTGTATAATGAAATTCTAGTGGTACTTGTACATTTTTTAAAAATTAAATATTTTTAATAGTTTTAACTTCATGAAAACAAATTGTGGTTAAATTTCAGTTGTTCTAATTTTTAATTTAATTAAATTTTTTATAATATTTTTATAATTGATTTTTATATTATTATAATAGTTTATAATTTTTAATTAATATTTGATATAACATTATTTTGTATAGTAGTAAACAATGACAACAACAACTCTCTCTGTCTCTCTCTGTCTCTCTCTTTCTCTCTCATATATATATATATATAGTTTTGTTTTTTCCTCAGCAATCATAACGCATAACACACACCCATCTCTATGTCCTGGAATTTTCCAGGTCTTTGCTCCAATGTTAGAATGTAGAACTCGGGTTAAGCTAGGTGAAGATTTGGTTCAGTTTTTAGCAGCTCCTAAATTACTGTATACAGGCCGTACTGATTTGGGTCCTTGTTTCCTGTCAGGTTTGACCCAGTTTGTTAGATTTGGCCCAGATGGGCCAGACTGCATGCTGGTTCTACAGCACACTGTCATCAGTACGCTGTCATCATCAGAGTCACACGGTGGGAAAGTGCTGCCATGGCATTTTATAATTTCTATATGTGGTTCACCACACCCTACTGGAGACAATCACTCTGATGTGTCGATCCAAGACGTTTCTCCTGCCTTTAGTTGTCACATTTTTAAGACATTGATAAATGCAGTTCTCAGCAACTTGAGAAGTGTTACATTGGGTGGAAATACTGTTTCTGCACTGTTCCAAAACCTAGCTGAAATGCCTACAGAAGCAGTATTGGCTCCAACTCAAAAGCTGTCCCAAAAGGTAGGCAGCCTAATTATGCTGCCTCATAAGATACCTCATTTTAGCCAAGCATCATACCCATTCTGGAGCAAGCAGTCCCAGAATGCATTTGCGACAAGCCTGAAATATGATATTTTATAAAATATGTTCACTTGTAGCATTTAAAACAATTGATTCTAATGCTTTATTTTCAGTTTGTTTAGACAAAATAATAAAAAACTTGAATACCGTCCGTTTATTGGTTACCATAATTCATTTTATCGATATCAGTGCATCCCTGCATGAGAACTTCTGATAAAAATAGTCCAATGTAATTAAAATGAATAATGGCACGCAGTATTTATGTACACTGTTTTATTCTTATTGATTTTTAGAGAGTCACCCGTTTAGCTTAGCAACCTGTTAACATCACATGTATCGAAATCAATAGCAAAATAACATTTAGATTGACAAGATGGTATCAACAGGGTAGTTTTTGGTCATAACGTAACAGAAGGCAGTTGGATGAAGTATCATAATCTGGCCAGAATCGCCACAGCTGTGTGTGTATTCAGATTAAGAGAGATCAGTGTCTTTATTAGAGCTGTGTAAACTGAAGAGCCTAGATTACTACCTTTCCCTCTTCTCTTGCACTTTCTCGCATTTTCTTTCCTTATTGTTGTGTATTATGGTGCTGGGTTTGCACTGTTTGTCCCAGCTGTCATACATTGCCACCATAGAGTCAATAAGGTCATCTGTCCCAGTGAAACCCTGGAAGACAGAGGCTTACAGAGGCTTATTCCAGTGATTCTACTGTAATTCTAGGTTATTGACAGTGATATTTTCATATATGCTGTGGTTTTTCCTGTGTCTTCATTATGAGCATGCATTTTTTCCATTCTATTTAATTAAAAATATATATATATATTTATTTTAATTAAATAATTTAAATATATAAATTATTCATTTAAATTAATTCTTTTTTTTTCAGATAATTTATTTATTATTATCAATTATATTATTTCTGTAATTAATTCCTATAATCTCAAGGTGGAGTTTATCAAAAGTTAACACATTTTTCACTACGATAGTTTGCACGTTATCATTTTGTTAAATATTAAGAATATTTTGAATCTGCATTTCCTTCTATTGACATCCGTTACGACCGTGATCGTGCATCTTTCGGCAAATTGACAGTTAGATGAAGTTAGTGGGCGGCACCTCGGTGACTGCGGCCACCATTCTGAAAATCATCTATCTTCAGGAAATGATGAAGGCCTCTCCTTGCAGTGGGAGCCGTAACCCAGATACAGTATGTAATTTACCCATACATACGCGTCTGCGGCGCTCTATATTAAGGCCAAAAGTTCTTCTCATTATCAGAGTCCCTCATTACCTGTTTCTGTCATCTCATGCTCACAGGGATTTGGATTTATACCTGATAATTACCTTCTATATAAAGCGAACCAGAAACGGTCCCAGCGTATATACCTGAAGCATGCCCCCAAAATGCCTTGACCCAGCACTTGGAAAAATATCGCACGCGTCAAAACATAAATGATTTACCGCGTGTGAATGAAAAAGGTCACGGTTATGTACACTTAGCTGTTTTATTTAGGTCGAATAGGTGGTAAGTGATGCGCGTAATGTGCGCGTGTGAGTTCAAAATCTCTTTTTCTAGGCTGTTTTCCATATGGCCATCTTTAATGGACTCGTCATTGCTGCTAATGTATGCAAATTTCAACCTGGTTGCTAATGCAATTACCGTGCCTGCGGTTCCAAGCGCACACAATTCAGTTATTGTGTTTTTTTCCCTCACTGTTTCAGATCGACGCCTTGAGTAAAAGAAGTAAAGAATCAGAGGCTGCTTTCCTCAGCGTGTACAAGAGATTAATCGATGTCCCAGGTATGTCTCAGCTCGCTCTGAGTTGGCTGCTCACACACACACACACACACACATTGCTGTAGTGTTTCACTGAGGCGAGAATACTGTAAACACATCAGTCATATTTATGAGACCTCCGTCTCTTGTGTCTAAAACACACACATGCACGCGCACAGGCCGTCTTAATGACTTCTACGGCTTTAGAGACCCACTCTGTTCCAAACCCCACACACGGAGGAAGTTGGATTCTAATAAAATCTGCATTCATTGCCCCACAAACACCTTTTAATCTTCCGAATTGGCTTTCTAACGGTGAGATAATGGCCCCTGGATCCTCAGTTTTTATATGGTAATGTTCTGACACGCTGATCTATAATAAGTTAATGGTGCCGCAAAGGTTCATGTGACATCTCGAAGCATCTTTAGCTCGGCCGCTCGATAGAGTTGTGCTTTAGACTGAGCGAAGTTCACCACGAGAGAGTGTGGATAATGTATCAAACCCCCGTTAAGCAAATGCGACTGTGGAGTGTGTTGAGAGAGACGACTTCTAGCTGAACTAAACTTCAGCTTGGGAAACCTTCAGACCTCCCTCAGATACACCCACACATATGAATCTAGCTGTGTAGCTCCACCCACATCTGCTGAGCGACAGGGAGGCAGGCAGACAGACAGACAGACAGACAGTGCCGCCTGGGCCTGTTGGAGCAGGTTGGACTGTCTGCCTGCACAGCTACTTAATACATCCCTAAATTACCACTATGCTGCGGTCTGGAGATCCCGGGCCAATGTAACAGTGTGTCTGTATGTTTGGAAATTTGCGCAAGTGCGTTTGATTACCTTTTTTATATGTGTATGTTGTGTATATGGGAGGGAACTGTATGTGTGTGTGTGTGTTGCAGGATGTTGGAGTGGGAGGTCTAGTCTGGGAATGTCTGTTTCTATCTGTGAAATCTGGAGCTTGTCCAGTCCTGTCTATGTGTCTGCGAATGTGATCACAGCTTGACAAATTATCTTGTGATAGTTACACTGGTACACTGTGTAGGCCTGCATGTGTGTGAGTGTTGTGGTGTGTGTTAGCGGGAATGTTAGGAAGTGTTTCAGACTCCTTAATGCCAACATTTAACTTCTTCACAAGACAGATATACTGTATGGAAAATACATTGTTAATATTGTTAAGGTTCTGAACTCTGATTTGATGAGACACATTCAAAGTCTATGTAAAAGAACTGAGAAAGGACTCAACAGTAAAGTGTTTTTTATTTTCAATCAGGCTAGTATTTTTACATTTATTATTTTACATTTATTTTTAATATATTTTACTGGTGGCAGTGTTGCTGGTAACTAAAACTGTTAAAAATTGAAAATTGTTTTTGTTAATATAAGTAAAGCTGAAATAAAATGTAAAATATAAATATATCCTAAATAAAACTGTCAATGCTCTATATGTATATAATCTATCACTAAGATTTTTAATGTTTTAATGGATTCTCTTATGCTCTTCAAGGCTGTATTTATTTGATCAAAAAGTAGAAAACAGTAATATTGTGAAATATTATTGCAATTTCTAATATTAGTTTCCTATTTTAATATACTTTAAAATAAAATTTATTTCTGTGATGCAGCGCTGAATTTTCATCAGCCATTACTCCAGTCTGCAGTGTCACATGATCCTTCAGAAATCATTCTAATATGCTGATTTATTATTAGTGTTGAAACTGTTGTGCTGCTTAATATTTTTTTTGGAATCTGTGTTACTTTTTTCTTTGATTTTGATGAATAAAAAGTTAAAAAGAACAGCATTTATTTAAAATAGAAGTCTTTACTATCACTTTTTATCCATTTAACACATCCTTGCTGAATAAAAGTATTAATTTCTTTAAAAAAAAAGAAAAAAAATTTACTGACCCCAAACTTTTGAATAGTAGTGTATATTGTAACATAAAATTCTATTTTGAGTAAACACTGTTCTTTTCCTGTAAAGCTGCTTTGCAACAATTTGTATTGTGAAAAGCGCTATACAAATAAACTTGAATTGAATTGAATTTTTAACTTTTTATTTATCAAAGAATCATGAAAAAGTATCACAGATCACAGGTGTTATTTTCATGTATTTTTGATCAAATAGATAGCCTTGATGAGCATAAGAAGTTTCTTTAAAAAACATAAAAAATCTTACTGATCCCAAACTTTTGAACAGCAGTGTATATATAATTTTAGTTCTGTTCACACTGAGTTTGAATATTTATGGGAGTCACAACTGTATTCACTCCAGAAAAATATACTGTGTACTGTCTGTATAACTGTGAGATAATATATCTGTGTTTCCTTTTTACATCCCATGATAGTCACTAACTCAGCCATTGTGAATTCAGCGGTGACTCCAGTATTCCGTTCACACTATAACAATAATTTAGAGGATTCACTCCTGCATTTAAACACAATTTTAACTTTCGCTTTAGGGTTCAACTTTAGGATTATTTTAATGTTTTTCATTGCTTTTAGAAACTGAATGTGTCTCATAGATGCTATAATAGATTTTAAAGCATCTAAACATTCCCACTTGTCCTTTTTACTTTCTTTCAGTGAGGCCACCCAGCACTTGACTTCAGTTTAGCTTCAAACGGCAGACTAACCGAACGAATTGTACTTGCAGTGTTGTACATCAAATGACACGCATCCAAATTGATGTGCCTGTGTAAATCAGATTTGAATTGGCTGGTCATTTCAGTCACATGACAGTCACGTTCGGAATTGAGCGACACGCGTGGGAGCCCGTCGAGTTGAGCTGAAATGGCAGTTGCCACGGCTACAAAAAGGAACACACCATGACAGCATATCATTCAGACTTCCTCTTGCAGTTTTTAGATATGACACACTCTCACGCACCACACATGCACATCACACATAACACACCCCATCAGTGTTTCCTGTACCTTCAGATGAGAATACAGAGAGGGGGAGGGATGTGCGGCGAAAACTGCGATCTCGACTGTACTGTAGCTTCACATAGAACGTGTACAGGAAAGACATGTTTTATTTTACACTCCTCTCTGTCAGCTTTTCGTTCTCCGATTTTACTCTCACACTCTCTCTCTTTCGCTCTCATGTTCCGCAGGGGCTAATAAAATAGTTTGATTACATAATTAACTTGGCTGTCTCATTAAGGAAAATCAACGGGAACAGGGCCATAATTAGTCATATAGCAATTAGCATTTGAGGGGGACAGACAGTGATGAAAAAGCATGTGTGTGTGTGTGTGTGTGTGTGTCAGAATGTCTTAGTCCTTCAGTGCGAAGGGCTGGCCTTGGTCCCACACCACCGCTGCGTTCGACCCCCCTTTCACTTAACATCGCCATCCGTTTATGAAAGCAACAAATTAACACCCTGCCAAATATAAATTAGTATAACTTTTTACAACCTGCTAATCTGAAATTTCTGCAGCTGGCGATTGTTGCTGCATTTGAATGAATCAACAGATTTTTTATTATTAGTTTAGTCAGAAATAATTTTTTTTCTATTTTGAATATAAAATATGTAATATATAAAACAATATATCTATTTTTTTAATTACTAAATATTTTTTAAAAATGTTTAAATTATTTATATATATATATATATATATATATATATATACACACACACACACATATATATATATATATATATATATATATATATACACACACACACACACACACACATATATATATATATATATATATATATATATATATACACATACATACATACATACATACATACATACATACATATAGGACACTATAGTTCATTTATATAAGTGAGGTTATCAAAATAAAGTAAACTGTGACATATTATACCCAAAAATTCTTCATACTGACAGTAAAACTGTTAAAAATTTGGGTAACACTTTATTTTAGGGTCTCTTAACTTGTTGCTAATTAGCATGCATATTAATAGAATATTAGCCATTTATTAGTAGTAATTAAGCACATATTAATGCCTTATTCTACATCCCTAATCCTACCCAATACCTAAACTTAAGAACTACCTTACTAACTATTAATAAGCAGCAAATTAGGAGTTTATTGAGGGAAAAGTCGTAGTTAATAGTTAATAAGTGTTCCCAAAATTGATTTGATGCTTTGACCTGACCATGTTTTGTTACATACCTTTCTATCAAAGTTATCTGACATTATCAAGATGAATTTGTTCAGACACAGTTTAACTCTTGAGTTCTTGTCATATTTTATTACCATTTTCTAAACTATAGCGATATTATCATTTTCTAAACTATAGCTCTGCGCATGCGAATAAACTGTGATAATGTGAGAAATGTTGAAGGTGTCTGAATAAATTTTGGTTTGACTGTATGTATATATGTGTGTGTATATATATATATATATATTAGGGCTGTCAATCGATTAAAATATTTAATCGCGATTAATCGCAATTTAATCTCACATTTTTATCTGTTCTAAATGTACCTTAAATTAATACTTTTCATGTTTTAAATACTCTAAACAACATGGGCAATGACAAATATGGATGCTTTATGCAATATATGTTTATTATTAGTGAAACCATAGTTAACAGAGCCTGAAGACTAGACATGTTTCAAAGATCATAGATGTATTTTAAAGAACTTCTTCATGTCTATTAGACACATGAAAAAAGAAATACCAGGTTCCCATTACTTCTCTTTCTTTGCACTGAGCAATTTACTTACACAAACCTGTTTACATTTCTGCATGACAGGGCATCTCACTTCTTTTGAACATGCAAAATGTACATTTATTGTTTATTATTACATTTGTTTGCCTCTCTGTGCCCACATACTGTATTTTGATGCAGCTAAATTCTCAATAAAACAGTTTTCATTGATATATTTTACTGTTTCTGTTGTCAGACAACGGAATGAATATGAAATAGTGACTGAAACGCGCCTATAGGACTAAATAACCAGCTATCCCTTCCAAGATGTTAATCTGCACAAATCCAGCCATCGTCTGATAAAATCAAATAGGCTATACATAAGATAAAGACAATAGCTGTGCTGCGATTTCGGCTATACCTGCATGTTAAATTAGAGAAGCAACATAATATCTGTTTTAACTGAAAGCGCTGTTCCTCTCATCCGCGTGCTGAACAGAGCAGACGCGGAGGGAGAGAGAGAGAGGTGTGTGCGCAGCGGTAAAAAGAGACCTCGCGCTCGCGCGGCAGTACTGGCGAGTCTCAGAAACTAAATAAGGTTTGGGCAAACCCTATAAAGATTGCTCGCTAGGCGCCTTTTGGAGAAAAAAAAAAGAAAAAAAAAAAGTTGCTAAAGTGGTCTGAAAAGTCGCTAAGTTGGCAACACTGTCAGCATCTCCATCCATTTCAATTTCTCCAACTATAGTAGTACGGGATAGGCCACGGGTCAAACAGAAAATGCGCTCTGCGTTAATAAAATTAGTGCCGTTAAAATGAATTTGCCTTAACGTGTTATTAACTCGTTAACTTTGACAGCACTAATATATATATATATATATATATATATATATATATGTATATGTATATATATATATATATATATATATATATGTATATGTATATATATATATATATATATGTATATGTATATATATATATATATATATATATATATATGTATATGTATATATATATATGTATATGTATATATATATATGTATATGTATATATATATATATATATATATATATGTATATATATATATATATATATATATATATATATATATATATATATATATATATATATATATATATATATATGTGTGTGTAAAATCATATGTATAAAATGTATAAAATCATATACTGTACAAAATCAGTGATAGCATCATGGTTCTTTTTGGTTCTTTTTTGTTAGTGTGATTTAACAGAGCAGAACTTAAACTGAGGTGCTGGAGCACAGTGTGGATTTATTGGCGTGTTTTGGCTTGGTTTGTTTTTCTAGTTAACATTTTTAGCTGCGGTTGGCAATCCGCAAAAATGCAAAAACACTTTTAGGTATTTAGTCGAGCTGCACAGAGACTGGCCCACACTGATCTCCATTCACTGAGCTCTCACTCACTCAATCGAACCTTTCACCTGCTCTGAATGCAGTACACCCGATATTCTGACCCCTGTGTGTGTGCGTGTGCGGATGTGTGTTTCAGATCCTGTCTCAGCTCTGGAGGCAGCTCAGCAACTCCAGGTGACTGCTCGGAAGATGCACGACTTGGAGACAGAAAACCAGAGGCTTAAAGATACACTACAAGAGTACGAACGTGAAATCGCAGAGGTTAAAAACCAAGGTAACCACCAGCTTCTCAATGCTGTTTGAAATGATAAACAAAAAACATTTTCCACAAAATCAAATATGTAGAACTTCCATCGCCTATGAAACACACACACACACACACACACACACACATACATATATATATATATATATATATATATATATATATATATATATATATATATATATATATATAAAATTAACTACGATTTTTGCCTCAATAAACTCCTAATTTGCTGTTTAGTAATAGTTAGTAAGGTAGTTATTAAGTTTAGGTATTGGGTAGGATTAATGATGTAGAATATGCTCATGCAGAATATGTGCTTTATAAGTACTAATAAACAGCCAATATGTTAATAATATGTATGCTAATAAGCAGTTAGTTAATAGTGAGAATTGGTCCCTATACTGAAGTGTTACCATATTTTTTGTGGAAACATTTTTTAGAAATCTTTGATGAATAAAGTTCAATGAACAGCGTCTATTTTAAATATTTGAAAAGTTATAAATGAAACAGTGTATATGTCTTCACTGCACTTTTTATAAATTTCATATTAGATTCATTTTTATATTTTTAAGTCTCACTGACCCCAAACTTTTGAATGGTAGTGTATCACGGTTTCCACAAAAATATTAATATTGTAATATTAAATATTAAAATTCAGCTTTGCTTTTACAGGAATAAATTACATTTTTAAGCAGATTCAAATAGAAAAGTTATTTTAAATTGTAATAATATTTCACAGTATTACTATTTTTTTGCTACTTTTTTATGATTTTATGAGTTAATCATTTGGTCATAGCTTACTTTTTACAATCCAATCCTACTGAATAAAATCAAGTTGTATTAAATCCCTACATTACTTCTTGATGAATATTTTGTTGCACTCAAAATTGTCACATAAGTGAAGTTAAAAGCTGTTGGTAAGCATTTTTATTTTGTAAAGCAGATTTATCTGTACCTAGCAAATTAAATGAGTTATACATATGTCATGTTGGCAGACCGCATAAGTGTACCCACATAGACGGGGCCCTATTTTTGTTCAAATGAGCTGTAGTCATCTGAGCTCTATTTCTGTCCCGCTGCTGTTTCAGCCAGACATGTTTCCTGGTTTTTCTTTTTTTAACGTAAACAAGAGGGAGGGATCGCTCCCTCACCGTCTGTGGAATTCCCCTAATCGATGCAATTCAATAACGGCAATATTTTATTTGTCCCGCACGAGCCGTATATACTGCCACATGCGACCTCTCTGTCGCAGACACGTGTACATGTACACACACAGGTGTGTTTCCGTCTGAGCGGTCCGCTAGGTAATCCTTCCTATTCTACACGCTGATCTTTCTCAGGTCAGTGATCCTCCAGTCTCCCAGTGTTTAAAGTCCAGTTTAGCATTTAAGGGTCTAAAAGGGCTCTTGTGGGACTGCTGCTCATTGATTATGTGTCAGCGCTGAAGTGCTGGAGTTTAAATCACTGCAGATGGCTGTGCAGGAGACAGAGAGAGGAGGAAAAAGCTCTCTATCAGGGATATTTTCTGTGGATGTGTGTGTGTGTAGGAATGTAAACACACATTTTTCTATCATAGGGGGGACTTTCCCTTGACTTCAGTTGTTTTTGTACTGAGCTGATGTCATTTTCTATCCTCTTACCCTACAAATAATCATAAATGGTAACCTTCTTGGTTTAGCATTTATTCTTTAAATGAACATTTTACCATTAAATGAAAATTCAGTTTACTCATCTGGAACCGTTTCAAACGCAAATGACTTCCTACTGTAGAACAGGAAGCAAGCAATTACAAAGAATGCGCTGGTCGCTCTTTTCCACGCCATTACAATGAATTGCGACTTGAGTTTCCTAGCTTCAAAAATGATGCAAAGGCACCGATAATGTATGATAAAAGTGGTTCATATGACTTGTGTGCTGGATTCAGTCATACAATAGCTTTGGGTGAAAAACAGACTGCAATTTAAGACATTATTCACTGATAATCTTCCCTCAAGTGGGCTGTTACCTCGAGAACTGCTCATTGAGTCTGATTTTCAGTGAAAAATGACTTAAATTTTAGTTTGTTTTCACACAAAATTGTGAAATAGCTCCAAAAGAATTGGAATATAGTCATATGAACTACTTTTATGATATTTTTTGGGTTCTTTTGTGTCCTTTTGAAGCTTCAGTCTCCATTCATTGCCACAGTCTTCATTGCTCCTTTTGTATTCCATGAAAGAAAGAAAGCTATTTGGTTTTGGAACGATTTGAGGGTGAGTAAATGATGACAGATTTTTCATTTTTGGGTGAATTGTTCCTTAAAGATGTAATTTAGTATGTTTATTAAGTGGTTTTCCTCTTGGCCGATTTCAGGGTTTACTATCCTTGGGGGACAGTTGGCTCCCACAGTGTAGACAAAACCTAAACCCCACACACCCGTAGGTCTCCACTGTCTGTCCTTTTCATGCTTCTCTCTGTTTCTCTCCAACAGAAGTCACTATTAAAGCACTTAAAGAGAAGCTGGAGCAGTATGAGCGTTCTCTGCAGGCCAAGAACACAGAGGAAGCTCCCGATCAGAACCAGGACCGATCAGGAAGAGAAGAGAGGGAAAGCAAAGGGGAAAACCTTCCTAACAACTATGCAGACAAGGAGAGGTTAGCCTGACCGTTGCACAAATCCAATACGGCATTAATCTTCATGATTGTGTTATGAATTCATAGGCTGTGTTTCACAAACTAGCAAGCTGCCTTCCTAGATAGCAATTTTGAGCTTTATAGGTATGTTTGAAATGACATCAGAGAAATCATAAAAAGCCATTTTCTCAGCTCTTCAGCAGCATTTTTGGGCATCATAGATGTGTTCAGCATTAAATTCATGTTTATGAATTCTTAAACTTAATTTTTCAGACCTTTGTAACTAAATTCTGAATAACTTTAATAACTAAAATAAAATTCATAACTAATATAAAAAACTAAACTTATTTTATTTACTATTTTAATTTTAATTTGATAACTACAACTAAAACCGAAATAATAACTCTAAATAAATATAATAACTAAATAAATTAAACTAATAAACACTCCACAAAATTGTAACTAAAATGTAAATGAAAATGGTAAAATATATTAACTAATTCAAAATTTGAATAACTATTATAATATTTTAATGATAGTAAAATACACAATATTTTAATAACAGGCAGTTCACTAGGAAGCTTACTTTGAAAATATAGCTGTATGTCCACATCAGAAATATTTAGTCATTAAAACTTTAAAAATGTTATATAATATCACTGCATCTAGTCATTTAGGCATATTTACTACAGCTAGTGATTCATATATTCATATCAATTTGCAGTACTGTAGTGTTAATGTGACTATCCTGTCTGTACATTAATTTATGTTGGGAGCTTTTGTTTTAATTGTCAACATAAAGTTGTTTTAATTGTCCTCTATATGTCTATGCAGTCAGCCACAGCAGAACCAGGACAGCAGGACAGAAGACTTGGACATGAAAACGCAGTCCTTACAAACAGGTTTGCTAATGCATTCACTGTCAAGTTGGGTGTTTTTGCAATTACATACATGTAATTTGACAGTTGAATTCTTTAAGCCTGTTGTACTGACATGCGTTTCATTTATTGCGCAGCACTTGAAGCAACTCAGGCAGAACTCCATGAACTGAAGACAAAATACGATGAAGAATCCACAGCAAAGTAAGTAACCCATTTTCACTCTGACGGGACACGGCAGGAGACAGCGTGGATTTGCGCCGAAACGGCTCTGATTCCCCCTTCTGTGTTTTCTCGACTGTCTGCTAGGCGTGCTGTGTCTTTGTCTCACCTTTGCACACACATTTGCGTGTCCATACAGACACAGACAAACACACACACCCCTTTGATCCGCACCAAAACAGCTCATAATCCTACTGCAGACAGGTTTGATTATGGGGGAAAACACAGTGTGGTGAAATCACACCTTCATTCATGGACGAGTTGATATTCAATAGTCCTCACGTCCCGCCCATGATGCCTTTATGGCTACATGAGACTGAATAATGGATGACACAATCCCTCATAACTCGCACGGATGCTCTGAGTGATTCTCTGAGAATCCTGTAATGACGGGATTCGTACTATCGACTGACATTTTGTGGGCGGTGAATCAGTATGTGCATATGTGCTTTTTGTTTGTGCATTGTGTCTGTTTGCCTTGATCTGGGTCATGCATGTGTGTTTGTGTGCGTC